>JAMXBB010000001.1:89801688-90150591 GCA_024138015.1 Lumnitzera littorea | reverse complement strand
GTTATTAATTATACTTTATTAGTTAACATAATATATATTATATGTATATGTTAGTTTAGTATTAGTTCTTATATAAGAGTATTATATGGAATTGTTTTATTTTGGTAGATAGTTATAGGAGTTGTTAGAATTGGTTATTTTTGTAAGGATTTGATCTTGTTTAAGGATTTGTCATATAGAAAGTCATTTTTTTTAAAATAAAAATTAATAAAAAATCCTTTTTAAAAATTTTTTAGGACTTTTAGTGAATTTTTTTTATAAAATAACAACACTCAAGTATTAGGACTCTTTAGACTTTTTAAAAATAAACCGAATAAATTAAAAACGTAAAATCGGATAGTTTTCAAAATTAAAATAAACACACTAAAGTTTTTTGAAAGAACTACGATCGTCTGATCCCGGTTAGCGGGTACGTAGGTACCTTCGGGGTGATCATAAAATATATAGAAACTTAGGTTCTTTTTTATTTTATTTGATTTATTTATTTTTTAAATATTATAATTAGAAGAATAATCCTAATTTCGATAAATAGATAATGATACCTGTTAGGGTTTAATAGGTTAGTTCCTGAACTCGGAATCCTCTAGTTCTTTATTCAAATTGAAGTCAAAGATTAGTAACCAAATTGTAATCAATCCACCAAATTGGTTATAATTTCTTTTTTTTTCCCGACTTCGGTCGGGTGGCGACTCCAAAAATTATTTTCAATAAAAAATCAGAATTTCTCAATTTCTTTAGTTGAGGATTAATATTAAATGGGTTAGAGTTTATTATTAATCGGAAAATGAAAAATTAATTTTAAATAAAAGAAACCAAAAAATCAAGCTCAATAGTTTGGCGACCCCACTAAGGACGCTCCAGGGTTAGCCACTAGCATTTATCGAAGATAGGATTATTTTTCAAAAAAATAAAAAATAAAAAGATGAAATAATAAAAATAAAAAAAGAGAACTATGGAATGTTATTTTATATATTTGTTTATTTTATTTCTTTTTGCTAACATTTTTTTTGTTGCAGTTTATTTAAGGGGGTAGTTTTGGGGGGTTTACTTTTATTCTATTTTTCTACATCATAAATGCATGGTAGATACGGTTAGAACCAGACCGTCTTAGGACCTTAGGAGGGGGGCCATTGTGTAAGCTTCGGATGTTGTAGGGTAACCACCTTTCGGAGCCGATCAGGCTACCCCACTCAAGTTTAATTGTAACTACAGAATTGTTGCTTTGAAAAACGTAGTGGTTGCAGAACTTGAGAACCTTTAGAACACACCCTTTTGCATTACACGAAAACTTTTCTTTTAAAAAATCGCAAGAACCTATGATGTAGTAGACCTAAATGGACAAAGGCAGTTGTGAAGTTGCAGTTGTAATATTTCCTTGTAAATAATTTGTAATAATTTTATGTAAAGTTTAGAATACATTGTAATTATAATTTTGATTTTGATTTTTATCAGTCATGGCTAGATCAAGTCAAGAGCCTTTTGAAGACATTCATGTCCACCTACCGCATTAGCCTCAAAAACTGCTTCAAACGTGGTTTCGACCTTTAGCTTAGATAAGTAGGAGTTTATCAAGAATATGATTGGGCCTATCCTCTCTCTACAGAAGATCCCCGTGAACATTACTCTAGTGTGGGCCTTAGTCCACCTATGGGAGCCCGAATCCACCAGTTTCTATATGGGCTTACATCAACTAAGCCCAACTTTAGAAGAATACTCTCAATTGTTGTGGGCTCCTACAATCATTGATGATGTCTATGTCCCAGACTTGGAAGCTGCAGCACCAAAGATCTTCAGCAAGTTGTTAGGAATCAGAAAAACTGAAATAAATTGGGTTCTAAATCAAGGAAAGACCATTCCATTAGAGGATGTCATGGATTGGTTTTCAATTGAATTGAAGCATAAAGAAAAATGGGAGGTTTTTTTGTGCAAATTTAGAAGCATGGCACCAGTACTGAGTCCACTTCACAATTGCGGAACTCGTAACCCAATTCCTTGAAGGGAAATCATATGTTCCTGCCCTTCTGGCCGAGCAGATCCAGTCACTAAACCATCTCAAGAAAAAGAAACAAGGAGATTTGAAGACTAATATAGTCTTATTGGTGATCTGGTTCGTTAACCACATGAGAAGTTACCAACTTGATTTCAATCGAGCTGAGTTTACTCAGCAATATAATCTCATCAAATCTTTTGAAGAAAGAATTAAGCTACCAGAAAATATAGCTTGCAGTTATTGGGTCCAATACTTTCAGAGTATGAAAGCGGAAGAGTTGTTGTTGACACCCAGGTGGTTTGCAAGAAAGGAAATGATAAGAGGGTATGAAGACTTCAAGGTGGTCCCTATGATTAGCTTCAATCTTTGCACCGGATACGTCCTAGCTAATGGACTCATTGAGGACATGATCCCCAGACCATCATTAGAAGTTGTCTCATTGGACTTCCATAACCTCGGCATGATGGTGACTGATAGAGTAGCCAAGCTCCTGAGCATCCGAGCTCTTTAGTGCACAAGAAAGACCATCCTTACTACTAAGGGGATAACAACCAGGAGCCAGACAACCAAAGGATTTCTTTATCACCAACTAAAAGGCTTGAAAGATTTGGAAAACAACAAAGAGAAGGGAGAAGTTCAAACTGAACCCGAGAGAACGAGTAAAAGAGAGCAGGAGTTGGAAAACTGTTGCAAGGAATATCATTAGAAGATAAAGGCATTGGAAGCACAACTGAAGAGGACTAAGGGCAAAGAAGAGTAGGCTCCCAAGATCCGAAAGAGGAAAAAGATGTAGGATGAGCCTACTAGCCACTAAGAGATTAGATTTTAGGTTTTTTTTTTAATATTTTCTTTAGAATTCTTTTTTCGAACAGAATGAGAGATGTAAAGCTTCACAATTGCAAAAAATTAATAAAAGTTAGTTAGGTTTTGCCACATCAAAGGTTTCTTCCCAATTCTTGATTTTCCATTGCATTCGTGTGACATGCATCCTACATTTATACATTTAACAACTCTTTCTTAGAAAAATGTAATATGTAATAACCTTTTGTTGAGTTAGCATCAAAATCAGGTAAAATTTCAAGATAGCTCCCAAATGTCAAGTCTTTCAGAGAAGTCCGATTAGAACACGTTCCTAAACTAGGATGGCCACTACTTAAGGAAATGACATAGACCCTGAGATCAATGATCCCTCCGTGTTGAGGTTCCGTTCCATAGAAAAGGCTATAGAGAAGATGGCAGAACAAATGAGCTTCCTAGCAAACAGCATTGCTTTGCTGCAAACCACAGCACCGGTTAATGAAGAAAGCTCCAAGACCTGTTATGGGAAGAATACACAGGCTCTTGAAGTAGAGCATGAATATCAAAAAGACCCATTCAAATTAGAAGGATTTTACCTGAAAGACAACCCGACCTTCGAACTTGATACGTATGCAGCCTCGAAACCTGTTGACTAAGGGCTTAGTATGGATAGCTTGAAAGAACTGGAAAAGAAATTGACACAACAAATAATTGAGAAGATGAAGGCACTTATAGGGTATGATGGATTTGAACAGGCGGCATCACCGAATTTTCCGTGTACGACATAGGATCATACCTTAAGAAGTTTAAGGTACCGGAATTTAAAAAGTATAACGAGATGGTTTGCCCCAAGCTCTACACCAGGTTGTACGTTAGGAAGATGGGTAAATATGTTCAATATGATTCACTCATGGTACAAACATTCTAAGATAGTCTGATCGGACCGGCCCTGACTTGGTATGCCCAACTTAATTTGAACCAGATAAATATGTGGGAGAAACTTGCTAGAGCATTTTATGAACAATATAAATTCAACGTAGAATAGCCCCAACTATGATGGACCTAGTTGCCCTACGGAAGAAGAATAATGAATCATTCAAAGAATACACTCAAAGATAGAGGTCTTTAGCTACAAGAATCTCTACTCCTACGATCGAGAAGGAGCTCACATCAGCTTTCATTAACACCTTGGAAAGGCCCTACTTCTCCCATCTCATCAAGTAGGCTTCATCTAGTTTTGCTGAAGTAGTAACGGTAAGGTACAGGATTGAAAGCGCCGTCTCTTCCGATAAGCTATAAGAGCCAGCAGATAGAAGACCATCAGTGTCATCATCTGGTCCTAGACCAGCTGGCAGCAAACCTAAAGAATCTACTATTGGTATGGTAAATTCAAATGCCAGATCAAATGCTCAAGTCGCTTTCAAGACGAATCCTCCTTCGACTTAGCAATAGTTCAGAGACTAGCCTCAAGCTAACAGGACTTATAGATGATTTACCAAGATACCGGTCCCTTAAAGTCAAGTCTTCGAGAAGTTGCGAAGGGATAATTTGATACGGTACAAACTTCCTAGCGATCGATACTGATCGAGAATCTTTGACCCTACAGTAAAGTGTGAATACCACTATAGACAAGTAAGGCATTCAACTGATGTATGCTGGAGACCGAAGAACAAGATTCATGACTTGATAGATGAAGGGACAATGTAGTTAGATTTTATGGAAGCTTCGGTTCTTAACGTTAACAATAATCCCTTACCTACCATGGGCCGATGATTGGTATGATTTTTAATGACTGTGTCATTAACGTCATTGATTCAGATAAGAAGCCTAAGGTTTTTGAGTTTTATACTAGCAACCAGACTCTAGAAGTGAAGAGGTACACATTTTATGAATTGTTGCCACTAGAAAATTACAAGGCTGCTCCATTTAACTATCACCTGGTAAATCAGGAAAAACCAAGTCCTCTAGTAGGGGGCATTACTTGATCGGGAAAGATATACCACCCAAGAGAGGAGCATGGGAGGAAGGTCATATTAGGAGAATCAAACGATAAGACGACGGCCGAACGCATTAATGGGCTATCGGCCTTTACCAAAATGATCAAGTCGAGTGAGTATAAGATCATGGATCAACTCAGTAAGACTCTTGCACAAATATTGTTGATGAGCTTGTTAATCACATCTGAACTACACAAGGAGGCTTTGTTTCGTACTTTAAATGAGGTAAAGGTCCCTCGTGAAATTCCAACTGAGAAGATGGGACTAGTTACTAATTCTATCCTCACAATTGATCAAATTTCTTTTTTAGCTGAAGAATTAAGTGAAGAAGGGAACAAACATACAAAGCTACTCTTTATCATGGTAAGGAGTAACGACATAATCATCACCAGGGTACTCATTGACAACGGATCATCGTTGAATGTCTGCTCACTCGCTACCTTGGATTTGTCGGGCATCGATACGTCTATAGTTAAGCCTTCTTCCACAATAGTTAGGGCCTTTGATGGTTCCAGAAGGGAGATTATAGGGGAGATTGATTTATCTGTGAGTATAGGCCCTTAGCACTTTACTATTCAATTCCAAGTCATGGACATTCCAAGATCTTTCAATCTACTCTTGGGAAGACTTTGGATTCATGCAGCAGGGACTATACCCTCGAGCTTGCACCAAAAGTTGAAGTTTATCTCAAATGGCTAGGTGATTACAATTTTGGGAGATTAAGATTATGAAATCTACAAGGAAACGGCTATACCCTACATAGGAAGTGAAGGACAAGAAGAGTTGGGTTTATAAATGTTTGAAGAAGTGAGCATGATTATCGGTCCTAACAGAGAAGATGATAGAAGAATAGAATTCAAGGAAGGCCAGATTGGCACCTACGGTCTTGGCTACAATCTTACCCCGGTAGAAGAATTCTAAAAGAAACAAGCGAGAGGCAAGAGAGGTAACAGATTATACCATGCCTTGATGACCTTTCCACCACTAGCTGAGACATTCATATGGGAGGAGACTTAAGCTCAAGAATCTGGCCAAGAAGGATCAACAAGCTCACCACACAAGTTCCAGCATCATTTGAATAACTAGTTCTCCATCCCAGCGAATGGCAACAGGTCTTCCTTAGGGTAAAAGGTGACCCGTAGTTAGTATTTTCTGAATTTTTATTTTCAATAGTCATCGTTTCAAATGTATCGTCGAACCTTTCGTTCAAAATTAGTTAGGCCTTTATCTCATTTGAGATCCACTTCCATTTATTCAATGAAATCTTAGTTCGTTTCTTTCCTATATTACGTTTTAGTTCTCTTTTGCTTACATACACTTTTCTTTATGCATTCTCATTCAGATCTAATGAACCAAGCGAAAACGAGGAATACCTTACGCAGGTAGAAAATGAGAATATCGATATTGCTTCCGGCCCTATTGGGTTAGTCGTCGGGAGTGATGTTAATGAGCATAGTAATATACAAGAGGAATGGTAAAAACATGAACTGGGTAAAATCACTAATGATTAACCGATTAAGACAATTAATGTAGGGAACGAAGAAAATCCTAAGAATCTAAAAATTAGGGCAAGTTTAAAAGAGAAACAAAAAACAGAAATGATTACGTTATTAGCCGAATATCAAGACATGTTCGCTTGGTCATATGAAGATATGCTTGGGTTGGACCCGTCGATTGTAGTCCACCGTTTACCTACATAAGAAGATCCCAAACCAAAAAAGCAAAAGTTAAGGAGATTTCGACCTGACATCTTGTTGAAAATTAAAGAAGAAGTGAAGAAACTATTGGAAGTTTGATTCATTGAAGTGTCGGATTACCCGGAATGGGTAGCTAATATTGTTCCGGTAATGAAGAAGAATGGGAAGGTTAGAGTGTGTGTAGACTTTCGAGATCTCAACCAAGTAACGCCTAAAGATAATTTTCCATTGCCTCACATTGATGTCTTAGTGGATAATACGGCTGGAAATCATCTATTCTCTTTCATGAATGGTTTTTCGGGATATAATCAGATCCAAATGTCCGAAGAAGATAAGATAAAGACGACTTTCATTACAACTTAGGGAACATTTTGTTATAAGGTGATGCCATTTGGGCTTAAGAATGCAGGTGCAACATATCAGAAGGCCATGGTTGTAATTTTTCATGATATGATGCACAAAGAAATAGAAGTATATGTTGATGATATGATTGCAAAATCCAAGGAAGAGGAAGATTATTGATAAACTGAGGAAATACCACTTGAAGTTGAATCCGGAGAAATGTACCTTTGGCGTGACGTCAAGAAAATTGTTGGGATTCATAATCAGCCAAAGAGGTATTGAAGTTGATCATGATAAAGCCAAAGCCATAATTGACATGCCTCCTCCATAAACACTCAAGGAAGTACGAAGATTACTAGGGCGTTTAAATTACATAGCCTGATTCATATCACAGTTAACAGACAAATGCCACCCTCTTTTTAAGCTATTAAAAAAGAACGTGAAAATCAGTTGGAATGAGGAATACAAAGAGGTTTTCACTAAAATCAAAGAATACCTCATGAAACCTCCAGTGTTAGTAGCTCCTAAACTTAGAAAGCTGTTGTTTTTGTACCTGACCATAATGTCCGAATCCATGGGATCCGTGCTTGGCTCGAAGGATGAAGAAGGGAAAGAGCGAGTCGTTTACTATCTAAGCAAGAAGTTCACAGAAGGAGAGCAAAAATACTCAGAAGCCGAAAAAACCTATTGTGCATTGGTCTGGGTTATGCATCAGCTCAGACAATATACACTTTATTATCAAATTGAGTTGATAACACAACACGATCCTTTGAAATACTTAGTTGAAAAACTGACTCTCATTGGTAGAGTTTCAAAGTAACGGATGTTGTTGACAGAATTTGACATTAAGTATGTGAGCTAAAGTTTAATCAAGGGGCAAGCCTTAGTAGATCAATTAGTGGAGAATCCCTCTGAGGATACCCTTCAAGAAGCACAGTTTGAGTTTCCTGATGAAAGTATCCTGGTAGTAGGAAATGATTCTGATTGTGAAGTAGTCGAAAAATCTTCAAGGTAGAAAATGTTCTTTGATGGAGCAGCTAATGTGTCCAGATGTAGAGTTGGGGCGATTCTGGTATTGCTTGAAGGTACACAATTTCCAATGGCTGTGAGATTGGCTTTCTCATGTACTAATAATATTGCAGAATACAAAGTGTGTATTTTGGGACTCAAAATCACATTGTTTAAGGAGATACGGGAATTATAGGTGTATGGAGATTCTTCGTTGATCATAGGCCAAGCTCGGTGTGAGTATAAGACAAAAGACCCCAAATTAGTACCTTACCGCCAACATTTGGCCGAGTTGATAACCAAATTTGAAAAGATTACATTCGTGTACATACCAAGGGTTCAGAACCAATTTGTTGACGCTTTTGCTACTTTAGCATTAATGATTTGGATATCGAGAGGAGTAGAGATTCAACCACTTAAAATTGAAATTGAAGAAAAGCCCGCTTTTTGTTTGGCAATAGAAAGTTCATGTGATGAAAAGCCTTGGTATCATGATATTAAAATGTTTCTACAACATGGAATGTACCCCGAAGAAGTAGAGAGGAAGGATAAAAAATTAATTAGAAGATTGGCAGCTTAGTACTGGATAAGCGATTCTATGCTATACTGACGATCATTTGATGGTACGCTTTTACGTTGTATAGATGAGAAAGAGGCAGAGATACTAATGAAAGAAGTACACGAGGGAGTATGTGGCCCCCACATAAATGGCTACATGCTTGCTAAAAAAATCATGAGAATGGGATATTAATGGTTAACTGTAGAAGCAAATTGTATTAGACATGTTAGACACTACCATTTGTGCCAGATCTATGTGAATAAGATAAATGCTCCACCTCAAGAATTGCATACACTACCAGCACCATGTCCTTTTTCGATGTGGGGAATAGATATCATTGGCTCGATCACTCCAAAGGCATCTAACGGGCACCGATTTATATTGGTAGCTATTGATTATTTCATCAAGTGGGTTAAAGCCTCATCCTACTCTAGTAGGACAAAGGGAATAGCAGTCAAGTTCATCAGGAGAGACATACTGGCGCGGTATGGTACGCCAGAGACAATTATTACCGAAAATGGTATAAACCTGAATAATAAATTGATGTCAGAGTTATGTCGACACTTCAGGATTATTCATAGAAATTCTACTCCTTATCGGCCCAAAATGAATGGAGCCATGGAATTGACCAATAAGAACATCAAAAGAATTATTGAGAAGATGGCCATTACGTATTGAGATTGGCATGAGATGTTACCATTTGCACTCATGGCCTATTGAACTTCTATTAGAACATCAACAGGGGCAACCCCCCTACCTGTTGGTATATGCAATGGAGGCTGTACTACCAATAGAGGTCGAGATCCCATCTCTTAAAATATTATTGGAAACTCAGTTAGATGAGGCTGATTAGATAAAGAAGCATGTTAAGTAGTTGAATCTAATTGATGAGAGGAGGCTGGTAGCTTTGTGCCACAACATCTGCTATCAGCAACGAATGGCCAGGGCTTTCAACAAAAAAGTACGACCCCGAAGTTTTGAGCAAGGAGATATGGTGTTGAGGAAGACTTTGCCTAACACAACTGATTCGAGAGGGAAGTTTGCTCTAAACTATAAAGGGCCTTACATTGTGAAGAAAGTATTGCCTAGGGGAACTGTTATCTTGTCTCAAATGGATGGTCTGGACTTGAAGGACCCAGTAAACGCTGACGCATTGAAGATGTACTATCCTTGAACATCAATGAAATTTTTGTTCAGATTATGAAATGCAAACAATCCTACTATTACTGTGGTTTCATTTTCATTTTCTACATTCAAAGTTGGTATTCCTAGTAGTCGTTAGCATTGGATAATATCCTTAGCCCCTTTCTCGTTCCACTAAAAGACCCTATTTCTCGCTCTATCCTCTATCAAAATAAACCTTACACACAAGAAGCACAAGAAAAAATAAACACTTAACTTGAAGCGATGCCCATTGATGAAAATTTTTTTAATACTTTATTGTGGATAACCCCCTAAGAAAGGGAGACTTGTTTCCTATTTTTTAGAATAAGACCATGTTTAGAAGGAGTAACGCATGGCACATAAGTAGAAACTCGCTTGAGAACAGATGTTTACACGAAAAGCCGATGGTTGGATTGGAAATTCAACATAGGACATCTTTGTTTGACAAATGAATATGTTTTACATTCGTTTTGGGCTTAAGTTACTTTCACAGAACAAAAAAGAAAAAAAGAAAAAAAGAAAAGAAAAAAAAAAGAGAGAGAAAAAAAAGAGAGGGATTAGAAAGAGATGGAAGAAGAAAGAAGAAGAAGAGCAAAAACGAGAAAAGGCAATGGTAAGGGTCAGAATCATTGGTTCTAATCAGACTGCTCAAAAAGACATTGGATTACTTGGGAGCTATCATTGAAACTAGGTAAGTGGTTCTAAGCCTGATAAAACATTGCATTGGCAATTGGTTTCCTCTTAAGGATGACAGCTTGTTTTCCAAAAACAATTTCTTAGCAAGTCAGCCAGCTCGTAGAGCATGGTCTCAATATAGAGTTCCTTAGACTCCCAGTCATCCAACTCACTGAACGTTACCTGACTCAAAATTTCTTCATGGGATTTAGCAAGCTCACAAAGTGCTATCCCAATTCAAGTTTCTTTATCTTTAGGTCTTAGCCAGCTCAATGGGTGCTTTGACCGCTTTGGTTAATCAGCTCATTAGGGTACGACCAAGTTTTCTCATTTTTAGGTCTTAGCCAGCTCAAAGGGCGCTTTAATTGCCTTGGTTAGTCAACTCATTAGGGCATGACCAAGTTTCTTTATCTTTAGGTTTTAACCAGCTCAAAGGGTGCTTTGACCGCCTTGGTTAGTCAGCTCATTAGGGCACGACCAAGTTTCTTTATCTTTAGGTCTTAGCCAACTCAAAGGGCGCTTTGACCGCCTTGGTTAGTCAGCTCATTAGGGTACGATTAAGTTTTCTCATTTTTAGGTCTTAGCTAGCTCAAAGGGCACTTTAACTGCCTTGGTTAATCAACTTATTAAGGCACGACCAAGTTTCTTTATCTTTAGGTTTTAGCTAGCTCAAAGGGCGCTTTGACCGCCTTAGTTTATTAGCTCATTAGGGCACGACCAAGTTTCTTTATCTTTAGGTCTTAGCCAGCTCAAAGGGTGCTTTGACCGCCTTAGTTAGTTAGCTCATTAGGGTACGACCAAATTTTCTCATTTTTAGGTCTTAGCCAACTTA
This sequence comes from Lumnitzera littorea, assembly GCA_024138015.1. Taxonomy (NCBI): domain Eukaryota; kingdom Viridiplantae; phylum Streptophyta; class Magnoliopsida; order Myrtales; family Combretaceae; genus Lumnitzera; species Lumnitzera littorea. The sequence goes on along the minus strand of JAMXBB010000001.1, from coordinate 90,139,529 downwards.
AAGGGCGCTTTATCCACCTTAGTTAGTCAGCTCATTAGGGCACGACCAAGTTTCTTTATCTTTAGGTCTTAGCCAGCTCAAAGGGCACTTTAACCACCTTGGTTAGTTAGCTCATTAGGGCATGACCAAGTTTCCTCATTTTTTAGGTCTTAACCAGCTCAAAGGACACTTTAACCACCTTGGTTAGTCAACTTATTAGGGCATGACCAAGTTTCTTTATCTTTAGGTCTTAGCCAGCTCAAAGGACGCTTTGACCCCCTTGGTTAGTCAGCTCATTAGGGCACGACCAAGCTTTTCTTATTTTTAGGTCATAGCCAGCTCAAAGGGCGCTTTGACCACTTTGGTTAGTCAGCTCATCAAGGCATGACTAAGTTTCCTCATTCTTTAGGTCTTAGCCAGCTCAAAGGGTATGACTAAGTTCTCATTATTCTTTTTAGGGATTTTTACCAACCCATAAAGGTGTTACCCCTCGCTATTCTTCGTTTCAAACTAACCCTCATCAAGAGTCTTAATGTTCCTTAGGATAGAGTCATCCCGAGGCAAAAACGGTCTCTTTTGTTTTTGTGGCAAAGTTTTGCTCAAACTTCATCACAAAGAGGGGTAACTGTAGATACTTAATTTTTGCTCCTTAGTAATCTTAATTTTTGATTTTTTTTATTTATTACAAAAAGGGTCCTAATTCAAAAGTAAAAATAATAATAAAAATAAAAAAAAAGAGAGAGAAAATTAATAAAAGATAAAAATAATAAAAATTAACAAATGATGAAAATACAAAAATAAAAAAATAAAAAATAATAAGAAAATGAAATTATAAAAATTTCGTAAATTTTTAAGAAGTAACTTATATTAGGAACAAATAGTTTTAGTTTTAGTTTTAGCTTTAGCTTAGTTCAAACAATTATTTTAGGGAGTCGCATGGTTCAAGTGTAATTTAGTTGTATTAAAAATCAAGGCATAGGCCAATGACCTAACGAATAAACATTGGAGTATTGGATTGGATTGGATTTAATTTGAGGTCATGGGTTCGAGTCTTACTAGGTACCTATGTCTTTTATTTTTCTATCTTTTACAAAAGGCGAGTTGAATAAATGGGATTCATATCTAATTAAAATCATTTGAATCTAGTTTGATTTTATTAAATCGGGTTTGAATTAGTTTGGATTTAGTTTAATTATTATCAAATCAGATACAATAGATATGATTTGGTAGGTTTCATAAATACACACCCTCGTCAAATAAGGAAAAAAAAGAGAAGAAGGAATCCAAGTCCCGGACTCTGTTCATGATTGAATAGCAGCAACATGCACGAGACACCGCAAGCGACATAGCATACACACTTTCGATCAACCCGCTGTACAGTCTACGCATTGCTTATAGATTTACACACGGCTAGCGACTAGACGCAAGCTCACTACTGACACACCATTGCTGATCACTGTTCGCACATCCACGACTTCACTGATCACTACACTAACATCACTGCATAATGTATGGTCTCCAAACACCAGCATAGTTAGCAATTGATCTCCATTGGCATAGCAGTTCATCGCCCGGATATAGAACACATAGTCATTCCTCCACCTATCGATCAACAGTATGTTACCCACGTCTAGTTCACTCTGATACTCAACTATTGGACCAAGCGCAATACATCTTCGCTGCAGCAGCAACCGAATCTGAAGCTTCTTCGCTAGCTTTTCCTCTCTTACGTATAGGTAGTCTAAGCCAATGCTACACTGACTGATGGCAGCGCGTCGCAACCAGACTGGAGCTTCACGCGATCACTAACAAGCTGCTCTTGTACTATACAATCTACACGCCAACAACGCCGCCGCAATACGATCACTGTCCAGTAGCATATGCACACCCCTATCACGATTGCTTCCCACTGTCTACAAGCGCTATAACACTCACGATCAACAACTACGATCACTGCAGCAGCTGTTGAAGCCACTTTTGAATCCACCACTAAGACTCGCTGCATGCGTAAGTACATAGTTTCTTCACTGTACTGTAGCTCCACAATCAGGTTTAGTTTCTATCTAAGTTTTTTATTATTTCTGATTTATTATTATCATATTATATTATTATTTTGTTAAGACTTTAGTAATACATATGTGTATATCATTAGTTTTCTTTGTAATATAGATTAGGTATATTATATTAGTTCAAGTGGATGTTTATTTAATAAGTAGTAATATAGATATAAAGATATATATAGATATTAGATAAGGGATTGTTAAAATTAGGTTTTATTACATATATATGTTATTAATTATACTTTATTAGTTAACATAATATATATTATATGTATATGTTAGTTTAGTATTAGTTCTTATATAAAAGTATTATATGGAATTGTTTTATTTTGGTAGATAGTTATAGGAGTTGTTAGGATTGGTTATTTTTGTTAGGATTTGATCTTATTTAAGGATTTGTCATATCGAAAGTTGTTTTTTTTTTTAAATAAAAATTAATAAAAAATCCTTTTTGAAAAATTTTTAGGACTTTTAGTGAAATTTTTTTTATAAGATAACAACACTCAAGTGTTAGGACCTTTTAGACTTTTTAAAAATAAATTGAATAAATTAAAAACGTAAACTTGGGTAGTTTTCAAAATTAAAATAAATACACTAAAGTTTTTTGAAAAAACTACGATCATCTGATCCCGACTAGTGGGTACGTAGGCACCTTTAGGGCGGCGATAAAATATGTAGAAACTTAGGTTCTTTTTATTTTATTTATTTATTTATTTTTTAAATATTATAATTAGAAGAATAATGATAATTTCGGTAAATAGATAGTAGTACCCGTTAAGGTTTAATAGGTTAACCCTCGAACTTGGAACCTTCTAGTTCTGCATTCAAGTTGAAGTCAAAGACCAGTAGCCAAATCGCAATCAATCCACTCAATTGGTTACGATTTCTTTTCTTTTCCTGACTTCGATCGGATAACGACTCCAAAAATTATTTTTAATAAAAACCTAGAATTTCTTAATTTTTTTAGTTGAGGATCAATATTAAATGGGTTAGGGTTTAGTATTAATCGGAAAATAAGAAATTAATTTTAAATAAAAGAAACAAAAAAATCAAGCTTGATAGGTACAAATACCCTTGTGCTTGTAGCTATAAAGTATCAGATTATTTTTAATAAACTTGAGTATTTTACTTCTTTGTGTGAACACTGTGTTTACTCTTGGTATCGCTCTTATCCTATCCCTTGAACAAGGTTAGGTGGCGAATAACCTCACTAGACTGATTTGTGTTTCATATCAAATTGTGTCGTGAGTCCTCGGAAGTTCTATTGGTGCATTATATTCTTTGGTGCCGTTTGTGGGTTTTTCTTACTCTTTTCTATTTGCGTTTTGTCCTTTACACACATACCCCATCAATTTCTTTTGAGCTTTTTGCAAGCTCGGATCCGTCCAATGATTGGCCTTGTCTATTCTTGGTCACGGTTCACAATATCTTGGTATCAAAGCAGAGGTTTTGTTCTAATTAACGTGAGTTTTTGAAGTTTTGTTATACTCTATTTGCGTTTGTGAAACAGAGCAAGTTACTGTGTTCATTTGACTGTTGTGTTGTTAATTGTTAATTACCTGAAATGATTGTTTGAGTTTTGAATTTGTGAGGAAAAATGACCGACCCGAGTATGAATGTTGGTACTGACAATGATAGTGGAGTTGTCCACCAGTTTCATGGAACCTCCAGGAGTACTAATGAGAGACTTGATGAGGTAGTTAACTCTTGGTGGATTTGACTATAACTGTTCATGCACTGTCTTATCGACCCACTGAGGCCATGTAAAGCATCCCATAAGTTGCTCAACTTGTTAAAGGTCATAACTTAGCTTGACCCGTTCGAGGTGGAGGAGTAAGCGGACGGATGAGGAGAAGGATTGATTTGGCAGACATAGGAGATGAGGAAGATGAGTATTTTGAAGAAGAATGTGTCCAAATTCGCAGAGCATCTGACCATGTGAAGCTATGTGAAGTTTTGGATTTCAAGTTTTATCCAGAGTGAGAAGAGAAGGTAAAGCGTGTGTTTGATTATTATTAGTATGTGGCTTATGAGAAGGTGAGGATTGCTGCTGTTGAGTTCTCCAAATATGCTGCCATGTAGTGGAATAACTTCCAAGCAGTGAAAAGACGAGAGGCCTACTACAAGATTAACACTTAGCTTGAGATGAAGAGAGTGCTCAGAAACAGATTCGTGTTAGAAACTTATCTCTAAGATACTTTCACTCAGCTTCAGGAGTTGAGACAAGAGGGCCGAACTATTGACCAGTATATTCAAGAGTTTCAAATGTTCATGATCCATTGGGAAGTAGAGAAACCATTAGCTCGAACAGTCTCAAGATTCGTTATTGGGTTGAGAGGAGAAATTCGAGACATTGTGGAGCTCCAACAATTTGACACAATGGATAAAGCTGTTAGGATTGCCCAGCAAGTAGAGAGGCAAAGAAGGTTTCGAGTATTGACCAGAATGCCGACTATATTACTTAGATAGACAAGTCATTGAACTTTGTTGAGTATAAAGCTAAGCAAAAAGATTGATGATTAAGTTGAGTAGAAAGGCCGACCTAATGGTGAAGTGTGGACCCAAACTTATGAGAAGTGACAAGGGGCTAATAGGAAGACAAGCTAGATCAAATGCTTCAAGTGCTAAGGGTTCGGACATATGGCCGCTTAGTGCCCAAATCGACGGATGATGGTCATCAAGGGAGACATCCCGAAGCTAGAAGTAGACAGCACTGATGAGGAACCTAAAGAAGAGGAGGTTTCTATTGAGAAGGAAAATCCTGAGAAAGAGTTGATTGAGGAAGACGTGTTTGCTGAGACTTGGACAAGTTACTCATGATTGTCTGACACACTATGAATGTGGAACCTTCACGGGATGAGGAGTAGAAAGAGAATTTGTTTCATACAACCTGCAAGGTGTATGATCAAGTGTGTATCCTCATCGTAGATAGTAGAAGTTGCACCAACATGGCATCAGTTAATCTTATTTCAAAACTGAAATTGTTGACTATTGTGCATTCAAAGCCGTACAAGTTGCATTGGATGATTGAGAAGGGAGCATTACATGTCACCCGGTAAATATTACAGCTAATCACTATAAGGAATTACTCTGACCAGATTCTCTATGATGTGTTACCTATGTGTGCTTCCTACTCATTACTGGGTAGGCCATAGTTGTTTGATAGGAGAGTTATATATGACAGCTATAAGAACACATATATGTTTGAGAAGGATGACCGGAAGATCATGATGAATCTGATGCAGCTGAGAGAAGTCAATAAGTTGTAGATGAAACTTACTCGTGGATCAAAGAAGGCTCTAGTATTGAGTAGAGTCGAGCTTCGAGAGGTCATCAATGCTGATGAGTAAACCCTATTATTGGTCGGGCGACTACTAGAAATGAAGGAGTGGGGTGAGCTTCCCCAAGAAATTAAGGAGTTGATAGATGAATATGCTGACCTATTCCTAGAATTATTACTTAAGGGGTTGCCCCCAACTCGAGGTGTAGAGTACTACATTGACTTAGCACCCGGCTTCGCACTACCGAATAGGTTAGCTTATCGGATGAATCCTAAGTAGGCTTCTAAGCTCCAACATCAAGTCAATGAGTTGTTGGAGAGAGGCTATGTGAGAGAGAGTCTTAGCCCCTGTATTGTGCTTACACTTCTAGTACTGAAGAAGGATGGAACCTAGCGGATGTGTGTAGACAACCGAGTTGTGAACAAGATTATGATCAAATACAGGTATCCAATCCCAAGCCTAGAAGACATGTTGGATGAACTGAGTGGAGCCAAGATTTTTAGCAAGATTGATCTTAAATCTAGCTACCATCAAATCTACATGAAACCAGGGGATGAGTGGAAGATTGCATTCAAGATTTGACATGGACTATACAAATGGATGGTTATGCCCTTCGGCTTGTCGAATGCCTCAAGTACTTTCATGAGATTAATGAACCATGTACTGAGATATCTCATAGGGAAGTGTATCGTGGTGTACTTTGACAACTTCTTGGTCTACAGCGTCGATATATCGAGTTACTATGAACATCTTAGAGTAGTATTAGATATTCTTCGTGTCAAGAGATTATTTGGTAATCTAAAGAAGTGTTGCTTTTGCCAGGAGGAAGTGGTATTCTTGGGTTATGTAATCAGTAGAGGAGGCTTGCAAGTCGATGATGAGAAGATCCAAGCAATTGTCGAGTAGCCAACTCCTACTACTTGTACTGACATAAGAAGTTTCTATGGATTGACTTCGTTTTACAGAAGATTCATTAGGAATTTCAGCACCCTTGTTGTGCCACTCACTGAATTGATGAAGAAAAACATTGACTTCCAATGGGGAAAAGGGGGAGGAAAGGAGCTTTGCTGAGATAAAAGAAAGACTAACCTCTACCCCGGTGTTAGTTCTACCTGACTTCGAGAAAATATTTGAGTTGAAATACAACATGTTAAGCATTGGAATTGGTGCTGTCCTAATGCAGGAAGGCTAACCAATTGCCTTCTACAACAAGAAGCTCCGAAGACCCTAGTTAAATTGCTCTACGTATGACAAAGAAATTTTAGCATTGATCTAAGCACTACAAGTATATTAGCACCATTTACTGTTAAGAGAATTTGTCAAATATACTGACCATGAATCGCTGAGATACCTCCGAAGTCGGACCAAGTTGTCGAAGCGGCAGGCGAAATGGGTTAAATTCCCTAAAGGATTCAATTTTGTAATAAAGTACAAACAGGGAAAGAGTAACGTAGTTGTAGATGCTCTTTCGAGGTGACATACGCTTTTATCAGAGCTGTAGACCAGACTGTTTAGGTTTGCAAGTATCAAAGAATAGTACTATGAGAATCCACACTTCAGACCTATAATTTCACGATGCGTCGATGATAAGACAGTGGATGAGTATCATGTGGAGAATGGCTACTTGTTCCGAGGCGGAAAATTATGCGTGCTAATTTGTTTACTGAGAGAGTTATTGATCAAGGAAGCCATAGTAGAGGACTCTTTGGACATTTTAGAGAAAGGAAGACTTGTGAACTGTTGAATGGTTGATTCTTTTAGCCGAAAATGAGGAGAGATGTGCACCGAGTTGTTGAAAGCTGTGTTGTGTACAAGAAGGCCAAGTATCGAGCCAAGTAAGGGAGAGCAATGCCCTTACCTATTCCAATGAAGCCATGGACTGAATTGAGCATGGACTTTGTTCTTGGATTGTTGCGAACTGCCTGAGGCAAAGATTCTATAATTGTTGTTGTGGATAGGTTCAGTAAGATGGCACATTTCGTACCTTGCACCAAGACTAACAACACTTTGGATATTGCTTCTCTTTTCTTGTAGGAGATTGTGTCGATACAAGGTGTATCGAGAAGTGTAGTCTCTGACAGAGACTTGAAGTTCTTGAGCCATTTTTGGAGAACCTTATGGCGTTTGTTGGGAACCAAATTACTCTTCAGTACCTCATGTCACCCCCAAACTGACGACCAAACAAAGGTGGTTAATTGCACTTTGGGATCATTGTTCCGAGCTGCAGTAGGTAAGAACTTGGTTGATTAGGATGTCTGCTTACCAGTGGTCGAGTTTGCCTACAGCCGAACAGTACATGACACCACTAAGCACACCCCCTTTGAGGTGGTCTATGGATTCAATCTCAAGCTGCCCTTTGACTACGCCCTTGTATTAGTACCTACGCAAAAAGACCCTAATGCCTCGACTAGAGCATAATCCCTTTAGTACATATACAACAAGGTCACTCGGTACATCAACCAAGCTGCTAGAAGAATGTGAGAAAAGACTAAGGGTAGGACGGCTAAACAATTTTAGCTGAAAGACTTGGTGTGATTACACCTCAGCAAGGAATGGTTCCTGAACAAAAGGAGGAACAAATTATCTGCAAGAGCGGAAGGACCTTTTAGAGTCCTCTACAAGATCAATGATAATGCCTACATATTGGAACTGCCTAATGATTATGGGGTTTTTGATACCTTCAACATCGCCGACCTTAGTTTGTATAACCCTGATAGAGAACTGAGTGAACACTACTCGGATTTGATCCCAAATCCAAAACAACCTGAAGAGAATGATGGGAATCAGGCTATCAGACCTCTAACTCGTAGTTGACCTCAAGGATTAGAGGGACTAGCATGATGAATCCTTTTGTTCCAACCGACTCCTACCGAGGCCGAATACTTCCTTGCCGAGTTACCCTTTATGTCAAGCCGTATAACTGACCATCTTTTCACAATATATCGAATTGAAGATTACTCACTAGCATTAGAGTTGACCAATTACTTATCATCTTCCTTATTGAGAAAGAAAGACTTCGGATTGACTATACCATCCCTGCTCGGACAAGCCATCTATCCATACTTTTTATCTGCATCTTTTAACAACCTCACCAATGTAGCATTGCCATGTATACAGTATCATGTACAGAATCTGTTGCACTAATGATTGTTTTCTTGTATATTCATGTTTTACCCTTTTGTATCTTGTACATTACTTCCTTAGGAAATGTCATTTTTATCTTTTCCTTTTTAGGCAAGTTGCCCTAACTTATGGGTATAAATATCCTTGTACTTGTAGTTGTAAAGTATCAGATTATCTTTAATACACTTGAGTATTTTTCTTCTTTATGTAAACACTTTGTTTACTCTCAGCATCACTGTTATCCTAACCTTTGAGTAAGGCTAGGTGAGGAGTAACCTCACCAGACCGACTCGTGTGTCATATCGAATTGTGCTGTGAGTTCTTAGAAGTTCCATTGGTGTGTCATATCCTCTAGAGCTATTTGTAGATTTTGCTTACTTTTTTCTATTCACATTTTGTCCTTTACACACATACCCCATCACTTTCTTTAGAGCTTTCTATAAGCTTGGACCCATCCAGTGATCGGCCTTGTCTGTTCTTGGTCACGGTTCACAACAAAACCCAGCGACACCTAAAAGTAATTGAAGAGCTCTAATTAGAAAGCACTAAATGGTAACTGTAGGCCTATATCAATTGCCTTCTAGTACAAGCAAAATGAATGCTTGTCCCCATAATTGAACGCTTGATCACCTTCCTCGGGCCTTACTGCCTCCACATGTTAATATTTTGGGCAATCTCCTGGCAAACCCAATGCCACCACTCCTAGTCATGTATGTACCCCACCTTGGTCATGATCCAACCGTCTTTGCTCGACCACGTCTTTACAATCTTCTTCATCTTCTCGAGCGTATCTCCTTACTAAGGCTTATCTAACATAATGGTTCTTCTTGTTTCCCACTGGAAGTTGGCCTACCCGCCATCGTCTGTTGGGGGGGGGGGGGGGGGGGTGTAGTCGTGTACCCTTTCTCCTTGAGTCTCTGTACTACATGCCTCACCTGTAAATCTATTATCCTACTGTTGGTCAGCTATGTTTAAGAAACTTCTCAAGAAAGGAAAAAGAAACTGTGAGAAAAAAGCTAGAAAGGCTCTAAAAGAATTTTAACAAAGTATCGGTAAGGTAAGGTAAAAGTGAAATAGCAAATGAACTAACCTTCATAAACCTTATATAGGCACCGATGGTTAACCAATTTGTCACTTCATTAATGACCATGATGGATGCCTATACGTCTCGACTAAAGAGTTAGCGACTAGGATCCATCAAATGAACGGATTGCCAATTTAACATCTACATGCCTCTATTAGGTAGTCTACACCCTTGAAGGACCTCAACTATCCCAATAGTTACATTAGTTACACAAACCATTGCGTCTCTCAAATAGATGGTCAGTGAATGAGCTTCCAAGTACACCCTAGGTGCTTAAAGGGCTTGGAAGCACCTAAGCTCGACAAGCACCCCCATATGTCATGAAGCATGTAGTAGTGCTCGACTACAACCTCGAGCACTTGATGAATGGATGAAGAAGGACAAGTAAATTAGCATGTACGACCATAAGTAATAATGGTATAACCGAATCAATGAAAAGAAGGAAAAGAAGAATGGATGAGCATGTACAGAAATTTCATTTCATTTTATTTAATGTACAGGTTGCTTACAACGCTTAGGGGTTGACATACCAACCTTGAGTACAAGTAAAAAGAAAAAGAAGAAAAATCACCACAAAGGTTGCTGCTCTATGTCAATGCCTGCTTTTAGCTCACAACTTCAAGTTAGCTATACAAAAGGGGCCTTTACTTCAGTCGGTCTGCTCGTAACTTCAACTCAACTCACATTTCTAATCAAGCAAACCATGACCAGCCCTTGGTGCTTGATATGATGGCTACAGTCTTCAGGAAACATGCCAAGAGCATTCCTTTGCTGCTGTAAACACAGTTAAGTAAAGACCTCATCTCATCCAGCATGATGTGGTAGTGAGCTCTTCTTTCGCTGTGCTCAAACCTACTATGTTGATATCGATAGCTTTGAGAAAAATTTCCTACTTATTAGAATGGCCAAGGGATAGCTAACCTATTTGGACTATACATCTAAAATTCTCGAGGAAGCTTCGTGTTCAATAGAAGTTACCTAAGCACTCAAAGTGCATACTATAGCTGCTATTAAACCAACTCTAGAGAGCATGCAGACTTATATAGACCGTCATGTTTTAGTGCCTAAAAATACCCCCTTCCTCCCCCTTACGTAGCACTTGTAAAGTCGATTTAGGTTAGCTACCCCTAGGTTGCTAGGAAACCTTCTCTCAGCATCAAAAACACCATAGATAACATGCAGCACACAAGCATCAACCATGTATGCCCATGCATTTCTGGTGTCAGCGCTATAATAACTAAAGGATGTATGCTCGAATACCTTTTGCTAGATTGAGGGGTCCACGTACATCCCTTGATCAATACTCAGGGGCTACCCCCAATCATTAAGCAACCCATTACATCTCCTAATCAATATTTAAGGGGCGCTCATGAGAGTACAGCCAAAGTTTGTATGCTCTACCCATATGATGACCTTCTCAAACTCAAACATTTCCCATACTCAATAAGGGCAAAAGAAGTTTGGTTATGCTTCTAAGGGATTGTAAACACTATATTTTTGCCCCCTTTTATTTTTAGAATTTTTAGGATAAGAAAAGCTAAAAAATAAGAAATTTAGAAAAATACAAAAAATAGAAAATTTAAGAAAAGCTAAAAAATAAGAAATTTAGAAAAATACAAGAAAATAGAAAATTTAAGAAAAGCCAAAAAGTAAGAAATTTAGAAAAAAAAAATGCAAAATTGAAAAATTTAGGAAAGATTACAAAAATTAAAAAGTCACAAAAAAAAAAAAGAAGATTTAAGAAATTTAGAAAATAATAAATTCTTTTGATAGTTTAATAGAATAGAATAAGGAGAGGATCGTTGAGCTTGGGCTTAGATTATAAATCTAGCCTAAGCTGACCTAGTCTAAGCTTAGATACTTTAATATAATACAATTTAATTATATATATGGACACAGTATAGGTCAACGGCCTAACGGAGAAGTACTTGGAGTTAACATTGCATTAAGTTGGAGATTTGGAGTTTGAAAGGAAAAGTCTAGGTGCATTTAAGATAGGATTTATTTTTAATAAGTATTTAATTTTAGTATTTAGTTAAAAGAAAAAAGGGAACTAGGTGCAGACTAGAATTTGGTTTGCAAGTTTTGAATAAGGCACAAAGCCCTGACAAGTTAGATGCAGTAGAGGGCATGCCCAGCATGCCCCATTCTTTTTGAAACCTGTGCATGCATATGTGCCCATGGCAGCGCATGACACGTGCCTCGCACATAACTTGCGCCACTAGTTCTTCTTCTACAAATTTTTCTAGATTTTCGGCAGTTTCATTCTCTTGTGTGCTCGGTTTGGGGTTATTTTTTACCTTATTTACTACAAGATTTTTCCAAATTAATGGAAAAATCGTATAATACACTTGACATACTTTGAATCGAGATAAAAAAATTGTCCAAATTCATCCATTTATGCAGCCTAAATCAAGCTTGAAAATAAAAAAAAAAAAAACAATTGATTTCGAGTCAATGTTCATCAATGGAGATTTTCGAAATTTTTGAGCTTTTCGAGCTTTCTAAGCTTATTCAATGATGGATTAGTATAAATAGGAGTCCTTTGTTCGTTTCAAAACATAACAAAGCTTCGAAACTCTCTAGATAATAAAAAATCGAAATTTTCTCTCTCTAACACGATTCCTCTCTCTCTCTCTCTCTCTATGATAGTATCCTCTACGGAGCTTTTTAATGAAAACCACCACCATCACGAGCTCTAACACCCTTGAAATATCAAGACCTAACCTCTCTTTCACCTCTAACAATCACTACCATGGTCTCTCATATCCAACCGCAATTACCCAACTCTAATCACTACCCAAATGACAACTGAACATCAAGGCACCAAGCCTATCCCCCTCCCCCCCAAGTCCAATTAGAAACTCACAAATCTAACTTCACCCTACTCAATTTGATATTCATATCGTCCTAAGAAATGCTATGTTGCTACTGCTTTCTTCTTTACTACGAGCTGACGAAGTCGACTTAAGCCAACCTGAAGCTGACCTTCAGCCAACCCGGTCTGCACCAATTTTTTTTCTTTTCTTTTTATTTATTTATTTATTACTCATGTATTTGTAAATGTAAAAAAAAAAAAAAAAGAAAAGAAAGGAAATGAAAAAAAAAAAGAAGAAAAAGGATAAAATGGGATAGTTTGGTTTTTTCCTTTTCTTTTACGTAAAATAGGACAAAGGAAAATAAAATAAGGAAAAATGACAAGGAAAAAAGAAAATAAAAAAATCATTTTACCACTTAGAAAAAATCAATTTTCTAAATAAGTAAACATGAACCAATCCCTTATAAAAAATTAGAACACTTTTAGAATTTTTCAATAATAATAAAAAACCTTAATTTAGGATCTTTTAGAGTTTTCTTAAATAAACTTGAATCAATTCAAAAAGTAAATCCAACTGTTTTTTAGAAGTTAAAATTAACTCACCAACCTAAAGTTTTTTTTTTTTTTTGAAAAGAACTATGTACGTCTGATTCTGAATAGTAGGTATATAGATATCTATGGGGTGACGGTAAAAAATGAAAAAAACTCATTTTTCCACTTTATTTTAAATTGTTCAAATTTGTTAATCAATGATTAAATTTCATTTTTCTAAGATAATTATTGAAAAGTGATTTTAAGGGATTAGGTTTAAAATTAGAAAGTTAATGGTACTTGTAAAGGGTTTAAAAATCCTAACCCTCATACCTATTTTTTTTTTCTCCAAATCATTTTACAAAATTGGTTTTATTGATAGATCAATAACTAAGTTATAACTAATCAACTCAATTGGTTATAATTTAACTCTCTTTCTTGACTACGGTCAGGTAGCGACTCCAAAAATGATTTTGAAGTTAAAAAAATTGATTTTCTTTAAAGCTTAATTAAGGTTTAGTATTAAATGGGTAGGGTTTAATATTAATCTATTTAAAGAAGGTTGATTTATAAAAATCAAGAAAAAAAACCAAACTTGATAGCATGGCGACTCTATTGGGGACATCAAGAGGGTTGGCCATTCAACTTTCCAAAATTAAAATTAATCTCTAAAAATCACCTTATTAAGTGTAATTTATTTACTTATTTATTTATTAATTTGTTATTATTTGTACCATAACTAACGTTTTTGCAAGTTTTGTATATTTAACTATTCAATGGGAGGGATTTATTTTTCCACAAATGTGTGATATAAATGATCAAACCCGAACTGTATTAGGACCCTATGACATGAAGAGGGGGGTGGTGGGGGGGCAACATGGTGTGGGGGACGCAATGTGTAAGCTTCAAGTGTTGTAGTGTAACCACCGTTCGGAGTTGATTAGGCTGCCCCTACTTAAGCTTGATGTGATCAATGAAAGTGTTTTTTAATAAGTGAGGTCGTACAACCTTAAGGACCTTTAGAACTCACCCTTTATGCATTCACGATATCCGGAATTGACAAATAATCAAGTAAGATAGGAATAAAAATATATAATAGCTTAGAGTTTCCTTGATTTCCCTTATAATTTTAATATGTTGTAAACATAGAATTATTGTAAATAGGTTTCCTTTATTGTAAATAACAGTTGGTCAATCTTGTAACACATTTTTTCTTTTGTAATTCAGATTAGGAAATGGCATGTTCATCCAACTCTATCCACTTTAGGGAAAAGTTCGTTAACAAGCCTTTCAACCCAAACCCTCTCCTAAACTAATGGCTTTGATACCTCAATACAAGGGAATAAGAGACCATTATCAACAAGATTAGATCCATCCTATTGCTTCCTAAGGTGAAAATAGAGATTAATTTGATTAAGGCCCTGACTAACTTTTGGGAGCTTGAGGAAGTGGCTCTTTGAGTTGGGCCTCACCTGATTAGTCCAATACTTAAAGAGTACCTTCTATGGTAATCCTTTTCAAGATTCTTGGGGATTAGGAAAGCTGAAGTCAACAAAGCCTTCAGAAGTTGTAATGGTAATTGCATTAAATTGGAAGACTTAAAAGTCTAGCTCGCCATTGAGCCCAAATCCAACCGATAGGGCACCTTCTATGGCAATCCTACAGATTGGGGACAGAGCAAAATAAAAGCCTTTATCTTTGCTGTGTTTGGGACTTTACTATTCCCTAATGGAAAATTCCTCATCCATTTCAAGGTCGTGAAGTTAGTGGGCTAGTTTTTTGAAGGCAAATCATATGTCTTGACCCTCCTCACAAAACAAATCAGAAGCCTCAACATTTTGAAAGAAAAGACCGATGGCGCATTAAAGACTAGCATGGCGTTACTAACAGTATGGTTTGTGAGCCACATGAAGTGTTATGGGCTAGATTTGATTCAAGGAGAATTTTCTCATAATATTGATCTGATCAATTCTTTTGTTGATAAGGTCCATCTCTTAGAAGGGAAATCCACTTATTACTGGGTAAAAGTCTTGAGAAATTTCCAAATCGTTGATATCTTATGGATAACAAGATGGAGCAACTTCAAGAAGATAATCTTAGCCTGCAAAAATTATCAAGCAATACCCCTAATCAGGATGAAATTATGCATAGGCTATTACCCTTACAATATGATCAGAAAATTTGAGGGTATCCAAGATATAGTATACAGGCTATCACTAAATATCATGACCTTAGATTATGAGGACCTTCAGATTCCACTACTACAGAAGATGTCTAAACTCTGGGCAATCAAACAATTATAGGAAATAAGGACTATCAACCTAAATATTGATTTAAGAGAGTGGCTAGGAGAAGTGGATAAGCACAAGGTTACCAAAGAATACTTATATGATCAACTCCATAAAGTAGGGGAGATTCGGTGTTGAGCACCAGAAATCATCCTACCTACACCAGCTAAACCAGATCTTAAAATCAAGACCTATATGGACCAAATATAAGCTCATGTAGAAGTAATCTATGAAGAGCAGGACATGTGGGAGGATCACTTTCGGGAATCAAGACAACGTTCTCGAGCCTTAGAACATCAATTGAGGATGACTTAGGAAAGGCTCAAAGAACTTGAAGAAATAAAAGAGCCCAACCTAGAAAAGAGGAAGGAAGCACCAGCAGGACCTAGTAAGTAGAAAAAGGGGATGATACTAAGCGTTAGAAGAATGTTTAGCGATAGGAATACTTTTCTTGAGAAACAAATGCATTTCCTTTTGCAAATAATGTAAAAGGAAACTTTAGAAGGTACAAAATAATAAAAATTACCATCTTACTGGTTATTCGTTGATTCTATTTCTCTGCATCCATGTGCTATGCATCTTCGTATTCCTATGCATTTCTTTGTTTTTCATTCATCTCATTTAAAAATATTCAAGTGCTAACTTATTAAGAAGCGATCTTAAACCGGGTTGCTAAGATAGCTCCCAAGTGTCAAACTTTCCAAAGTATTCCTATTAGAACCTGCTCTTAAACCAGAATGGCAAGCCAAGGAAACAGCAACATCAACACCAACAAAAACAGTGTCAACCCTAAAATTGTTGATCCCACCAAGTTGAGGTTCCACTCTTTAGAACAAATAATGGGGAAGATTGCAGATCAACTAAGCTTCCTTGCTAATAGCATCACCTTACTCAAGTCCACATCTCCATCAAATGAAGAAAACTCTAAAGCTTGATATGAAAAGAATGCTGAAGCCTCACCCCTCAAAGCAAAAGAAGCATACCCTAAAGTCAACTAGGCCTTTGAATCCTTTAAGACAAAAGGAGTCTCTCCGAAGGTCAACCCAACTTTTGAACCAAACACTTATTTGTTTCCAGTTAACTCAAAGCTTGAAGCTGATAAGGAAAGATTGAAAGAACTCAAAAGGTGATTAACCTAACAAATCACTAAGAATATGAAAATGCTCGAAGGGTATGATGGATTTAAGCAGGTTAGTATAATAGAATTCTCTGCTTATGACTATGGAAGCTTTATAAAGAAATTTAAAGTACCTGACTTCAAGAAGTACAATAAGATTGGATGCCCTAAATTGTACACCAGGTGTATGTACGAAAGATGGGAAAATATGCACAGTATGAGCAGCTCATGGTCTAAATTTTTAGGATAGCCTAACGAGCCTTGCTTTGACCTAGTACGCCGAATTGGATTTGAACCGAATAAACATATGGGCGAAGCTGGTTAGGGCATTTTATGAGCAATATAGGTTCAATGTTAAAGTGGCGTTGACTATGATTGACTTAGTTGCCTTGAGGAAGAGGTACAATGAATCTTTTAAAGAATACGCCCAAAGGTAGAGGTCCCTAGTTGCAAAGGTATTTACCTCCATGACTAAGAAAGAGTTGACTTTAGCTTTTATCAACACTCTTAAGAGACCCTACTTCTCTCACCTGATCGGGTAAACCTCTTTTAGTTTTGCAAAGGTGGTAGCAGTAGGGTATCGAATTGAAATTGCCGGCTCCTTTGGCA
Organism: Lumnitzera littorea; assembly: GCA_024138015.1. Lineage (NCBI taxonomy): Eukaryota > Viridiplantae > Streptophyta > Magnoliopsida > Myrtales > Combretaceae > Lumnitzera > Lumnitzera littorea. Next base: position 90,122,639 of record JAMXBB010000001.1, on the reverse strand, counting down.
AATTATAAGAACCATTAGACATAAGACCACCCTCTGCTAAACTTACCACCAGCAAGCCTAGAGAAGCTACTATCGGCATGGCTAATTCAAATACCAAACCTAATGCTCAGGTCTCTTTTAGGGAAAATCCTCTATCCATTCAATGGCAGTTCAGAAGTGAAACATAAGTTAACAGGGTCCCAAGGTAGTTCACCAAAATACCTATCCTTCTTAGTCAGATACTCGAAAAGCTAAGAAAAGATAATCTGCTCCACTCTGAGTTGTTCAATGAAAGGTATGGGCTAAGATTTTTTTATCCTAATGTAAGGTATCAATATCATCTATGGCAATTAGGCCATTCAACAGACTTATGCTAGAGATTAAGAAATAAAATTTAGGATTTAATCGATGAAGGTACAGTCCAACTGGACTTTGTAGAGGCTCCAGTTCTAAACATTAATAACACCCCCTTATCTAACCATGGGCCCATCATTAATATGATATTTGACAACTCAGATCCCGCCATCAACATGATTGATTCTAATCAAAAGCCTAAGGTCTATAGATTCTACAACTAAGAGGAGAAGCAAATTTCACAAACCAAAAGGTCTACCTTCCATGTGCATGTAGCCTTCGAAAATCATGAAATTGCCCCTCTCAACTACCAAGTGTAGACACCTCATTTTTCGTTTTATTTTAGTTGAGTTAGGTTAATAAATAAACAAATTAAATAAGAAAATAATAATAATAAAAAAAGAAAATTATAGAAAAAGAGAAAAAATAAAAAAGAGAGTCGAATCGTTTAGTATCGAATCGCATTGTCGAGTCTAATCATATGGAGTCAAGTCAAATCATATCGAGTCATGTCTAATCGTATTGAGTCAAGTCGAGTTGAGCTAAGTCGCATTGGATCGTTTAAGATTAAATCAAATAACAATGTGTAATCAATTTAATAAATCATTTAAGCATTGGGCTTTATTAAAATGATTTTGTCCCAGTTCGATTTAAAGTAGATTTTCATCAAATTTATATTGGAATAGAATAGACTTATGATTTATTGGATAGGTTATTAGGCTATATTAAATTGGATTAGATCAAGCCTAGAAAATAGAAAACCTACAATAAGGAAGGGTTTCTAGAAGCTAGGTCGAATCTCAAGGAATCATTATTGTATCTTTTATTCAAATTTATAATTAAAACGATACGAAAGATTTGATTTTAGGTTTATAAATAGCTAGTCGGTACGTGACGTTGAAGACATTTTTCTAATTATACATCCCCTCGAATACAATTCACTCCAAATCGTGATTTCAAATCACATCCACCCTCCACAAACACTTAGCCGTCACAACACCAATTCATGTCCATGCCTTGCTGATCAAACTTGACCGAAATCCCACAATCCACGTCGCACAATCCAGCAATTCCAATCATTACTCTTCAATTTGTAAGTAAAAAGTCCCTGACTAATCCATAACACCAATAACCCCTCAATCCACAAACCAATCAGCTACATCCCTTGCATGTCGATAGCTCCCACACCAATGCCCTTCAATCCATAGACCAAACCCAAGCTACATTGGATAGAAAAATCAATCCTTTGATCTCCATTACAATTCATCAACTGAACACAACATTACACGCTAATATCAGGTAAGTGCACCTATCAATTTTAATATAGCGGATGTGAGTTCAAGTCGATCCCTTAAAGATTTCGAGTACTAATATTAACCTTAGCTCTATTATCTAACCGGGAAATTGTGATGAGTTGAATGAATTAAAAATACCGAAATTAACCGTCTAAACTAATTATGAGACTTAATTAAGCAATTTAGAAAGCAATAAAACTAAGAACAACTTCAAGAAAGTAATAACATATTTAAGAATTATTTCCCCTAGTGTTTAACATGTGATCACTTAAAATATATTCAATTCAGTTTCTATTATTCTTGACCGGAGGGATTCGCAATTAAAGCTAATATCTTTCTCAAGCATATTAACCCTAATCCTAAATTATTTACCGGAATCTCTTCACTTAGTAATATAACTTAAAATTGCATTAATGTATAATGAATTCCCACACAAATAATTAACTTTCCAAAAGAAACATGTATCTTATCTCTAAGTATACATGTAATTCTCTCCAATTATGCCTAGATCTAATTACACATGCAATTTCTCAATCATCATGCATAATATCATAGATTGATACTCTAGAATTATCAATCAACAATTAAACAACATAATTGAGTCAAGAAAAGATAAAAACTTTATTGAAAATTATAAATCAACCCAAGAGTCACATGAAACCTTAGGTTCCATGATCCTAAATACACAAATTCTAAGCTATCATAATGAATCTAAAAACGAGTTCCATCAAAAACATAAAATAAAACATGAAAAACCCCTTTGATTGGTGAAAAATCTCTTCAATCTTGAAGTTGGTGTTGCTCTCGCCTTTTTCTTCTCCTTCTTTTCAAGTCTCTTCTCTTCTCTCGTGTCTTGTTCGTTTTCTCTAATATCTCTCTCCTCTTGAAACCCTCAGATATCCTATTATATATGTATTATAAGGATTCTGTTTTCGTCACCAGACACAGCTTGGGACATGGTCGTGTCCCCAGGTCGTGTAACTTTCTGACCTTAGCAAATTTTTCTGGATGGATACAGTCTGGGGACATAGCCATGTCCTAGATTGTGTAACTTCAAAACTTCATAACTTCTTCATTTAAACTCCGAATTGAGTGAAACTTGATTCCTTTTCTTCGTTTTCGATCCTAGAACGCGTTTAAACCTTGAAATCAAAATTTTACTCAATTAAGTATCAATTTCTTTAAAGAAAACAAAAAAATGTAAGGACAATACTATAAAATCACCATATGAAATATGTTTAAAATCAGAGTTATCAAATTTCCCCACACTTGAGCATTTGCTTGTCCTCAAGCAAATAAATCAAAACCAAACTTTCGGGACAAGAAACACTAATCAAAGTTTATCACTGTTTAGGAAACCGGTGAACGAATATACTTGACCTAAAGAAAGGTAAGAAACTCATTTTCAATTAACTTGCAATAATAAAGTCAACCAATTTCATCTGATCATATTCGAATGCTCCAAGAATACTTAATACTAGAGTTCACTAGTTAATTTATGAAAATCAAAGTTTACCCGAGTCATTTAACCAAGGATTCTTATACTAAAAATTGGATTTAACATCTCGCCAACTGAGAAAGAGTCATAAAAATTTTGTCCATTTGACTAAAGTGTATACAATTCTCTCTTCCATCTTACCAAGCACCATAATCTAAAACAAACACATTTTACATCCACTCATCCTCTGATCATCCCCCTACTTTATGTTTTTGTTGAGAGGTCTTTTAAATTTACGTTATTTAAGCACAATTGTGTTGGTAGAGGGAAAGAATCTCGCTCTTCTGACGGACCAAGACCGATCCATACCCACTTATTTCTTATATTGATAGCGGGAAAGAACCTTGCTCTTCTGACGGACTAAGGTCGATTTATATCAATTTTTTTTTTCACTAGAATTGGCATTGGGACTCAATCTCGCTCTTCTGACAAACCAAGACGAATCCTTACTAATTTTTTTATTCATACACTTGTTATTACTTTTGACCTCCAATCATTGTGATTTTTCAGGGGTTTCTCAAAAGAAGAATTTCATTTGTATGTTTGCTAAAAATTATAGGACTCTTAAAAATTTCTAAGAGAAAGGTATACATAAAAGTAAATTTAAAAATAAACTTGACTAACTCTTAACTAGTGATGTTGCTCCAATCTCAAGTCTTAAAGTCCTGAGCTAAATAACTCGTAACTTTGCCCTCTAAAAATTTGACTAATCAATTCTAGTAAAGTATAATAAGATTAATAATGATCAAGATGACACAGTTGATTTGGCTCAATACTTGTTAATTACCTATTGCAAGTTAACTTAAAAATTAATTGGGTCAAATGTGAATAATTGGTCTCCTAAACAGTAACAAATTCATATATATCCCTTCCCCACACTTAATAACGTACATTGTCCTCAATGTATGACTAAGACAGCATAATAGCAAGATATGAAACAAGAAAAATAAGCATAGGGAAAAAAGAAATATATGTACTGAAAAAGAAACTAATACTTCCCTGCCAGTCAAAAATTAGAGGAAGAAGTTCAAAACGAGGAAGCATCATCATTACATGTTTGAGTTCACATGCCTTGGCCAACGAAAAACAACGAAAACAAAATGAACTAAGAAGAGGGATCGGAATCCGTCGCTCCATCATCCTCATCAGATGGTGCCTCCGCCATGGTTTCATCATCGTCTTCTTCACTACCCCCAGCTGCCTCTTCCTCACTATGAAAGAATAAAAACGAAGTAAACTCTCAAACAAAATGCATGTATCAATTCCCAAAAGTCCTAAACGTCGGGTAGCTAAACATGCCTAAACAATGAGAAAGATAAAACAAAATCAATAAGGAAACTTGCTTGGATCAAGATTTGGAATGTAAGAATTATGGAGAGAAGAGGGAGAATATGAGAGAATATGAGAGAGATATGTTGGATTGTGAGTGTATGAGAGAGTGTGTTTAGTTTAAATAAACTGAACGTGTACAAAATCGTGTAAGTTTGGGTCAACACGGGCTGGGACATGACCGTGTCCCATGCCCTTGTAACTTTCTGTTCTCGTGCATGAAAACTGGACGGACACGGGCTGGGACATGATTGTGTCCCACGCTCGTATAACTCTCTGTTCGCGAGTGGGAATTCTGGGCACACACGGGCTGGGACACGACCGTGTCCCTCGCCTGTGTAACCTTTTTTTCTTTTCTTTTTTTTTTTTGAATTTAATTTAAAGATAAAGGAAACTTATTGAAATAAAAGTAATAAAACTAAAGAGAAAAGGCAACAATAAAACTAAAAGGGAAAAGGCTATGACGAAAATATAAGAAGCAAAGCAAAGTTAGATAAAAAGAAAATAAAATGAAGAAAACTTAAAGAACTAAAGTATAAGCAAAGTTAGACATGGGTTGCCTTCCAAGAAGCGCTTTAGTTAATGTCGATAGCTTGACGGGATACGTCTTCTCATGTTAGTTCTGTCGGATGGAGATAAAACTCCTCTCGTCTAACATGTTTCATGTTTCCACTCAAGTATAACTTCAACCGTTGCCCATTTACCTTAAATGTGCCCTTCTCCGGGTGTGTAACTTCAATAGTCCCATACGGGAAAACTCGTGTAATTGTAAATAGTCCAGACCACCTAAATTTCAACTTACCTGGGAATAAACGAAGGCGAGAATTATACAAAAGAACACGATCGCCTTCTTTAAATTGTCAACCTTGTTTGATTCGCTGATCATGATACTTTTTGGCCCTTTCTTTGTATAATTTGGAGTTCTCATATGCATTCGCTCGCCATTCCTCTAGCTCGTTTAGTTGAAGTTTCCTGTGAGAACCTGCATGCTCAAAATCAACATTAGCACTCTTAATTGTCCAATAAGCCTTATGCTCTATCTCTACCGATAAATGACAAGCCTTACCATATACAAGTCGGTAGGATGTGGTCCCTAGTGGTGTTTTGTAAGCAGTTCTATATGCCCATAGAGCATCATCCAACTTTTTTGACCAATCTTTCCTATGATACTCTACGGTTTTTTTAAGAATTCGCTTAAGATTACGGTTGGCAACTTCCACTTGGCCACTACTTTGGGGGTGGTACGGGGTGGCTATCCTATGTGTAACGCCATAACGTTTCAGTACTTGGTCGAGTTGAGCATTACAAAAGTGTGTTCCCCTATCACTTATAATTGTCCTAGAGGTGCCAAATCGAGAAAATAGGCCTTTCAAGAATTTTTTTACTACCCTAGCATCATTAGTAGGTAGGGCTTTAGCTTCCACCCACTTAGAGACATAGTCAATAGCTACTAAGATATATTTGTTTCTATTAGAGTTCGGAAAATGACCCATGAAATCGATCCCCCACACATCAAATACCTCAACCTTGATGATAGGGTTTTGTGGCATTTCATCCCTATGGGATATATTCCCCACTCGTTGGCAACGATCACAACTCTCAACATATCTCTAAGCATCTTTGAATAAGGTAGGCCAATAAAATCCTACCTCTAGGACCTTATGAGTTGTCCTATTGGCATTATGATGCCCACCCATAGGCCCCGAATGACAGTGGCTCAAAATTCTCCAACCTTCGAGGTGTGGTACACACCTTCGAATGACATGATCTGCATAGACTTTAAACAGGTAAGGATCATCCCAAAAATAATGTTTCACATCAGAAAAGAATTTCTTATTTTGCTGGTGTGGAAGTCCCTTCGATATAATCCTAGCAGCTAAAAAATTAGCAATATCCGCGAACCAAGGAATTTCCATATCACTTACCTGGGCGATGGCATAGAGTCGCTCCTCAGGGAATTCATCCTTGATCTCATTCTCATCGAGCATTTCCAAGTTTGGATTCTCCAATCGAGATAGGTGATCTACTGCTAAATTCTCAGTGCCTTTTTTATCTTTAATCTCCACATCAAACTCTTGTAGCAACAAGATCCACCTAATCAATCTTGGTTTTGCATCCGGTTTTGCTAATAAGTACCTAAGGGCAGAATGATCAATATAAACAATCACCTTAGATAGAAGCAAATAAGAGCGAAACTTATCAAAGGCAAAAACAACTGCTAGCAACTCTTTTTCTGTAGTAGTGTAGTTCTCCTGAGCATTCGTAAGAGTTTTGCTAGCATAGTGAATTGGTTAAAAGTGCTTGTCTCGCCTTTGTCCCAGCACTGCCCCGACTGCGTGATCACTTGCATCACACATAAGCTTAAAGGGGAGTGCCCAATTAGGTACTACCATGATTGGAGCATTGGTAAGTTTCTCTTTAAGGATATTGAAAGCTTTTAAACACTCCTGAGAGAAAACATAAGGCACATCCTTCTTTAATAACTTGGTCAAAGGGCGGGCAATTTTCGAGAAATCCTTGATAAATCGCCTGTAGAAACCTGCATGTCCTAAAAAGCTTCTTATGGCCTTAACCGAAGTTAGAGATGGGAGTCTTGCTATCGCATCCACTTTAGCAGTATCCACCTCAATTCCTCGATAAGAGATCTTATGGCCCAGCACAATACCCTCTTGTACCATGAAGTGATACTTCTCCCAATTGAGGACAAGATTGGTCTCTTCATACTTGGTAAGTACCCTGTCTAAATTATTCAAACAAAGGTCAAATGAGTTGCCAAAAACTGAAAAATCATCCATAAATACCTCCATTATGTCCTCAATCAAATTATCAAAAATAGCTAACATGCATCACTGGAATGTAGCCGGTGCATTGCAAAGACCAAAAGGCATTCTGCGGTAAGCAAAGATGCCATAAGGACAAGTGAAAGTGGTATTCTCTTGATCTTCCGGTGCAATAGATATCTGAAAATAACTAGATAAGCCATCCAGAAAACAATAAAACATATGTCCAGCTAGTCGTTCTATCATTTGATCAATAAAAGGTAAGGGGAAATGGTCCTTATGTATAGCATCGTTTAACTTTCGATAATCGATACATACACGCCAACCTGTTACCGTTCTCATTGGGATCAATTCATTCTTTTCATTAGGGACTATTGTCATCTCACTTTTTTTTGGAACTACTTGCACTGGACTCACCCATGAACTATCAGAGATAGGATATATCATACCTACATCAAGGAGTTTAATAACTTTCTTTTTTATTACCTCTTTCATGTTTGGATTCAAGCGTCTCTAGGGCTGTACAACCGGCTTGTGGTTTTCTTCTATTAAAATGTTATGAGTACAAAAGGAGGGATTGATACCTTGAATATCGAATATTTTCCAAGCAATGGCCCTCTTATGCTCCTTGAGTACTTTCAGCAACCTTTCTCTCTATTCTTTTTCCAAATTGGATGCTATAATTACCGGTAATTTGGAGTCCTTCTCTAAGAAGGCATATTCCAAGTAGTCAGGTAATTGCTTTAGCTTTAATACTGGTGGCTCCTCAATCGAAGGTTTTAACTGTGCTTCCTTCCTTTTTTCAAACTCTTTAAACCCTTTCTCAATAGAGATAGGTTTATTTGCCTCCAGTTGGGCTACCACCTTGGATTTGACATGATCTTCCGAAGCTTCCTCTATGCCTAATTGCAAGCAACTCTCCAACGGATCCTTAAGAACTTCCTGCATATAACTTGAAACAAAAGTGTCAGTAACATCTAAAAGGTAGCAAGTATCATCCTGACCGACAGATTTTTTCATAGCCTTCGAAATTTTAAACATGATCTCTTCATCTCCTACTCGAAGAATGAGCTTACCACCACTAACATCAATGATAGCCCTAGCGGTAGCTAAGAATGGTCTACCTAGGATAAGAGGTAACTCAAAATCTTCATCCATATCCAATATCACAAAATCAACTGGAAAAATGAATTTACCCACTCGGACTAATACATCCTCAAATATACCTCTAGGATACATCACAGATCTATCAGCTAATTGCAAACTCATGTGTGTAGGCTTAGGTTCCCCTAATCCTAGTTTCTTGAAAAATTTATAAGGCATTAAATTGATGCTAGCACCCAAATTAGCTAAAGCTTTATCAATTAACAGATTACCAATATGATAAGGAATTGTAAAACTTCCTGAGTCTTTTAGCTTCTTTGGCAACTTGTTCTGCACGATCGCTGAACACTTTTCATCCAAGATGACTGTAGAAAGCTCCTCAAGCTTCCTCTTGTTGGATAACAAATCTTTCAAGAACTTAGCATACTTCGGCATCTGTGACAGGGCATCAACAAGAGGTAAGTTAATATGCAGTTGTTTAAAGAGGTTAAGGAACTTACTGAATTGTTGGTCATTGCAATCTTTCTTGAGTCTTTGTGGATATGGGATAGGTGGTTGATATTCCTTCACCTTTGATGACTCTACATCTTCCGTTGCTTTCGTCCCCTCCTTGCTCTTGCTAGTCTCCTCGCTAACCTTCCTCTCAGCATGCAACTCCTTCCCATTTCGAAGTGTCACTGCCTTAACATGTTCCTTTGGATTGGGTTCTGTGTTTCCCAGTAGCGTTCCCTGCGGTCTTTCAGAGATTAGCTTCGCAAGTTGACCAATTTGGTTCTCAAGGTTGCGATTTAAAGCCTCTTGATTCCTCAGCGAGGATTCAATGTTGGATAAGCGAGCCTCATTGCCTTGAATATATTTTGTGAGAAGTTCTTCCACACTTGACTTCTTTTCTTGAGGGAGAGGAGGTGGGAATGGTCTTTGAAATCCAGGTGGGCCAAAGTTGGTCTTCTACTGGCCTTGGTTTTGGTTTCCCCATGAGAAATTGGGGTGATTCCTCCATCCTGGATTGTAAGTGTTGCTGTAGGGGTTATTTTGTTGCTTAGGTGGATTTCTTAGATAATCTACCTGTTCCAATTGTTCTTGTGCTCCATACCCCTGCATACCAAAATCACTTACATCCGATTGCACTTGTTGAGGGCCAACAGAGAGTGCATCAATCTTCTTACTCAATAGGTCCACCTTGGCTGCCAAAGCAGTAGTCAAGTCTACCTCATAAATTCCCATGGCCTTTTGCTTGGCTTTAGTGGTTTCCCACTGATAATTGTTCATCGCTATTCCTTCAATCAGGTTTTGTGCATGCTCAGGTGTCTTTGTGTTCAAAGTACCTCCTGTGGATGCATCAATCATCTGTTTAGTAGATAAATTGAGACCATTGTAGAAGGTCTAAATCTGCATCCATAGTGGGAGGCCATGATGTGGGCACCTCCTGAGCAAGTCCTTAAACCGCTCCCAAGTATCATATAGCGTCTCTGCTTCTAATTGAGCAAAATAAGAAATATCATTCCGAAGTTTAGCGATCTTTGCAGGTGGGAAATACTTCTCCAAAAATTTCTCTACCAATTCATTCCAAGTTGTGATTAAATTTCTTAGTAGGGAGTTCAACCACTGTTTTGCTCTACCCCTCAAGGAGAAAGGAAATAGCCGCAGTCGGATGGCATCATTCGTGGTTCCGTTGATTTTAAATGTATCACAAATCTTTAGAAAACTAGAGATGTGGGCATTAGGATCTTTATCTTGGAGACCATCAAACTGAACATATTGTTGCACCATTTGTATGATGTTAGGTGTAATTTGGAAGTTATTAGCCGCGACGGTTGGCCTTGCGATACTAGAGTCAACTCCAATAAGTGTAAGCCTTGAATAGTCGAACATGGTTCGATTTTCTTCATTCCCATTGTTAGCCATATGTGGTGGATCTTCTTGCTCGATGAATTGAGTGTTGGCCTCTTCACCTTCTTCCTTGATTTCAACGATTGACTCGTCGTCTATGGTCACCACAATTTGTCTAAGTCGCGATCTCAAATTTTGAAGGGCAGTTCTCTCAATTTCAGGATCAAGTTCTACCAAATCTTCCAAGTTGCTTCGGGTCATGCACTACAAGAGCAAGAAATATAAAATCAATTGCAGCTCTAGGTAATAAAAGTAAACAATGAAAACAAAAGAAAATAAAGAAAAAAATGGTCAAAGTAATAAAGCAACTAGCGTTCTTAATATCGGAAATCCCCGGCAACGGTGCCAAAAACTTGATATCAGGCAAGTGTACCTATTAATTTTAATATAGCGGATGTGAGTCCAAGTTGATCCCTTAGAGATTTCGAGTACTAATATTAACCTTAGCTCTATTATCTAACCAGAAAATTGTGATGAGTTGAATGAATTAAAAATACCGAAATTAACCATCTAAACTAATTATGAGACTTAATTAAGCAATTTAGAAAGCAATAAAACTAAGAACGACTTCAAGAAAGTAATAACGTATTTAGGAATTATTTCCCCTAGTGTTTAACATGTGATCACTTAAAATATATTCAATTCAGTTTCTATTATTCTTGACCGGAGGGATTCGCAATTAAAGCTAATATCTTTCTCAAGCATATTAACCCTAATCCTAAATTATTTACCGGAATCTCTTCACTTAGTAATATAACTTAGAATTGCATTAATGTATAATGAATTCCCATACAAATAATTAACTTTCCGGAAGAAATATGTATCTTATCTCTAAGTATACATGTAATTCTCTCCAATTATGCCTAGATCTAATCACACATGCAATTTCTCAATTATCATGCATAATATCATATATTGATACTCTAGAATTATCAATCAATAATTAAACAACATAATTGAATCAAGAAAAGATAAAAACTTTATTGAAAATTATAAATCAACCTAAGAGTCACATGAAACCCTAAGTTCCATGATCCTAAATACACAAATTCTAAGCTATCATAATGAATCTAAAAATGAGTTCCATCAAAAACATAAAATAAAACATGGAAAACCCCTTTGATTGGTGAAAAATCTCTTCAATCTTGAAGTTGGTGTTGCTCTCGCTTTTTTCTTCTCCTTCTTCTCAAGTCTCTTCTCTTCTCTCGTGTCTTGTTCATTTTCTCTAATGTCTCTCTCCTCTTGATACCCTCAAATATCCTTTTATATATGTATTATAAGGATTCTGTTTTCGTCACCAGATGCAGCTTGGGACATGGTCATGTCCCCAGGTCGTGTAACTTTCTGACCTTAGCAAATTTTTCTGGATGGACACAGCCTAAGGACATGGCCATGTCCCAGACTGTGTAACTTCAAAACTTCATAACTTCTTCATTTAAACTCCGAATTGAGTGAAACTTGATTCCTTTTCTTCGTTTTCGATCCTAGAACGCGTTCAAACCTTGAAATCAAAATTTTACTTAATTAAGTATCAATTTCTTTAAAGAAAACAAAAAAATGTAAGGAAAATATTATAAAATCACCATGTGAAATATGTTTAAAATCAAAGTTATCACACGCCAACCAAATTCCAATTGATCTAATGCTTGTAGCAATCCATAGCCGATAATCCCCTCACCCCTGATCAAGCCCCACACACGAAATCTATAAGCCTACAGTGGCCCCCCAACTCTTGAGAGTCCTCAATCTTTACCGCTAGACAGTTCCTAGCCAAACTCCACACCAATGTCTGATGTCCACAACACGCCATCCCAATTAGTCCCTTACCTGACTAATTGCAAGACTATGTAAGCAATACACAGCCCAACTACATGGACACGTTGCTAGCAAATACGATTACAGCACTTGCCTAACACTGATCCAATCAGCTATATAATTGCACATCCAACACTCACTTGCCAATCATGAGCATACACAAAGTCCACACATGAGATCCACCGCATATAAGCATGACTAACGCAGTATACCGTATACAATCGATACGTGCGACTCGACTCATTAGTAAAAATTATTTTATTTCATTTTGTTATTTATTTTATTTTAATTCAATTATTTTTAATAATTAATTTTTGTTTTAGTGCAGGTTTTTATTATTATTTCCATATTGTTTGCTTGATTATTTAGATAATCCTGATTTTCAATAAAATATTGAATTTTTAGTAAAATTGTGTTTTTGTTTGAAAAAATAAATGTATCTTTAGCGTATCTTGCATACGTATCTTATAGTTAAGATTTAAAAAAAATATGTATCTAGATCGTATCTTCTAAGATTTAGGAAAGATATCTTATAGTTAAGATTTAGGAAAGATATCTTTTTATACGTAGTGGTTTTAAAAATTAAAAAATCTTAACTGGATTTTTTAAAAAAGATTTAGTTAGTTAAGGTTTTCTTTAATTCGAAAAAATTAGATTTGTTAGTTTTGTTTTTTAAAAAATAGATAAATGGTTAAAAAACGTAAATTTGGGTCGGTTTTCAAAATAAAAAGGATTCACCTACTAAATATTTTATAAAAAAAAAAAAAAATACTACGGTTAGTTTGATCCTAACTAGTGGGTACATAGGCACCTTCAGGATAACTATATATATATATATAAAAAAAAAAAGACTTTTTCCCTTTTTCTTGAAAAATTCGTAATTAAAAATAATAATAAACTCATTTTAGTTATTTTTTTGTATATTTAAGGATATTTTTAGTATTTTTAGAAAATTATAAAAATAAAAGCCTATCAATTTTTCTTTAGTTTATATATGGTGACTTACTTTTAATAGGTTAACCTTTGAAGCCATTTTTTTTCTGGTTTAATTTTCCAAAAATCATTTTCTTAGAAAATTTGTAAATTAATAGCCAAATTAAGGTTTTCCCACTCGAAAATCTTAATTTTATTTTTACCAGTTGAATTGGTTGGCAGCTCTAATTTAAAAAAAAAAAATTTAGAAAAAATTTTCTTAATTTAATATCAAGTAATTTATATTAAGCAGACTTGGCTTAGCTTAATATAGGTTAAATTAAGGAAAACAAAATAGGGCTTAACAAAATTGGCAACTCCATTGGAGAAGCCTGGTAGGCTAGCCATATGAAAATTAAGAATTATTGATGGGCTTTTGTGTTATTATTTTCTATTTTTTTTATTATAGTTGTACTAATGGGTTTTCTAGTGATGTAAGCCCTAAGAAAAAGCCCGACCCAATGGGCCTCCTTAGGGAATTAGGGAGGGGAGGGGGTTCTTTTAATTTTTTGTAATAATTTGTGTGTTTAGATGTGGTCTAGCTTGAGCTACCTTAGGAACTTAAGATGGGCCACTATTGTGTAATCTTCAGGTTGCTGGAGTCTTTACCCCTGCCAAGCGATGATAGGCAAGCCTACCTAAGCTTCGATGTAACCCACTAGGTTTCTCTTTGGAAAGCCTTGAAGCTACAGAGCTTGAGACTCATAAACCTCACCTTCTTGCATCATTCTTTTTAAAAAAGGGGTAGTTATTCTTAAATTATAGGAAAAGCTTAATCAATTTGCGATCGGCTCGATCTTATTCTTTAAGAAAGGGAAAATTTAATAAAAATCAGTAACACTTATATATAAGTATTTGCAAACTTCATTTTTAAAAAAGAAAAAATCCTATTTCAGACCTACTGATATATAAAGGCATTTCCCGACCACGAATTCATCATATTTCCTATAATTTATTAATTACCGACCCCTATTACATTGCATGCGTGTGTAGCATACCTCATTTCTTTTATTTGATTTTATTCTGCCGATGCTTGTTTCTATTTAGTCATTTTCACTCCTTGTATTATATGTATTTTATTTTTATCGTTCCTTAATGAGTGAAAGACTACGTAATTTCTAAGAATTTTTTTTGAAAAAGCTGCAAAATTATTAATATTATATCCAACTTTATTGTAAATCTAGTGGTCTCGTTGTAAATAATCGCATCTTTTCATTTTGTTTTTATGTAATATAGATATGAAGAGTTAAGGTAGTGTCAGTCTAGAGCTCGTCCATGAGGTCTAATTGGATAAGTATTTCTTCCTCAAGGCTATCTTGAGAGATTGGTTGATCCAGCTTTCGTCGGCCAAGCAAGATCATATTCATAAGAAGATCAGGCTGGTCATATCCTTCATGTGAGTCTAGCTCCACTAGCCTCTAATTTAAGCCCTTATCTACTACTAGGATCTAAAATTTGTAGCTTTCAATTTCGGATTACAAGTGTCGACACCCACTATAGAAGAATACTTGCAATTACTTGGCGCTCCGCCTCTCGAAGTAGGCATAACTATTCTAGATCTTAGAGTCCAGCTTGAGAAAGCCTTCATGACCTTATTAGGAGTAAAAAAGTCAACCTTGGCACCATACTTATCTTCAGAAGGTAAGAAGTGTCTTAACATCTTAAGACTAGTAAAGTGGCTTTTAAGCCCAAACGCTTATAAAAAATATAGTTAGATCTTTTGTAGGGGATATGAATCATGGGCTGAGAAGAGGGTCAACACCTTTATCATAGTAGCATTTGGAACAATGTTGTTTCCCGTCAGATATGGTTAAGTCCATTATAGGGTAGTCGAACTAGTGACTTAATTCTTAGCCGGTAAATCCTATATACTGGCGTTACTGGCAGGCCAGTTCAAAACACTCACCCACTTAAAGAAGCAGGGGCATGGGTACTTCACGGCTAACTCTACAATCCTTGCAATGTGGTTTCTCAATCATAGACAGGGGTATGGAGCAAACCTTCTCATAGAGTCCTTAACTAGAAATATGAACCTGATTGATGACTTTACCCGCCAGCTTAAGGTACCAAATGAAGATCAGTTTAATGGATGGGTATCGGTTATTAATAAGATACAACCAATAGATTTTATGTGGACAGCTAGATGGAACCATCGCACTCAAGTCGTCTTAGGATGCGCTGATAATGCAAGGGTTCCTCTTATTGGTATTACGAGTTGTACAGGATATTTCTTGGCTTATGTCACTGGATAGTTGGGTCCACTTTAAGAAATAGCCTATAGAGATTCATTGGATGTTGTCACGATTAGTTATCAAGATCCTTATTTACCCACAGTTGCTCTGATTCAACGACTAACAGAACTCGTGAAGCTGTGGGAATGGAGAGAAGTCAAGAAGATAGTCAATGTGGGAACTTTTAAGGGTAAAGTTGGAGAATACTAGACCACCAAGCAGTTCATCTATGATCAGTTAGAGAAGACTAAAAAGATATGGTATGAATCTCCGAATGTACTTAGATACAAACTAGAGCCAAAATATCTTTCACCTACCTAGTAAGCCTACCAGGACACTATACAGGCCAGAGTTAAAGCTCAATTCCAAGAATCCAAAAGAATTATTGAAGAGTTAAAGATGGAGAATGAGAGATTGCTAGAAGAAAATCAATTCTTGAGGAGTAAGATTCAAGAAAGAGATGTTACAGTCCGAAAGCTGATGAGAGAAGTTAATGAAGCTCGTCCCAGTTAGATCCATCGACTCTTATAGATATAGGATTTGGGTTTTATTAAAAAAAATTAGTTAGGAGTTTTCTTTTCTTTTATTTTAGTTCATTGTATAGGTTGGATTTTATGATTATTAATAAATTTACAGCTTCATTAAACGAAAACCTTTATTGATTGCATAGTCTTTTGCTCATTTTTTTCTTATTTGTTGATAGTTTACTTAAAAAAACAAATAAAAAAGTAAAATGAAGAAAAACAACAAGAAAAAAACAAGTAAGGAAAAACTTCTATATCAACTTATAAATTTTTTTTTTTGGGCATATAATTATGGAAGTTAGATATGGTAAAGATTATTATGGAATTGTTTTTTTTTTTTCAGGCTTTAAACAATTTTTTTTTTTGAAAAGATATTTCATGATAAAAAACTAGTTTCATGATAATTATTTACTCGATTGATTTCTATTACAATGCCCTACATGTACCATACTATTAGGAACTAACAAAATAAAGATCAGAAAGACAAAAAAAAGATTTAACTATCAGCTCCCCATTGTAAATTATTTCCCATCTCAAAGTCATCAATCTTGTAAACGTCTAAGCTCTTATTCTTCGTATTCATCCATTAAGTTGTCGCACTCCTGATAGAGCTTTCTTTATGAGTCATTACCCTTAATGAGTCTCTCATTATAAAATAATTTCCATTTTTCTATATCACCCTTATGTCATTTGTGTCCTTAGTTGTTAGTCCCAAGATTTCCAATTTTTTTTTTTAGATTCGTCAATGTTAATATTAAGGCTATCTGTGACATAAAATTAACATTTTTTTAGTAAAAGTTTCCAAGAAAAAAAAAGTTTTCAAAATAAAAAACTTGATTTTTTTTTTTTAAAAAGAGAGGGAATACAATGTTGCTAAAAAGAAGGCATTCTCACAAGCTTTGAAATATTGCCTTTTAAGTGGTTTGGCCCAACCTGAGGGCCATAATCACTCATTTTAAAAAATAAGATGTTTGAAGCTCTTGAATAAAGAATAGCCATGATAGAAGGGGTTCTAAGCAAGCACGCAAAGCAAGTTGAGGCCACAACCTTTATTTAGGCCTAAGGGCCTCTTGATACACCTTCTCAAGCAAAAAAATCTAAAGAATTACAAGTTCAAGGGCCCACTATCAACATGATATAAAGTTTGGAAAAGTTGCTAAAGATAGATTTGAGTGGTTAAGCCTAGGGAGAATGTTGTTGCCAAGGTCTAGAAGAAAGGGTTACACCTTAGAAGAAAAGTTAGTGAAGTTAGGAGAAAGATTTGTAGGTATAGACATGGAAATGGGTTATGTGCTCAAGTAACTCAGAAACCTACATCCTACTACGAATAGGAAGTTATAGCCCAATCTTGAAGATGATTCAATGAAAGAGAAATTAGGAGCAAATGTGTTGATTGGAAAAGCCCAGAATCAAGACAAGCTCGTCTATAACAAGAGGAGGTGATTTGCGCAATTCAAGATTCCAATGGCCCAAGTGTTCAAGCAATTGAGAGATGTTGGACTACTGACATGTGAAAATTTGACAAAGAAATACAAGCCAAGGGATTGTGACTCCAACAAATGGTGTGAATATCATGTGAGCTAGGTAGGGCATACCACAAAAGACAGCCGGAAACTAAAGCATAAAGTGCAAGATTTGATTGATGCTAAGATTATCTAACCAAATTTTCTAGAGACTAATGGGTCAATTAGCAATGTTGTTCCTTCCCTAAGTTTTGAAGAAGTATCAAACAAATAACCTCCAACATCGGGCATTGAGGATATACTATTGTCATCTAATGAGGTAGCTCACCATTTGAAGTAGTTAAGGATATCTCTAAGAGATCAATTCAATTGAATGGGCCAAGTTCGAAGAAGTGACAGAAATAGTTATAAGAAGTAGAAAAGAATTTTAGTTCCTGCATTTATTTTTTTTTTCAGAATAATCTTTCATTTTGGAGCTTATAATAGAGTCGAGTTATTAAATAAACCAGTTTTCATGTGTATTCTTGTCTTTGTATGTTATGAAGCTAGCTCAATTTAAATGGGGGCATTTCAAATAAGTGAAAATGGATAAAGAAAATGTGAACTTGGAACTTAAAACTTTCCATCTAAGGGAATGGTAACACATTACTTGAAAGGTTTAGGATGAAAAGAGACAACCCATGTTCTAAACACTAACTCTAGACACAGATGAGAGAAGAATGCTATCAAGGTGAGTAATTGGGCTCATTCCTTAAAGGAGGCCTATCTTGAACTTGGTACACATGTCAAAATGGTATTAAGCATTCATTTCATCATCCTTAAACACAATTGCCTCTTGTAAACTCATTTGAACCTTTAGGAGATTTTTCTTAAAATTAGCCTTGCTAAGAATCACCCTAAACTAGGGCAATTAACAGGTTAGGGTCATTAATCTAAAGAAAAGGAGTAAACTAACTTGTGCTTACCTTAGTTTTGCCAATTCACAAGCGAATATTGTCATAGATAATTCAATTTCTTTTGAATGAAGAAGAGCTTCAAACCATATACGCCTTACTTGATCACCTTGACAAAAAAAAAAAAAATGATATCTATCCCCTTAGTGGAAAATTGAAGAGTTGAGTGCTTTCTCAAAAACACGAATGGTCATTTTTCCCATGTTTAAAATCAATGCTTCTAATAAGTTAAGAGATCATGAATTATGCTCCAAGAAATAAGACTGAGAGAATGAGTGATCAACAAGCAAGGAGCAAGCCAACCCCTTATTTGTGATTTTTAGAGTTTTCAAGACTTTCTTACTTGTTAGCAACATAATTTTCTATCAAAGAGTGTTTTTTGAATTTCTTGACAAAAAGAAGAAGGAAGAAAAAAGAAAAACATTTCAAAAGAGAAATGAAACTTTTAAAATTATTAAGAGAGATTAAATTAAAATTTTTAAGGAATCATCAAAATCCCTCAAACTCAAGTCACAAATCAATTTGTCAAAACTCATGAAAGTTTTCTTCCTTCTTGGATCACTTGCTCAGTGTAGTACTATCCAATCCTTTTTAGGATCATTTGCTCAAAGGAACACTATCTTATTTAGTCTAAATCATCACTTGCTCAAAGGAACGCTATCCTATTCCTTTCTAAGATTACTTGCTCAAATGAGCGCTATCCTATCTTAGTTGGATCGCTTGCCAAAAGGAACGACCTCCAGTCATTTAAAAGATTGCCTACTCATGAGAGTGTTGTCTCATTTTGTCTTTAATAGAATGTCATCTTATCTTGTCTTCGAAAGATCTATCTTTTCGAGCAAAACAAGAAATCACGAAGAGACCTGTCCTCTTCGGATTATTCCCCAAACGAGAAATCTTGAAGAGATCTATCCTCTTTGGATTATTTGACAAAACAAGAATCTCGAAGAGATCTATCCTCTTCTAATTATCAAAACAAAACGAGAATCTTAAAGAGGTCTATCCTCTTTGGATCACTAAAACAAAACAAGAATCTCAAAGAGATCTATCCTCTTTAGATTAACCAAAACGAATCTCAAAGAGATCTATCCTCTTCGGATTAAACAAATCAAGGAATCTCGAAGAGATCTATCCTCTTTAGATTATTCACCAAATCAAGACAAATCTTGAAGAGATCTATCCCCTTTGGATTTGTCACCAAATCAAGTCAAGTTTTTTTTTTTTTTTTTTAAATCTCGAAGAGATCTATCCTCTTCAAATTATTCACCAAAACATTTGTGAAATCTCAAAGAGATCTATCATCTTCGAATTATCCACTAAAGAAAGTTTTTTGAAATCTCGAAGAGATCTATCCTCTTCAGATCATTCACTAAAACATTTCTGAAATCTTGAAGAGATCTATCCTCTTCGAATTATTTACTAAAGAAAGTTTTTTTGAAATCTCGAAGAGATCTATCCTCTTGAATTATCCACTAAAGAAAGTTTTTTGAAATCTTGAAGAGATTTATTTTCTTTGGATTATTCACCAAAGAAAGTTTTTTTGAAATTTCAAAGAGATCTATCCTCTTTAAATTATTTATCAAAGAAAGTTTTTTTTTTTTTTTGAAATTATGAAGAGATCTATCCTCTTTGGATTATCAAACCAGAGTAAGTTTTTGAAATCACGAGAAGATCTACTTTCTTTGGATTATCAAACCAAAGCAAGCTTTTCTTGAAATCTTGAAGGGACCCATCCTCTTCGAATTATCCATCAAAACAAAATTTTCTTGTAATCTCGAAGAGATCTATCCTCTTTGGATTATCCATTAGAACAAAACATTTGTGAAATCTAAAAGAGATCTACCCTCTTCGAATTATCTACCAAAACAAGTCAATTAGGCTCCCTTTAAATTCCTTCATAAAACATAGCTTAGTTGATCAGTTCAGGGTAGGGTCTAGCAAAAATAGGTATCTCTTTTATCTTTATAGCGAAGTTCTAATCGAATTTCACTACAAAGAGGGGCAGTTGTAGATATCTCATTTTTGCCATTTTTCATTTTATTTTAGTTGAGCTAGGTTAATAAATAAGCAAAATAATAAGAAAATAAAAAAAAAAAACGAAAATTATAGAAAAAGAGAAAAAATAAAAAAATAAAAAAGAGAGTTAAATCATTTAGTGTAGAATCACATTGTATCGAGTCCAATCGTATGGTCGCATTAAGTTAAGTCAAATCGTATCAAGTCAAGTATAGTCGAGCCAAGTCGTGTCAAATCATTTAAGATCAAATTGGATAATGGTGTATGATCAATTTAATAAATCATTTAAGAATTGGGTCTTATTAAAATAATTTTAGCCCAATGCCATCTAAAGTAGATTTTTATCTAATCTATATTGGGCCCAAATAGACTTATGATTTATTAGATAGGTTATTGGGCTATATTAAATTGGATCAGATCAAGTCTTGGAAAATAGAAAACCCATAATAAAGAAGGGTTTTTAGAAGCTAGGTCGAATCTTAAGGAATCATTATCATATCTTTTGTATTTTTTAATCAAATCTATAATTAAAATGATACGAAAGATTTGATTTTGGGTTTATAAATAGTTAGTCAGTATGTAACGTTGAAGATGTTTTTCTAATTACACATCCCTTCGAACATAATTCATTCCAAATTGCGATTTCAAATCACATCCACCCTCCATAAACACCTAGCCATCGCAACACCAATCCATGTCCGCTGCTTGCTGATAAGACTTGATCGAAATCCTACAATCCACACCACACAATCCCGCAATTCCAATCAATACTCTTCAATCCATAAGTCTAAAGCCCTTAACTAATCCACAATGCCAGCAGCCCCTCAATCCACAAACCAATCAGCTACGTCCCCTGCATGCCGATAGCTTCCATACTAACACTCCTCAATCCATAGATGAAACCCAAGCCACGTTGAATAGAAAAATCAATCCCCTAACCTCCATTACAATTCCTCGACCAATGATAGCATTACACATCGACCGAATTCCAACTGATCCAATACCTACAGTAATCCATAGCCAATAATCCCCTCATGCCCATAAACTTTCAACATTCGATTCCAGGTCTTAGACATCTCAAGGACCTTCAACCTGTTATTAAGAAGACCATGGATACATTCAACATGGGCCATGCTTTCAAGTCTTCATCAAAAGGTTAAGTTCAGCTCAAATGGCCAGGTCGTAATGATTTTAGATGACTAGGATTACAAAATATATAAGAAGACAGCCATATCCTATATTAGTATTAAGGAGTAAGAGGACTCCAGGCTCCAAATGTTTGAAAAGGTGTGTATGATTACTAATCAAAAAGAGGTTGAAAGGCCGAAATTCAAGGAGGGCCAGGTTGGTACCTATGGGCTCAGTTATATCCCAACTTCGATGGAAGAGTTGCAAAAAATGGAAGCTAGGGGTAGAAGAGGTGACGCCCTGATGACCTTCCTACCATTGTTAGAAACTTTCATCTAAGCTAATGTCCAAAATTTAGAGCCTGCCAAAGAGGACACCTACAGTAAGAATAAAATAGTTAACCTATCCAACAAGTCCTAACACTTAAATAATTAGTTCTCCATCCCTATGAATAGCAATAGGTCTCTTTTAGGGTAAAGAATAAATCACGATTTAGTATTTTACAGAGTTTTATAATAATTAACTTTATTCTACAATATTGTATTCAAAAGAATTTCCTTTAAATAAGAATCGGTTTCCTTCCTCTTCACTTCTTCCTTACTTACACTCTTTCTTGTACAAACTTTTTTTTTCCCCCAGATCTAATGCTTCAAATAAAGGCCATGGATACCTCACGCAAATAGGTGATGAAAATATTGATATCACCCTCGACCCTACTGGGTTAGTCATCGAGAGTAATGTTAATGACCATAGTGATGTGTAAGAAAGATGGCAAAAACATGAAATGAGTAAAATTTCCATTGACGAACCAATTGAGATGATTAATGTTGGGACTGATGACAACACCAAAATATTAAAAATTGGAGGGAATTTGAATGAAGAACAAAAGACAGAAATGACTGCACTACTATCTAAGTACGAAGATGTAATTGCATGGTCTTATGAAGATATGCCTAGATTAGATCTATCAATCGTGGTCCACCACTTACCCACATGAGAGGATATCAAACCTAAGAAGCAAAAGGTAAGAAGGTTCCGACCGAATGTCCTGTTGAAAATTAAGGAAGAAGTTACAAAGTTACTAGAGGTCGGTTTCATCGAGATAATTAACGAATCGCTAGAGATAAATTATATGTATACTAAAAATCATAAAATGACCTAAATAATATTTAGGAATATTTATTTGTATTATATATCAATTTACATATAGGTAAAAATACGCATAATTACTTAAAATACGTGAAATGTGCTAAAATAATATTAAATAATTAAAGAAAATTCATAATTAATTAAGAAAAAATCAAGAAAAATCAGAAAAATAAGGAATGATCCAGATATAGGTTGTGGCAGCTAGGGAAAATAAGAAAAAAATTAGTCAATTAAATTAGAACAACACAAAAGTCAAATTGGAAGAAAATAAGGCAATTGTCTTATCTAATTAATGCACAATAATTTCCCTAAAGCTCTATAAATACTCTAAATTTTTTAGAAACTCATTTGGGCAGTTTGGAGAGTGAGAAAAATAGAGAGAGGTGAAATTGAGAGAAAAATTAGGTTTAGAAAAAAAAAATAGGAAAAACTGTGTAATTAGGGCCTTAAAAGGGAACCCATACCAGACGAGCACCTGGGAGTAGACGGCCACTACCACCACACGATGGTAGTAGTGCCCAAACCAGCTGACAAGGCCACGGTAGCCGGTGGTGGTCGGAGCCACCCAAACCGGTGAGTTCGATTTCCAACCTAATTTTGTGTAATTTTATAAAAAATAGTAAATATTCTTAGAATATTATGAGTTTTGTTATTCTAGAATATTTTTGTATGTAGTTTTTAGGAAAAATATTATTTTGATGAAAATATATCCCATAATATATGGTCCTTAAGAAATCGTATAAAACCGAGCATGTTTTGGTTTATAAATAAATCACCTTAGGAGTGCAATTTTGAACCTAAAATTTTTGTGTAGACTACTTAGATGGTATAGAATAGTGCTATGAAGCCCGTTTTCAAAAATTAATTTTTGAAAATTTTAGATAATTTTTAAGGCTTAAAATGAGGTATAAAATGGGTAATTTAGGGTTAATTAAGTAATTAAATGGTTAATTAAGTAATTAAATGGTTAATTACTGATTTAGTGAATAATTATATGTTTCAGGATATTGAAATCTGGTGAAGTATGATACTTGTAGCATTTAGGGTGTTATATATAATTATTAGGTTAATTATGTAGTAAATAAGTAATAGGGAAAAATAGTAAATTTTAAGTTAATTTTGTAAATTAGGATAATTAGTAGTAAAATTTGATTTAGGTTGAATTTAGACATTTTGAAATGATAATTGATGTTGGGAGATAGTAATTAGAGTGATAAAAATATTAGATGTGTATTATGTACATAATAAGTAATAGTACATAATACACAATTATTAGAAATATAATAAAGAGAAAATATTAGAATAAAAACTGATATTATGCTAATAATAAAAATATACAATAAATTTGATAGGAAACTTGAATTTATGTAATTATATGAAAAATGTAAAAATTTCTTACATCAAAAGTAAATTCGGTACACTATTAAGGATTTAAGTGTACTAGATATAATAAAATACTAACTAGGGATAGTTATGGTAATTAGGATATCGGGAAGTAAGGTGATTAATTTCACATTATGAGTAAAAACAAGTTTATAGAGTTTGGGTATAAAACAACACTTAGAAATTGAACTAGAACTTAATTTAGAAATTAATGTGGAAATCGAACCCAAACCTAACCCTAAACAAAACATAACAATAAGCGTTATAGGATAAAACAAACCTATAATAGTTATATGAAAAACTGAAACCACGTTTATGTTATAGGGATGATCGGTGATGGCCTAAGCGAGTCAGACCTTGAGTGAGTGAGTGAGCGAGGAGTCAAGGTAAGTTGGGATTAATATGTTGCTATATTTTGGAGGCTTGAGATTATACTTGGTTATGCTTGTTAGATAGTTGTTTGTATGCATGTGCTTGATTATGAGTGATGCTATGATTCTATTTGTTGTTTTGGCATGTATTGTATGATTTGTATGAAATGAATGATCACCCTAAACTGGACTTAATCAAATATACGACTTGTAATCATAATCGGACTTACATGGCAACTCATTAGGGGAAACCTAGGATTCTCCGGCCAAATACCGACCCCTTCGAAAGAGATAGCGTAAGATTGCAAAGGGTCCCTTCTTCATCCTAAGTTAAACTAAGTGACAGGTGAGAAGGTCACGGTGAGGGTGAAGTCAATGGTTCGAAGGTAGTCGGAAGAGGAGCGAGGTCTCCATTACACAAGCCTAGGTTTAGTCGTGAGCTGTTGCATTAACAGCAACTCCTCAACCTGGATTAAAGTGGGCACAATTTCTCTAATCTCACGACGGGCTGGACAACGTCGTGCGATGATATTTGCTTGAACATACATTGCACTTAATAAGTTGGTTGATAACCTTGTTATATTTATGGTATAGTTTTAAGTCCTCCATCCTAACTTACTGAGCTGTGGTTGCTCACATCTCTATAGACGTCGTGCAGGTGCTGGCTAAGAAGCGGCAAACAACTACTTTGAAGCTAGCAACTACTAGATCCTAGGGAGTGAGGAAAAACATTTAAAGAATAAACACATATTTTTAAGGTTTAAGCTTTTACTTTAGAATTTTTTATTTCTGAATAATGTAATAACTAGGAAATATATTACGGAGAAATATTGTAAACTTTAATTGTAATAATTGAATTATAGTATATATATATATATATTACCTCACTTTCTTAGGTAAATGATTTATTTAAAATTACAAACTATTTCCTTCAATGCGAGTTAGTCGTGTACGCCTTGTGTAGATTAGGTCTAAGATAGCAGTTGTAAGGCTAACTTTTATCTTAGAATGGTTTACATGGCAGGGCTGTTATGACTCTACTGCTGCGGGGTGCAACACTTGGGAAGCCTTTATTTCTATACTTGACAATATTATCAGAATCCATGGGGTGTATGCTCGGCTAGAAGGACAAGGAAGGGAAAGAACAAGCCATATACTACTTGAGTAAGAAGTTTACTGAAGGGGAACAAAAATATTTAGAAGTTGAAAGAACTTGCTATGCTTTGGTCTGGGTACTGCATTGGCTTAAACAATACACGCTCTATTATTAGGTTGAACTGTTGACTTAGCATGATCCCCTAAAGTATTTGGTAAACAAACTAACCCTAATTGGCAGAATCTCAAAATGGAAAACGTTACTATCAGAGTTTAACATTATGTATGTGAACTAGAATTCAGTCAAGAGGTAAGCTTCAACAGATTAGTTAGTAGAGAATCCCTCTGATAATATCCCTTAAGAGGTATAAGTCAATTTCCCCAATGAAAATATATTAGTAGTCAAAGGAAGTTCTGATAAAGGAGAAGATGATGAACTACCAAAATGAAAGATGTTCTTCGATGGGGGTAGCTAACGTATCCGAGTATGGAATTGGGGCAATATTGATATCCCCTAAAGGTATGCAGTACCCTGTGGCTATAAGGCTTGTTTTCCTATACACCAATAATATTGCTGAGTACGAAGCATGCATCATAGGACTTAAAATGGCCTTAGATAAAGATACTCAAGAATTAGAAGTGTATAGGGACTCTTCACTCATTATCAGCCAAGCTCGGAGAGAGTATAAGATAAAAGATTCTAAACCGGTACCTTATCACCGGCACTTGACTAAATTGGTGAAGAAATTAGAAGTATATAGGACTTAAAATGGCCTTAGATAAAGATACTCAAGAATTAGAAGTGTATAGGGACTCTTCACTCATTATCAGCCAAGCTCAGAGAGAGTATAAGATAAAAGATTCTAAACTGGTACCTTATCACCGGCACTTGACTAAATTGGTGAAGAAATTAGAAGAAATCACCTTCAATCACATACCGAGGACTTAGAATCAATTTGTTGATGCTTTAGGCTCTCTAGCATATACGATCCAGATATTTGATAGAGTCAACATTTAGCCTCTCACTATTGAAATTGAAGATAAGTCTACCTTTTGTCTGACAATTGAGGGTACAAATGGCAAAAATGTCACGCCCCGAAGCGACAGAGTCGTAACAGCCCCGCCGTATAAACCATTCTAAGATAGAAGTTGGCCTTACAATCGTTATCCTAGACCTAATCTACACAAGGCATCAACGACTAACCCACTTTGAAGTAAACAATTTATGATTTAAATAAATCATTTACCTAAGAAAGTGAGAAAATATATATATATATATATATATACACTATAATTCAGTTATTACAATTAGCGTTTACAATATTTCTCTATAATATATTTCCTAGTTATTACATTATTTGGAAATGAAAAATTCTAAAATAAAAGCTTAAACCTTAAAAATATATGTTTGTTCTTCAAATGTTTTTCCTCACTCCCTAGGATCTAGCAATTGCTAGCTTCAGAGTAGTTGTATGCCGCTTCTTAGCCAGTACCTGCACGACGTCTATAGGGATGTGAGCAACCACAGCTCAGTAAGTTAGGATGGAGGACTTAAAACTATATCATAAACACAATAAGATTATCAATTAACTTATTAGGTGCAATGCATGTATAAGCAAATGTCATTGCACGACGTTATCCGGCTTGTCATGAGATTAAAGAAATTGCGCCCACTCTAATTCGGGTTGAAGAGTTGCTATTAATGCAACAGCTTATGATCAAACCTAGGCTTGTGTAATGGAAACCTCACTCCTCTTGCGACTACCTTCGAACCATTGACTTCACCCTCGCCGTGACCTTCTCACCTGTCACTTAGTTCAATTTAGGATGAAGAAGGGACCCTTTGCAATTTTACGCTATCCCTTTCAAAGGGGTTAGTATTTCACCGGAGAATCTTAGGTTTCTCCTAATGGGTTGCCATGCAAGTCCGATTATGATTACAAGTCGTATATTTGATTAAGTCTAGTTTAGGGTGATCAATCATTTCATACAACCCATACAATACAAGCTAGAACAACAAACAGAATCATAGCATTACTCATATCAAGTACATGCACACAACAGACTATCTAACAAGCACAACTAAGCATAATCTCAAGCCTCCAAAATACAGCATCGTATTAATCCCAACTTACCTCAACTCCTCGCTCACTCACTCAAGGTCCAACTTGTTCAGGCCATCGCCAATGATCCCTATAACACAAACGTGGTTTCAGTTTTTTTTTTTTTCATATAACTATTATAGGTTCATTTTATCCGATAACGCTTATTGTTATGTTTTGTTTAGGGTTTAATATACCTAATTATCTAGGTCTTAAGTCTTTTACAATTATTCTAGGTTTGGGGTTAGGTTCGGGTTCGGTTTCCGCATTGATTTCTAAATTAGGTTCTAATTTGATTTCTAAGTACTGTTTTATACTTGAACCCTAGAAACTTGTTTTTACTCATAATGTAAAATTAATCACCTTACTTCCTGATATCCTAAATACCATAACTATCCTTAGTTAGTATTTATTATATCTAGTACACTTAAATCCTTAATAATGTACCGAATTTACTTCTGATGTAAGAAATTTTTTATATTTTTCATATAATTACATAAACTCAAGTTTCCTATCAGATTTATTGTATATTTTTATTATTATCATAATATCAATTTTTATTCTAATATCTTCTATTTATTATATTTCTAATAATTGTGTATTATGTACTATTACTTATTATATACATAATACACATCTAATATTTTTATTACTCTAATTACTATCTCCCAACATCAATTATCATTTCAAAATGTCTAAATTCATCCTAAATCAGATTTTACACCTAATTATCCTAATTTGCAAAATTAACTTAAAATATACTATTTTTCACTATTATTTATTTACTACATAATTAACTTAATAATTACATCTAATACCCTAAATGCTACAAGTATCATACTTCATCAGATTTCAACATCCTAAAACATATAATTATTTACTAAATCAGTAATTAACAATTTAATTACTTAATTAACCCTAAATTACCCATTTTATGCCTCATTTTAAGGCCTAAAAATTATCTAAAATTTTTGAAAATTAATTTTTGAAAACGGGCTTCATAGCACTATTCTATATCATCTAAGTAGTTTACACAAAAATTTTAGGTTCAAAACTACACCCCTAAAGTCATTTATTTCTAAACCGAAACATGCTTGGTTTTGCATGATTTCTTAAGGACCATACATCACGAGACATATTTTCATCAAAATATTATTTTTTCTAAAAACTAAATACAAAAATATTCCAAAATAACAAAATTCATAATTTTCTAAGAATATTTACTATTTTTACAAAATTATACAAAATCGAGTTGGAAATTGAACTCACCAGTCTAGATGGCTCCGGCCACCGTCAGCTGCTGTGGCCTTATCAGCCGGTCCAGGCGCTGCCACCACCGTGTGATGGTGGTAGCCGTCCACTCCCAGCTGCTTGTCTAATGTGGGTTCCCCTTTATGGCCCTAATTGCATAGTTTTTTCTCACTTTTTTCGTAACCCTAATTTTTCTCTCAATTTCGCCTCTCTTTATTTTTCTCACTCTCTAAACTGACCAAATGAGTTTCTAAAATTTTCTTTCTATTTATAGAGCTTTATGGAAATTATTGTGCATTAATTAGACGAGACAATTGCCTTATTTTCTTCTAATTTAACTTTTTTGTTATTCTAATTTAATTGACTAATTTTTTTTCTTATTTTCCCCAGCTACCACGACCTATATCTGGAACATTCCTTATTTTTCCTGATTTTTCTTGATTTTTCCTTAATTAATTATGAATTTTCTTTAATTATTTAGTATTATTTTAGCACATTTTGCGTATTTTAAGTAATTATGCGTATTTCTACCTATATGTAAATTTATATATAGTACAAATAAATATTCCTAAATATTATTTAGGTCATTTTATGATTTTTAGTATACATATAATTTATCTCTAACGATTCGTTAATTATCGGAATGCATTTTACGCACTTTCGATAAATAACGAGTTATATACTTAAAATTTAGAATTTTTATATTCTTTTATTTTATTGCTTATTTTCTTAAATTCAAACTTACGGGATCATTTTTACTAATATTTCAAGCTTTACGTATAATTTAGGCTTGATCGGATCTTTCAACTGATCGAAACCTTAAGTGACTAGTTGTGGGGCTTACAAAAAACCGTGGTACCATAATATTAAAATATTCCTACAATAAGGTATATACCCTCAAGAGGCCAAGAAAAAGGATAGAAGGATGATCAGGAGATTGGCCGCCCAATTCTTCGTAAGTAAGTCCGCTTTGTACTGGTGATCTTTTGATGGTACACTTTTAAAGTGTATGGACAACAAGGAGGATGAGATTTTGATGAAAGAAGTACGTAAAGGAGTATATAGCTCTCGCATGAACGATTACATACTAACTAAGAAAATAATGAGGTTAGGGTATTATTGGTCAACAATGGAAAGCGATTGCACCAAACACGTTAGGCATTGTCACTTATGCCAAGTTTATGCAAATAAGATAAACGCCTTACCTTAAGAATTACTCACACTCTCAGCACCGTAGCCTTTTTCAATGTGGAGAATAGATATCATTGGCTCGATTACTCCAAAAGCATCTAAGGTAGATTTAGAGTATCGGTAATACTAACTCGATTAATGTAAAAACTTACATGTAGGCTTGAGACATCAGTTGAGGAAATCTTGTAAGCTCGAAATTTAGAAATATATTAAAATATTAAAATATAGCTAAAATAGTAAGAATTTACTATATCGTTATTATGTTACCGGATACACACAATGTAGGCTTAAAAAATTAATGAACACTTAGAGATATATTATGGGGTAATATAGTTAATATTGGGCATTAAATAATATATAAATGACATATATGTACATCGAATATAATTATTATGTAAATACATATACCCATAATTATTATAAATACCCGAAATTAACTAGAATTCACTAAATAAATTAATAAAATTGGGAAAAATGATAAAAAATTTTCTTTGACAGCTAGAAAAGATGTTTGTTACTTGGATTGAGAGTAGGAAATTCATGCGATAGGATTTTGGCTTTTTGACACCTAAACATATCAATTTACACTTGTATTAAGGTTAGGAAAAATATAAAAGCAGGTTAATTGGAAATATAAAATTACATCCTGCAATCTAAAGCAAAATTTTGATCATTTGTTAGCTTGGAAAAATTCTGGAAGTGGAAAATATATAGAGAGAAAGTGAAGAACAAAATTTAGAAAATTTAGTCGTAAATTTGATTCGCTTAAATATATATATATATTAAATTGCAAATACTCTAGCAAGTGTACTGGGTTAAAATCAAGTAATATAAAGAAAGTAAGGTTGTCGATCTCTCAAGGACTAAGAAATTATTAATCCTATGCTAGTTCTTATCAATATTCAGGCAATCAAAATTAAATTAATTAATCTAATAATTACTCTAAAACTATTGAAAGGAAAATAATTATGAAAAATCTAAAATTAAGCAATCAATTGAGAATTATAGGAAAATAGAATTCACCCTAGATTATGCCAATCAAATTGTTATTATGTTATATAGATTAATAACTATATGATCATTCAAGTGAAATTATTATACCTTAAAACTTAAGGATTTAAACTCCTAACTAATTAGTCATCTTCCGTATCTTCTAATTAACAGTAGACTCTAAATTATAATCATATATCTCCTGATACCATGATTGTTTAATGTTCTAAATTAATTATCCTTCATGTCTTAGTGAATAATCAATCGCTAAACATCACATTAATTTCTAGATAATTTCTAATTAATTCAATTAACTCTGCTTTTATACTGATTAATCAAATCAACTAAGAATTTCTAACAAATCTTATATCAACTCCTATATCATTAGAGTTTCTAACAATTATAATCGAAATCATAGAAATTGTAATCATGAATCATCCATATATCTCTTAATCCTATAACATGAACACAACAATCATCTTAGTTATCTAGGGTTTTATCAATTCCTACAAATAAATTTAGCCAGCCATGGATTTGGAAACAAAAACACAAATACTAATTAAAATTGTAAGAGAATTGCATAAGAATAATTGAAATAAATGTCACCAATTCTGTATTGAAAAAGATAATCTTCAATTGCAACTTCAAATTGGTCTCTATAGTAAAAGCAAATTCTTCTCAATGATCCAAGTGATTCTCTTGAAAAATCCTACGACTCGTTAGGTTTAAGGAAAGTGTGTTCTTTCGTCCCTCAAACGATGAAACATAAGCTATTTATAAGAAAAATTAAGATTGACTCGCATGAAGTTTTTTTTTTTTTTCATAAAGGCCAGCCATGTAAGTGCAAGGCCGGCTTGTAGGCCGGCGGCATAGACATCAAAGGCCGCCGATGTAAGCTATAGGCCGGCTACCTTCATTCCCAACTTGCACGTGTTGAATCGGACTTCGTTCCTTTGTGTAAAATTACTCTAAATTGTCCTTAATTCCACTTTTGAATCCTCTAATTCCTGAAATGTCCAAATGAAAATAATTAAGTGTCAATTCTTAATGATTTCTATAAAATCAATTATAATTCTATCTTAATTTGCACTTTAAAACATAAAAAATATGCCTTTATCAAAACTTAGGGTTTTATGTGATTCTAAGGAAGATAGCTAGTTGGGAGTGAAGCCAAGTGGTGGTCTGAGGGAGTGGCTAGCAAAAAAGTGGGCCGACACACCTTCTCCTTCCTATAATGGCTAGAGCTCAACTTTTCAATAAGTTGCTAAACTTTTCCAATTTCATCAAAAATTAAGGAAAAATAGCATACGATCACAAAAAATTATGAAATTTGGTTTTCCTATGTATTTTCACATGAGAAATTCAAATATCTAATCAGATTTTCAAAATTTTGAGTGTAGATATGAGACCCTTAAGAAAAATGTCTTACGTATCGAATTTTAAATGAGTAATGGGAAGACCAATTGGTGTAGTTTTGACCTAAAATTTTGTGGTCATACTCTTAAGATGTTGAATTTTGATATTTTGTGGTTGGACTGCAAAAATCATGTTGTCGAGTTTTGGAGAAAAATTCATTTGCATCAAAATAGTGTGCTGAACGAGTGTTTCCAAAAAAGCTTTAGTGATTCTTTATAAAACTATAGTGTCATATATGATTATTATCCTATAGCAGCTCGAAGTGGATTATTATGATTTAAGAAAGGATGATTTTTAAGTAAAAAGTTAGTATTTGGTGAATTTGACATTAAATCTTTAATTTACTATATAAGTGTATATATATATATATATATATATATATATATAATTGAAGTTCTTAGTAGATATTTACTGGTATTATAGAGTGTGAAAATTTTAGAAATGCTAGGTAAGCTTGTGTATGAGTTAAATAGTAAGTCATGATAATGGCTGAAGAGTCATAAACCATGTTAAAAAGAAGATCGGAATGTACTTTAGGAGCAAATAACTTGATTATGCTAAAAAATGGGCTTTGGGTCAAAAAGTAATTGATATTGGAACTTTATAACTGTATTAGAGGTAGAATGTAAGTTGGGAACTTCTTAAGTAAAAAACCTAACTTATGGTAATGGGTTAGAACCTTAAATAAAAACTTAGTCATAACCTATTTCAAGTCAACTGAAAGTTAGATAAATAACTAAAGAACCTATTAATGTCAGAACATAAACCAACTTAATAATGAAAATAAGTTCTTACATCATATGTGAATTTAAAACTAAAGTTATGTATTATTTTCTAGGGATTATTAATGAAGATTACAAACGTGACATATAGAAGCACGTAACATTACATCCAAGTAAGTTGGGATTGATGCTTAATGGCATATTGAAGTATCATATCGAAGTATCATATTGGGATACTTGGAGGAGTAAGAGTGCTTGTTTGTAGTTGTAGTTAGATTGTTTGTGCGCGTGCTATGTATGTGCTTAGGATACTAATTGTTGATTGAGAGTTGAACTTTAAGTGTTGTTTTCTATTTGATCATATATCATATCTTGCGTATATGAACTTAGTTGATCACCTAATAGTCTGCACTAATCTTAAGTTGACTAAACGTCTAACTTGACACTTACGACAACACAATAGGGGTAGCAATTAAGTTGTCAGACTAAATACTGATGCATTTGTTAAGGATAGTATAAATGGTCCTTTTCCCATCCTTAATTGAACTAAGTGACAGGAGAGGGGTTTACGGCAAGGTTGGAATCAGTGTTTTGAATGTTATCTATGGAGGACAATGCTCTCTATTGCACAAACCCAAATTTAGTTTGATAGTGCCGCGTTAAAACTTCTCAAAATCTAAGTTAGAGTAGATAAAATTAGTCTAACTTTACAATGAACTAGTTAAACATTGTGAGATGCTATATCATTTGTCTATTGCATTTGCATATAATTAATGATTGAACAACCTTGTTTGTTATTGTGTTCTTATGACTCTATCTCTTCTTACTGAGCTAGTTGAGCTCACATCCCTATTGATTTTCTTGCAAGTATAGAGTAGTACCAGAAGATGCCTCATTACACTTGTCCACAGGTTAGTTTCAATGGGTTGGGGTAAAGTGGAGGAGTTTAATGGATGGAATGAAGCTTAAGTCTCTTTTGTTTTTCTTTTGTAGGAGAATTATAAGGTCTTCCTAAGAGGCCTTATAGTCTTCGCTGGCTAACTACTATATACTTATGTAATGTAGTCCTCCTGTAGAGATGTATAGTTTTTTTAAAAACTTTAGACTCTTGACATACCTAAGATTATGTAACAAACTAATCTATCTATAAGTATAAGAAAATGTATTTTTTAAAATGTTACTCCATAGGTTATGTATACTATAGGTACCCATCTGACTACTTCAAAGCTGGTTGATTATACCTATGTTTGTAGCTAAGGGGATAGCTTCTAGCTTAGATTGGTTTACATGATAGGACTGTTACGACCCCTCAAAGTAGAGGGCATGATAGTTTCTAAGTAGTATTAGAGCCAAGTTTGCAAAGAACTAAGCTTGAAAGCTTCTAATTGAATAAACTAGACATTAGGAACACTGAGAGTAGGGAAAGTAAGTTGGTGTAAAAGATTTAGATTTATAGGTATATATCTAGGTTATCTATATATCAAAACTTAAATAACATAAAATGAAAACAAGTAAAGGATAATACTAATCTAACTTATGTTGTGACGTATTTATATTTAGATTCTTAAGTATGGGCTTATTTATGCTTAGTCACACTTTGGGTAGGAAGGAGATGAATCCCCTATTGACTATCGAGTTCGATTGCAGAACTTATTATTAAAATTGGTTGATTGAATGATATTTTATACTATAGGTGAGATTATAATCACTTATAAGAGGGGATTGTCTTGGAGTATGAAAGATAACTATAAGATTATGGAAGATGAATTAGGTCCTTTTTATAATGAATACACTGCAGTTATGACTTTTGAGAAAATGTATATACATGATAAGGGAATTGTATCAATGACGGTTCTAGTATTGTATTTTCCTGCTATAGTAGAACTTGATAAGAATTATCCACTCGTTTATGATCAGACACCTATAGGAACTCCACATATACCTAGAGATTATCCACCTGGAATTATAGACTGGTTTCCAAGATTTTCGTTGATTAGAAATGTAGGAATTGAAGTACCCTTACAATTACATGAGCTCGAACCATCTATAAAACCTCCCAAGAGTCCAGTTTTAGTTCAACAAGAAAATGTAGGTGAAAATTTTGAGGAAGATGGTCCCGAGAAGATCCTGAAGAAGATCTTGAGAATAACTTAAAGGTAGCAATGGCTCAAGCGGAAGTTGGAAATGAGATTGAGGAAGAGGAAATTGAAAATGAGGCAATGGCTAATTCATGGAATTAAGTAAGAATTCAGGCAGAAGCTAATAAAGGACAAGAAGTGAATGAAAATGAAGAACCTGAGTTGGCAAATGAGGATGATGAGGATGTATAGGAAGTCATATATATTCCCGAGACACTTGAATACATAGTAGTAAGTTCTAACTTAGAAATAGGAAATGATGATGTGAACTTAGATGATCATGAAAAGTGATTTCCTATGGAAAATGTTGCAGTGTCAGACAAATCAGATTGATCGAGCGATTAGAGGTTGACTATTTTCGAATTTTATGACTTATGATATGTATTTGGTTATTTGAGTATGATAGCCTATTTTTTAAGTAAAAAATATTTTGAAATTGTAAATATACTTTTGTACTCGAGGCCAGAATGATATATATAGAACTCATGTATTAGAGAATCCAAATGTAAATTTTGTTTGTACAGTTATGTTTTTATGTAATCCATGATGTAAGTATCTTGGTGTAAAACTCAAGTTCTACTATGTATTTTGAATTGTAAAGTTGTACTATGAATCATCATATGTTTTAAAGATTACAGGTAACCAAGACTTGGGTGTTATAGAGAATTATGTTTATATTATTATGTATATATAGGATATGCTTAACTTAGGCAATTTGTGAATATGAATGTTCACCAAATAAAGTGTAGTTGGAAATTTGGTGGTATTGAAATGAGTTGGAAATATTTGGTCAAAAGTTTGTTAGAAACTTCAAAAACTCAAACTAACCCAACAGTAAATGGATTTTGAGTGTAGGTTTAAGTAAATTGTTGTGATAATTAAGTAACATGGTAGAAGAAGAAAATAAGAATGGAAATGGACAAACTGAAAGTAGAGAACCACCTCTAGTTCCACCTGTACCGCAAAATCAACTAAGGAATGATTTACCACCACCTCTACCTCTTCCTAATATGTTAGACCCTACTCAATTTGGATAGATGATGATGAATATGTAAACTATGATCCAACAACAAGGAGCTTTAATTCAACATCTTGTAACCGGTGGAAATGCTATAGGACGAAGGCAACCTGAAGTGGAGCTAAGAGGACAACAACCAATAGAAACTAGTAAGCTTACGAAGTTTATCAAAGCTAATTTGTATTTTGAAGGAGAGATGGGAAAACCAACTGTAGCTAATGATTGGCTAGCTCAAATTGAGCAAAGTTTTGAAGCTTTTCGAGTACCGAAAGTACAAAAGCTTTCACATGGAACTTTCTTATTGAAGTTTGGAGCATAGATATGGTGGGACTCAAAAGCACGGACTTTGTTAAGACCACTTACATGGCAGACATTCAGAGAAGAGCTTAAGGATAAAAATTTTCCTATGAGTGTTCAAAATGAAACGACTAAGGAGTTAATGGGTTTGAAAAAGGGTGCAAGGAATATGGCACAGTACAAAATGGAGTTTAATTTAATATGCATCACAATTATATAGAGATAACCTAGAGCTCTAGAAAGATTTGTTTCTTAGAGGATTTAAGCCTACGATGAGGTGTAACCTTATGGACTATGGTTTTAAAACCTATAATGAAGTAGCAGATAAGGCACGTCAGCTTGAAAATAATCAGATACTGATGCATACAAAGTGGAACAAGAAGTTTAGTAAGATGAATCGATTTAAGCTTACCTTTAAGAGATCCTTCCCTGGTGATGGAAGTAGTAGTATGAATCGGAAAGGAAACAAATTAGCTGCAATGATTGGCAGAACAACACAATTGGACAAATGGTTCAGTTTCTATGATAAGAATGGAAATATTAAATGTTGGAAATGTGGAAACCAACGCTACCCTCGCAATTGTATGCAATTAAAAGGAAGATGTTATCTCTATGGAGATCAAAATCATGTATGTAAAGAATGTCCAAGGATGAAGAATGTGAAGTGTTATTGTTGTGGACGGGGTAAACATTTTTCAAGATATTGTATGTAGTTTAGACCTTGAGTTAAGCATGCTAGAGGAGCAAATGCTACAATGGTCCCTGTACGTATTTTTGCATTGGAAAGTATGGATGAGGACATTGAAGAATTTGATGAAATGATGGAGGAAAATTTTTGAGAAGGTTCATATAATGATGATGATGGAACAAATGGAGGTGAACTAAGTTTAGTAACAGGTATGTTTACTAACATTGACTATTAATTAATAGTTATAGCATAAGATATACTTAACAAGGTAGTTATGTGTGTTAAGTAGTACAGTAGTTAGTAAAATTGTAATAAGTTCTTAAAACTTGTTAGTAACTATGATAATAGTATAACAGGTCATGTGAATATAAATGGACAAGTTGCATATATGTTGTTTGATATGAGAGCTTCTCATTCATTTATCAATCAGGAGTTTGTATCGAACCATGGAATTGAAGTAGTTGAAATGAAAACCACATATAGAATAAGAATCCCTACAGGAGAGCATATATCCACTCAAAAAGTAGTAGATGAAGGACGTGTGACAATTCAAGAAAGGGAATTTCCAATTGAATTGATAGTATTATTTATAAGTGGTTATGACCTTATTGTGAGGATTGATTGGTTGTCGAGGTAAGGAAGTAATCTTTGATGATAGAAATATTGCATATAATGGTAAGATTGAAATTTGTGGTGTGAAGTTAGTTGTTGTTGAAGTAATTGAGGAGGAGAAAATAGATAACAAAGACTAGTAGTATTGTTTGGTATTTGCCAAAGAAGGAAAAGCTATGTGTGTTAAAAATACTAGTAGTTTGTAAATTTCTTGATATATTTCCAGATGATTTGCCTGGTTTAGCACCACACAAGGAATTAGATTTTACTATTAAGTTAATTCTTGGAACTAAGCCGATATTGAAAGCCCCATATGGAATGTCATCAATGGAATTACAAGAATTAAATAAACAAATACATGAACTTTTGAATAAAGGATTTATCAAACCTAGTGTATCACCTTAGGGAGCCCTTGTGTTGTTTGTAAAGAAAAAGGATGGAATAGTGAGACCATGCATTGATTATAGAGAACTCAACAAAGTGGCAATTAAGAACAAGTATCCATTACCAAGAATTGATGATTTGTTCTATCAGTTACATGGAGCTACAGTATTCTCAAGAATTGACATAAGGTTAGGATACCATCAATTGAGGATTAAATTGGAAGATATACCAAAGACAGCATTCTGTTCATGGTATGGACATTATGAATTTATGGTAATGCCATTTGGATTGATGAATGCACTTGCAGTTTTCATGGACTTAATGAATTGAATTTATTAGCCTTATTTGAATAAATTTGTAGTGGTGTTTATTGATGATATCTTGATTTAATTAAAGACAAAAAAGGAACATGTTGATCATTTGAGGCTAGCATTACAGCAGTTAAGGGACAATAAGTTATATGAAAAACTTAGCAAATGTGATTTTTGGTTAAAAAAGATAGTGCTCTTGGGTCATATTATATCTAGTGTAGACATCTCATTTTTACTAATTTTTATTTTTTGTTAATTGAGCCAGGTTAATGAATAAAAAGAAAAATAAAAATGACAAAACGAAAAAATAGAAAAAAAAGAAAATCAAGTTAGGTCATAGGAAGTTGAGTTAAGAGTCAAGTTATGTTGAGTTAGATTAAGTTGAGTTGTTGAATCAATTATTGAGATGAGCTGAATCAATTAGTTTTAGGCCAGACTAATTTAAGGGGCTCAACATTAGGATTTACTAAATTAATTAGGCTAAATTGGATCGAGCTAAGCCTTAAAAGAAAAGCCTGAGCTAACTAGGGTTTTTAAAAGCCAGGGTGAATCTAAGTTAAATCACAAACAAATCTTTTGTATCTTCAATATGAAAGATTCGATTTTTGAGCTTATAAAAATTATGTCGGTTAGTAATTAAAAGGAGGTTTTTTTTTTTTTCTTAATCACACACACCCCCACATCTCTTCACATTCTACCATAAACCTCAACATGCCACCACTACACGACATACACCACGTGCCCCCACACATCGCCGTATGCCCCCTACATACTACTATATAAGCACCATGTGCCACCTCAACACTACAACACCCTAGAACCATCATACCGCACCACTGCCCAGATCTATGCCACCGTCGTACAGTACCACTGCCCAGGCATCGCTTAGATCCTCGCCCAAAGCATCGCCCATCACCACCCAAGCGTCGCTTAGATCCTTGCCGTATATGCCTAGTCCATCGCCCAAACGCCCGCCGTACTCACCCAATCATTGCCCATCCGCGCTCCTATTATCGCCTGAGCACTCGCCCATACCATCGCCTTTGCTTGCTAAAGCCGTCACCTCAGTTAGCACCCAGTCTCATCTGTGTCATTGCCTGAGCTCTCACCTGTGCCATTGCTCTTGTTCGCTTGAGTCATCGCCTGTATCATCGCTCGAGCTCTTGCCTGTGCCATCTTCCTCACCCGCCTGAGTCATCCTTATGCTATTGCCCTCTCTTGCCCGATCTCGCCCAATTACACAACCATTTGCTCACCCATCCACTCATCCATGCATGCCCAAGCCATTGCTCGAGTCACCGCCTGTGCTTGCCCAGTGCTATCGTCCA
The DNA here is from genome assembly GCA_024138015.1 of Lumnitzera littorea. Classification (NCBI taxonomy): domain Eukaryota; kingdom Viridiplantae; phylum Streptophyta; class Magnoliopsida; order Myrtales; family Combretaceae; genus Lumnitzera; species Lumnitzera littorea. The sequence continues at coordinate 90,082,862 of JAMXBB010000001.1, read as the reverse complement.
CACTATTCAGATCACTGCCCAATATTAACGGTCCAACACTAGGTTTTTTCTTATTATTATTTATTTTGCAATTTTTGTTAAATGAGGTCTTTCTTGAAAAATTGTTTTTCTTTTTAATAAAAATATATTTTTAACACTTGGGTTTTTTTTAAATAATATAAAAAATATAAATTGAGTTTTTTTTTTTAAAAGTTAGTTAGGGTTTTTTTTTTGTTTAATTTAGAAAATTTAGATTTTTTTAAAATAATAAATTGATAAAAAAACATAAACCTAGCTCGGTTTTCAATATAAAATTAACCTACTCACTAAAAATTTTATAAAAAGAACTATGATTAGTTTGATCCCGATTAGTGGGTATGTAAGTACTTTCGGGGCTACTGTTAAAAAATAAAAAAAAATTCCCTTTTTAGAAATTCGTAATAATAATAATAATAATAATAATAAATCATTTTTATTTACTTTTGCCTATTTAGGTATATTTTAATATTTTTAGAAAAATTCTAAAAAAGAAACACCCCATCAATTTCTTTTAATTTTCACATGGTGATTTTGTCTTAATAGGTTAGCCCTCGAACTTGGTTTTTCTTGTTCAATTTTCTAAAAATCAAATTTTTAGAATATCCACAGACTAGTAATTAAATTAGGATTAAGAAAATCCTAATTTTATTTTTTACTGATTGGACCGATTAGCCACTCCAATTTAAAATTTTTTTTTAAAGAAAATTATTTCCTTAAGTTTAATGTCCAGTAATTGTATTAAGTGGGCTAGGCTTAATATAGATTAAACTAAGGAAATTGAAATAAAACTCGATAGAATTAGCGACTCTATTGGAGACCACTTGTAGGCTAGCCATATAAAAATTAAAAACTTAATTGATGGACTTTTTTTTTATTATTTTTTATTGTATTATAGTAGTACTAATTGTTTTTTGTTTTTTTTTTAGTAATGCAAGCCTAAGAACAAAGCTTGGCCTAATGGGCCTTTTAGGGCGATTAGGAGGAATTTTTTTTATTATTATTATTATCATTCGTGTATTCAGATGTAGTCGGACCTTAGCTACCTTAGGAACCTAAGATGGGTGGCCATTGTGTAACCTTCAGGTCGTTAGGGTCATTGCCCCTACTTAACAGTGATAAGCAAGCCTACTCAAATTTCAATGTAGCCCACCGGGCTTCTCTTTAGAAGGTCTTGATTTAATCTATGGTTAATTCATTATCTATTTTCAATTAAAAATTTTTTTAACCCTTATATATAAGTATACATGAGCTTTATTTTTATTAAACCATATTTTGAATGTACTTATATATAGGGGCACTTTTTGACCGTAGATTTATCATAATTCCTCTAATTTATTAATTATCGACTCCTATTGCATTGCATGTACGTGTAACATATTGCATTTATATATTTGATTACATTTTTTTTTTCTATGAATATTTTATTTCTAGTTTTATATGTGTCTCATTTTTTTTTATTACCCCTTAGTCAGTGTAAGGCTACACAATTTCTATGGAAATCTTTGAAAAAAGTTGTGAAATTATTAACATTGGATCTAACTTTATTTTGAATTTAGTGTCCTCATTGTAAATAGTCATTGCATTTTTATCTTTTTGTAATACAGATATAGAGAGTCAAGGTAGTATCAGTTCGGAGCCCGTCAGCCTAAAGCTCGTTTGTAAAGTCCAGTTGGATAAGTACTCCTTCCTTGAAGCCATCCTGAAAAATTAGTTGAACTAACTTCCACTCGCTAAGCAAAATCACGTCTACAAGAAGATCGGGCCGGTCCTATCCCTCATGCGGGTCCAGCTCCATTGGCCTCTAATCTAAGCCCTTATTTATTACTGGGATCCAGAATCTGCAGCTTTTAACTTCAACTCACATGTATTGACACCTACTATGGAAGAATACTCATAGCTACTTAGTGCCCCGCCCTTCGAAGTTGGCATAGCTATCCCTAATCTTGGAGTTCAGCCTAAGAAAATCCTTATGACGCTGTTAGGGGTCAAGAAGTCAACCTTGGCCCCATTCTTGTCTTTAGAGGGCTAAAAGTGTCTCAGCATCGTAAGATTAGTGGAGTGGTTTTTAAGCCTAAATGCCTACAAAAAATATCGACAGATCTTCTACGGAGGATATGAATCGTAAGCCTAAAAGAAGGTCAACGCATTTATCGTAGTAGTGTTTGGAACAGTGCCGTTTTCTTTCAGATATGGTCAGGTCCACTATAAGGTTGCTAAGCTAGTAACTTCATTCCTAGTTGGTAAATCATATATATCGGCGTTATTGACAGAACAGTTTAGGACATTTACCCACTTGAAGAAGCAAGGGCATGGTTATTTCATGGCTAACCGTACAATTCTAACTGTATGGTTTCTTAGTTACACATAAGGGTATGGAGGAAATCTTCTTAGAAAGTCCTTGATAGAGAATATAGACCTGATTGATGAATTTGCCTACCACCTTAAGGTACTAGATGAAGCTCAGTTTAAGGGATGGGTATCAGTTATTAGCAAAATGTAGCTAGTAGACCTTGTGTGGATAGCTGGATGGAGCTACCGCATTCAAGTAGTCTTGGGGTATACCGATTATGCAGGAGTTCCCCTTATCGGTATTACGGGCTGTACCAGATATTTCCCAGCTTGTGTTATTAGACAGTTAGGCCCACTACAAGAGATAGCTTATAGAGACTCCTTGGACGTCGTCATAATGAATTATCAAGATCCTTATCTATCCACGACTACTCTAATCCAACGACTAGTAGAACTGGTGAAGTTGTAGGAACGGAGAGAAGTCAAGAAGATAGTTAATGTGAGAACTTTGAGGGGTAAAGTCAGAGAATACCGAGCCACCAAGTAGTTTATTTATGATCAGTTGACGAAGATTGGAAAGATACGGTATGAAGCTCCAGATGTATTTAGACACAAGTTAAATCCAGCACGTCTTTCACTAGTTGAGTGAGCCTACCGAGATACCGTACGGGCTAGAGTTGAAGCCCAGTTCTAGGAAAGAAAGAGGATCAATGAAGAGTTAAGGTTGGAAAACAAGAGATTACTAAAGGAAAATCAATTCTCGAGGAACAAGATTCAAGAAAGGGATGTTACGGTATGAAGACTTATGAGGGAAGTTAATAAAGCTCATCCCAGCCAAATTCGTCGGCTCTAGTAGATATAAGATTTAAGTATTTTTTTTTTTTTTGAAAATTAGTTAGGAGTTTTTCATTTCCTTTCACTTAGTCCATTGTATAAGTTGGATCTTATGATTAATAAATTTGCAGCTTTAATAAATAAAATTTTCATTAATTGCATAGTCTCTTACTCATTATTATTATTTATTTTTTTTTTATTTGACTTAAAAAAAAAAAAAAGAGGTAGACAGCAAAGTAACAAACGTCACAAAAATAGAAAAATCTTTAATTCACTAAAAAGTCTAAAACTTGCATTTTCGCGAAGGATTTCGAAGATAGCGTCCAAGCGAGCAGACTTAGCTAGAAGCCCAATATTCACTCGTTCTAAGGCAAGAATGTCAACTCAAGGTACTGGAAATGTCGGTCAAACTGAGCCTGATCCAAGAGTAGCAACTCTAGAAGAAAACATGAGTAAGATGGCTAAACAGATTCAAGCTCCCACTCAGGCTATTGGGATCCTTAACGACAAACAAAGATCTTAAGTTAACCTAAGCCGGAATGTAGAAATGACCCCTCCCCCTAAACTGGAAGATGAAGAATCAACCCCTAATGCTAAGGTATTGAGGAAGGAGATCGAAGAGAAACATCGCAAAATGGAAAGAAAGGTCAGGCAGAAGTTAACCGAGAAGATGAAAACCATAGAAATGGTGAATGGGTTTAAGCAAATGGGAATGATCAGTTTGCCGACCTATAAAGACAATGACTTCCCGAAAAAATTTAAGGTGCCTGAATTTGAGAAATACAATGGGACTAGTTACCTGAAACTCTATATTAGGTTGTACATTAGGAAAATGGGGAAATACATGAAGTATAATAAGGTGATGGTCCATACTTTTCAGGATAGCTTGACTGGGCCCGCTTTAACTTGGGACACTTGGTTAGACCTAAATGAAATTGATACTTGGGATAAGTTAGCATGGGCTTTCTACAACTAGTATAAATTCAACATTGAAGTGGCTTCATCTATGTAGGATCTAAACAATCTAAGAAAGAAGACCAATGAGAATTTTAAAGAATATGCCCAAAGATGGAGGGGCATGTAGCTAGGGTGACTCCACCCTTAATTGAAAAGGATCTAACCTTCGCTTTCATTAATACTCTTAGAAGCCCGTATCACCAATACTTAGTTGGGCACCTTGCTTCCAATTTTGTAGACATTATATCCTCAGGAAGCCGAATTGAGGAAGCCATTGCTATTGAGAGGCTCCCTAATCTTGAAACAGCTGAAAAGAAGACACTTCCCTCAAGATTTTCCAACAAAGCTAAGGAAACCACTATCAACGTTGTCGATACCGGTAACCTTGTCAAACTTATTGCCTCGGTAGCTATGATTGGAGGATCTAATCCCCTATTGAGTCCAAATCAGAACAACCCACCCACAGAGAAGACAGTTCACACATATTCTCATTCTCTAAGTCAGGTTCTCACACAATTAAGGAAGGAAAATCTCTTAACATTTGAAATATCGAGAGAAGGGCAAAGACCGAGGAATTATAACTCGGAGCTTCAATGTGATTATCATTTGGGGTAGGTAAGGCATTCTACGAACCAATGTTGGAGACTTAGACATAAAATTTAGGATCTTATTAATGCCAAATTGGTTCGATTAGATTTCATCCAGACTCCCACTCCCAATGTGGCTAACAACCCTTTGCCGAATCATGGACATTTGATCAATATGATTGTTGCTGAAGCTTCTGAACCAGAAATTGACCTATATAGTCTCCCCATCACTATTGAGGAGATAACATGGAATCTAAGGAAGGTTGGGTGCTTGCAGGATATGAATCTCTGGGATAGGAGCCAAACCAAACCAGCGATATATCGACTACTTAAGGAAGGAAAGATAAAGAAAGTTAATATCATGGCTATGACAATTCCAAAACCGCAAAAGAGAAGTACTTAGAAGGAGCTTAAAAAGAGATATGAAATTGGAGATCTGACGATTGACACCCTAAGAGAACCAATAGGGAAGTTTGAATATTTGGTGGACTACGTCGGTTCACCCGCCATATACACTGACGCCCCGCCCACTGGATGGGGTCCAGAATTTGAGGAAGAAGATAGGCTCATTATAGAAGCCAAGAAGGTGGCCGGGATGGTTGGAATGATTAGAGACGGCCCTAAGCCATTGATTTTTGAATATGATGGAAAGACTAAGAAAGTTGAGGAATCGGGAAAGCCTAAGAGGATCGCTTTCAATGTCCCAATAGCCCTAGAGAATTATAAAGTAGCACCTTTAGATTACTAAGCGGTGAAAACAGTTGCCTAAGTTCTGATAGATAATGGGTCATCATTGAACGTATGTCCATTGACGATGCTAAATATACTTGGTGTGGAGGCGACTGAAATAAAGCCTAGCTTGGTTTCAATGAGGGCTTTTGATAGATCAAAATGGGAGATAATTGAAGAAATCGGGTTACAGGTCGAAATTGGCTTGCAGGTGTTTACTATCCCCTTCTAAGTTCTTGACATCCTGCGAACTTTCAATCTTCTACTAAGAAGACCGTGGATTCATTCAACGAGGGCAATTTCATCCAGCCTACATTAGAAAGTGAAGTTCATAGCTGATGGACAGTTAGTTACTATTCTTAGGGAATAAGACTATGAGATTTACAAAGAAATGACTATTCCCTACGTCGGAGATGAAGAATTGGAAGAGCTATGGTTATAGATTTTTAACGAAGTCGATATGATTGAAGAAGCAAGACAGGGGGTATAGGGTCGTTTGAAATAGCTTAAGCTGTAGATTGGAACGTTTAGGCTTAGATATGAGCCTATTGAAAAGGAGATTCAAGAAATAAAAGCTAAAACCAGGAGTAAGAGGGGATTAGTTGTACCATGCTCATATGGATTTTTTAGATAGTCGTCAAACATTCCTAGCACCAGTTGATGTTCAAGAACTTAAAGTAGCTGGTTTATCTAAGGCCTTGACTCAGCAATGCAACATCGGTTCGAATGGGAGAGAAGATGTTGATGTACCAGTTTCTTTGTGCAACTGGTTTTCCGTTCCCATGAATAAGTCTCTCTAGAAATGCAAAATAACATTCAATTTCGATAATTAGTTCGATTAGTTAGGTCTTTTCTATAAGACAATTTGAATTAATTCATTCAATAAAATTTGTTTCTTTCTTTCTATCCATTCTTCCTTGTTAATTATTTGTTGTCTTTTTTTTTTCTTTCCCGTACTCCTTAGATCCAATAAAAATGATGAATGTAATGGATATCTCGCTTATGTAAATGATGGAAGTACTAGTATCGCTTTCAGCCCTGCTGGGTCAGACATCGGAGATGATATTGAGACTGCAAACGAAATTTAAGAGAATTGGCGTTGACATGAATAGGGTAGAGTGATTATCAATGAACTGATGGATGTGATAAATTTGGGAATAGAGGAAAATGCATGAAATTTGAAAATTGGTTGTGATTTAACGAATGATCAGAAGCAAGAGTTGTCACAATTGTTATCAGAATACTTAGATATCTTCGCTTGGTTTTATGAAGATATGCCTGGTTTAGACTCATCTATTATGGTTCACAAGTTGCCAACCAGGGAAGAAATTAAACCAAAAAGAAAAAAACTTAGATGATTGAGGTCAGACATACTCCTCAAGATAAAAGAAGAAGTGAAGAAATTGTTAGAAGTTGGATTCATAAAAGTATCAAATTACCCCGAATGGGTGGCCAATGTGGTGCTAGTGTTGAAGAAAAATGGGAAAGTTAAGGTCTGCATGGATTTCCGTGATTTAAACCAGGTGACATCAAAGGATAACTTTCCTTTACCACATATTGACGTATTAGTAGATAACACAGCCAAAAATCATCTCTTGTTCATTGATGGTTTCTCGGGGTATAATCAGATTAAAATGGCGAAAGAAGATAAGATTAAAACAACGTTTATTACCACCTAGGGAACGTTTTGTTGTTGCGTGATGCCATTTGGGTTGAAAAATGCTGGGGCAACTTATCAGCGTACTATGGTTGCCTTATTCCATGACATGATGCATCAAGAAATTGAAGTTTATGTGGATGATATGATCGCCAAATCCAAAGAGAATGAAAACCACGTGGATATCTTGCACAAACTATTTGAGCAATAATGGAAGTTTCAACTGAAGCTAAATCTTGAAAAATGCACTTTTGGAGTGACTTCGAGCAAATTGTTGGGTTTCGTAGTCAGTAGAAGAGGAATTGAAGTAGACCTAGATAAAGTTAATATGATCGTGAGCATGCCTGCGCTTAAGATTGTTAAAGAAGTTAGAGGATTATTGGGGAGATTAAATTATATTGCTTGGTTTATATCACAGCTAACTGATAGATGCAAGCTATTATTTAAGCTATTGAGGAGGAATGCCGCGATAGAGTGGGATAAAGAATGTGAGCACGCATTTGCTAAAATCAAATAATATCTCATGAATCCTCCTGTACTGGTCACTCCTACACCAAGACAGCCGTTGATCCTTTATTTAACGATTCTCTTCGAATCGATGGATGCATGCTGGGATAGAAAGACGAAAAGGGAAGAAAAGAACATCCTATATTGAGCAAGAAATTCATGAAAGGCGAACAAAATTATTCAGAAGTGAAAAGAACGTATTGCACCTTAGTATGGGTGATGCATAAACTCAAGTAGTATACTCTCTATTACTCAATAAAGTTGTTAACAAAACATGACCCATTGAGGTATTTAGTGGAAAAGCCGGCATTGATTGGAAAAATATTGAAGTGACAGATGCTACTCTCTGAGTTTGATATCAAGTACTTGAATCAGAGTTCAGTCAAGGGGTAGGCAGTGGCTGATTAATTGGCAAAATACCCATTAGAAGATGAGGACGAGGGTTCAGAAGCATAATTTTCTGATGAAAATGTGATGGTGGCAAACGAATTGAGTAGTGAGAAGTTGGGATGGAAAATGTATTTTGATAGAGCAGTCAATGTGTTTAGATGTGGGATAAGAGCAATATTAGTATTACTTGAGGATAGCCATTTTCTAATGGCAGCAAGATTAACATTCCCATATACCAACAACATTGTAGAATATGAAGCCTACATTTTAGGGCTCAAAATGGCATTAGATATGAGAATATAAGAACTGGAAGTATATGGAGATTCTTTCCTTATAATTCTCTAGATCTTAGGGGAATATAAGATGAAGGACGAGAAATTAATACCTTATCATGAATATTTAAGCAAGCTAGTTGAAAAATTCTAAGAGATTTTATTCACTTACATCCCAAGGATGCAGAATCAGTTTGTTGACGCATTAGCTACATTAGAGTCAATGTTGAAAGTTATAGACGAAATAGAAATTTAGCCTTTGAAGATTCAGGTGGAAGAAAAACCAACTTTTTGCCTTATAGTTGAAGGGAAGGGAACAAAAGAATTGTAGTATCACAATATCAAGAAGTTACTTCAAACGGGAGAATTTGCTGAAAATGCTGATAGAAAAGATAGAAAGACTTTAAGAAGGTTAGCTACTCATTTCTTATTAAGTGGGGCCACGTTATATAAGAGGTCACCAAATACAACACTACTAAGGTGTGTAGATGAAGAAGAGGTCAAGAAATTGACAAAATAAGTGTATGAAAGAGTTTATGGTCCTCACATGAATGGGTATATGCTAGCCAAGAAAATCATGAGAATGAGATATTTCTAGATGATGATGGAATTAGATTGTATTAAGCACATGAGGCACCGTCACTTGTGTCAAGTGTATGCTAATAAAATTAATGCTCCTCCCCAAGAATTGCACGTGTTGTCAGCTCCTTAGCCTTTCTCGATGTGTGGAGTTGACATGATCGGTCTAATTTCAACAATGGCTTCAAACGAACATAGATTCATTTTAATCGCGATTGACTATTTTACTAAGTGGGTTAAAGTGACGTCGTATGCTACAGTGACCAAAGGAGTAGTCGTCAAATTCTTGAAAAGAGATATTATTGCAAGATATGGTGCACCCGAGTCTATTATTACAGACAATGGGACGAATTTAAATAACAAGTTGTTGGATGAAGTGTGCCGCCAATTCAAGATCAATCATAGAAATTCAACTCCATATCGACTTTAGATGAATAGAGCCGTTGAAGTCGCTAATAAGAACATCAAAAGAATCATCGAGAAGATGGCGATCACATATAAGGATTAGCATGAGATGCTTCCCTTTGCTCTTGTGGCTTACAAAACTTCAATCAAAACTTCTATTGGTGCAATCCCATATTCATTGGTGTATGGAACTGAAGCGGTACTACCAACAGAAGTAGAAATACCTTCATTCTGAGTATTGGCACAAACTTAGCTCGATGAAGTAGAGTAGGTAGAGAAGAGAATAGAGCCTTTGAATCTCCTAGATGAGTGAAGACTTGTAGCGATATGTCATGATTAATGCTACCAACAGCGAATGATCTGAGCTTTTAACAAGAAAGTGTGCCCGAGGTACTTTAAAGAGAGAGACTTGGTGTTGAAGAAAGTGTTATCGAATGCAAAAGACCCTAGGGGCAAGTTCGCTCCAAATTATGAAGGCCCTTATGTGGTGAAAAGGGTATTATCAGGAGGTACATTAGTGTTGATAGAGATGGATGGCCTATAATTAAGAGGACCAACAAATTCGGATGCAATCAAGTTGTATTATCCATAAAAATGAAGATTTAATAAGGATTCCAATTTTTCTTGAATAATTTGTAGTTAATCTTTCATCGTTTACAAGTAAAGTTGATATCCATGAATGTTTTTGAATTCGGATGGTCATTGACTAATAAACACTCCACCAATAAACCCTATTTCTTAGCAACATACACTTAAATACCAAACACTTACCAATGAGTCTGAATCACTAAATAAATTAAAATTGAATGTTCTTAATAATTTAATCTTGTTCATTCGAAAAGAGATTTATTATTCAAAAGTCATGAAGAGTAGAAATTGAAATTTGAAATTGGACCAAGAAAATTCAAGGCGTGGGCATGGTTTAGAATAGAAAAAAAATGAAAATAAAAGAAGAAAGAAAAAAGAAAAAGAGAAAAGAGCATGAAGAAGTAAGCATAGACCCCTAGAGAAATTCTATTGATTGAATGAGTGAATATCGGGAGTCGATATAAGCATGCCAATCAGTTGCTATCTAAGAAATCCTTTAGTCCTAGAAAAAATAATTTTGGAAAAAGTCTTTGAAAAGAAATCTTGTAAAGAATTAAGCTAGTTTTGAAAATCAATCTCGAAGAGATCTATCCTCTTCAGATCAAACTAAAAGGAATCTCGAAGAGATCTATCTTCTTTGGATCTTACACCAAACCAAAATAAGTTTTTGAAATCTCAAAGAGATCTATTCTCTTCGGATCATCCATCAAACTAAAACAAGTTTTTTGAAATCTAAAAGAGATCTATTCTCTTTGGATTATTTGCCAACTAAAACAAGTTAATTTTACCTCCGATGGTTCTTGCCTTGTCCTTCCAAGATAGGCTCCCTTAAAATTTTTACTCTATCCTTTCAATATAGACACCATTAAGCCTTATCCTTCCAAGATAAGCCCCTTTTAAAATTTTGCTCTATCCTTCCAAGATAAACACCATTAAACCCTATCCTTTCAAGATAGGCTGCCTTTAAAATTTTGCTTTATCCTTCCAAGATAGACACCATTAAGCCCTATCCTTCTAAGATAGGCCCCCTTGAAATTTTTGCTCTATCCTTCCAAGATGGACACCATTAAACCCTATCCTTCCAAGATAGGCTCTCTTGAAATTTTTACTCTATCCTTCCAAGATGGACACTATTAAGCCCTATCCTTCCAAGATAGGCCCTCCCGACCTTTTGCTCTATTCTTTTGAGATAAGCATTCATCTGTCCCGTCCTTTCAAGATGGGCAATTTATTCTTTACATTAACCTTTCAAGTTGATATCCTTCATCAAAATAAAACACAGCTTAGTTGATTAGTTCAAAGTAAGGTTTGGCAAAAATGGGTATCTCTTTTATCTTTGTAGCAAAGTTCTAATTGAACTTTACTACAAAGAGGGGTAGCTATAGACACCTCATTTTTGCCAATTTTTATTTTTTGTTAATTAAGCCATGTTAATGAATAAAATGAATAATAATAATAAATAAATAAATAATGAAAAATAAAAATGAGAAAACGAAAAAATAGAAAAAAGAAAATCAAGTTAGGTTATAGGAAGTTGAGTCAAGAGTCAAGTCGTGTCGAGTTAGATTAAGTTGACTTGTTGGATCAGTTATTGAGATAGGTTGAATCAATTAGTTTTGGGCCAAACCAATTTAAGGGGCTCAACATCAAGATTTATTAAATTAATTGGGCTAAATTGAATCGGGTTGGGCCTTAAAAGAAAAGCTCGAGCTAACTAGGGTTTTTAGAAGCTAGGTGACTCTAGGTTAAATCACAAAGATTCAATTTTTGAGCTTATAAAAATCATGTCGATTAGTAATTAAAAGGAGGTTTATTTTTAATCACACATGCCCTTACATCTCTTCACATGCCACCATAAACCTCCACGCGCCACCACCACACCACATATGCCACGCGCCCCCCACACACCGCTGTATAAGCACTACGTGCCACCTCAACACCATAATACCCTAGTACTGTCGCACCGCACTATCGCCTAGATCTACACCACCGCTCAGGCATCACCCGGATCCTCGCTCAAATCACCAACCATCACCGCCTAGGCGTCGCCTAGATCCTCGCTATGTATGCTCAATCCATCGCCTAGACACCCGTTATGCTCACACACACCATCGCCAATTCGTATGCCCACCGTCACCCATGTCATCGCCTGAGCTCTTGTCCATACCATCGCCATCGCCCACCTAAGCTGTCGCCCAAGTTAGCGCCCAATCTCACCCATATCATCGCCCGAGCTCTCGTTCATGCCATCGCCCAGTCTCGCCTGTGTCATTGCCCGTGCTATTGCCTTCTCTTGCCTAAAGACTCGCTTGCTCCCGCCTAACTACACACCTATCTGTTAGACCATTTGCTTGACCGCGTACGCCCAAGCCATTGCCCGAGTCAACACTTGTGCTCGCCTAGTGCTGTCGCCCACGCCACCTAAGTTACTGCCTAACACAAACAATTTAACACTAAGTTTTTTCTTATTATTATTTATTTTGCAATTTTTGTTAAATTAGATCTTTCTTGAAATTTTTTTTAATAAAAATATATTTTTGGCACTTAGGGTTTTTAAAAAATAATAATAATAAAAAATCTAAATTGAGTTTTTTTAAAAAGATAGTCAATTAGGGTTTTTTTTTGTTTAATTTAGAAAAATTAGATTTTTTAGGTTTTTTTAAAAAATAAATAAATTGATAAAAAACATAAACCTGGTTCATTTTTCAATATAAAATTAACCTACCCACTAAAAATTTTATGAAGAGCACTATGATTGGTTTGATCCGATTAGCGGGTATGTAAGTACCTTCAAGGTAACCGTTAAAAAATTAAAAAAAATTCCCTTTTTAGAAATTCGTAATAATAATAATAATAATAAATCATTTTTATTTACTTTTGCCTATTTAGGTATATTTTAATATTTTTAGAAAAATTACAAAAAAATAAATAAATAAATAAAGCCCATCAATTTCTTTTGATTTTCACATGGTGATTTAGTCTTAATAGGTTAGCTCCGAACCCGGTTTTTCTGATTCAATTTTCTAAAAATCAAATTTTTAGAATATCCGCAAACTAGTGGTCAAATTAGAGTTTTTCCACCTGAAAATCCTAATTTTATTTTTTACTAATTGGATCGGTTGGCAACTCCAATTTTTTTAATTTTTTTTAAAGAAAAGTATTTCCTTTAGTTTAATGTTGAGTAATTTATATTAAGCGGGCTAGGTTTAATATAGGTTAAACTAAGGAAATTGAAATAAGGCTCGACATCTAGTAAAGGAATTTCGGTAGATCTAGAAAAGGTTAAGGTTGTGGCCGATTGGAAACAACTTACTACAGTTATTGAAGTAAGAAGTTTTATGGGAATGACAAGATATTATAGAAGATTCATCAAGGATTTTTCAAAGATAACATAACCCTTAACTCGGTTAACCCAAAAAGATGTTAAGTATGAATGGACTGAGAAATGTGAGTAAAGTTTCCAAGATTTAAAAGATGGTTTGATCTCAACCCCAATACTTACCTTGCCCGGTCTAAGTAAGTCTTATTGTGTTTATAGTGATGCCTCTCAAAATGGATTAGCATGTGTTTTGATGCAAGATGACAAAGTAATTGCTTATGCTTTTAAGCAGTTAAGGCCTCATAAGAGAAATTGCCCAACACATGATTTGGAATTGGTAGCTGTTGTATTTGCTTTGAAGATATGGAGACATTACTTGTATGGTCATCATTGTGAGATTTATATTGATCACAAGAGTTTGAAATACTTTTTCACCCAAAAATAATTGAATCTGAGACAAACGTGATGGTTAGGGCTAATTAAGGATTATGATATGACTATTAATTATCACTTCAGCAAAGCAAATGTGGTAGTTGATGCTTTAAGTTGTAAGAATTATGAGCACGTAGCTTTTTTACTAACCACTCAAAAAGATTTGATAAGGGAATTTGAGAAATTCAGAATTGAGTTTAAGTGGCATGATGATGAAGGGCAATTGATGAACTTGGTTTTTCAATCGACCTTATTGGAGAAAATTAAGATACAATAGGAACAAGATCTAAGTTTAAAGGTTGTGAAAGAAAAAATTAATTAAGAGGAAATTCCTTATTTCCATATTGATGAAAAAGGATTGCTAAAATTTAAAAGTCAAGTTTATGTCCCTGATGATGCAAAACTAAAACGAGAGATCATGGATGAGGTACATGTTATCGGATATACCTTATACCCTGGAGGAAATAAGATGTATAGAGACTTGAAAATTGTGTATTGGTGGAAGGGAATGAAAAGGATGTGATTCAATATGTTGCTAATTGTACTATGTGTCAATAGGTGAAAGCTGAGTATCAAAGACCTAGTGGATTGTTACAACCATTAGAAATACCTCAATAGAGATGGGATAATATCACAATAGATTTTATGGTAAGACTTCCTAGAACCAAGGTTGAACATGATTCTTTTTGGGTTATTGTTGATAGGTTAATGAAAAGTGTACACTTCTTAGCTTACAAAACTAGTGATTTGATGGAAAAGTTGGCTAAGTTATATGTGTGGGAAATTGTTCGATTACATTATGTGCTGGAGAGTATTGTTTCTGATAGAGATAGTCGATTTGTGTTGAAGTTGTAGGAGAGCTTACATCAATCTTGGGAACAAAATTGCACTTTAGTACAACCGATCATCTATAAACGGATGGTCAAATGGAAAGAACAATTCAAATACTAGAAGACATGCTGAGAAGCTGTATGTTAGATTTTTGAGGAGATTAGGATCAATATTTACCACTAGTAAAGTTTGCTTATAACAATAATTATCAAGCAACTATAAAAATAGCACCATTTGAAGCATTATACGGAAGGAAGTGTTGATTACCACTATACTGGCGTAGTGAGGAGCATGTAGTTATTGGACTTGAGTTAATTCAACAAACCAATGATAAGGTGAAGCTTATTCGAATAAAGGATGAAAGCAGCTTAAGACCATTATAAAAGTTATGCAGATCTAAAGCGAAGACCATTAGAATTTCAAGTTGAAGACCATGTATACGTAAAGATAAGTCCATTAAGCGATTTAGTATGACTAGAAAGTTAAGTCCATGTTATATTGGACCTTTTAAAGTAGTGAAAAGAGTTAGAAATGTAGCGTATCGACTCGCCTTACCCACAATTCTATCAAGATACCATGATGTGTTTCACATGTCTATGTTAAGGCCAATAGACCTACAAAAGGATTATACTGTGGAAGAACCACCTATTAAGATACTTGATGAACGAGTTCAGAGATTATGAAACTGAGATGTAGAGTACATAAAATTTTGTTAGGGAAGTGGCCCTCAAGCAGAAGTAACATGGGAACCAAGAACAGCAATACATAAGAAATACCCCTAGTTGTTCTAGAAGATCAGGTTAGTAAATTATTTTTATCATTGATAACTAAACAAATGTTGGAGTACTTAGATGTGTCTTTGATAGAGTGACAATTAGAGTTTTGAGGATAAAAATTTTCTGAAGAGGGGTGGAAATGTGAGCCCCGTATTTGGTGAATAGGAATCGAGTGGATAGATTTAGGGTATCGGTGAAACTAACCTGATTAAAATAAAAACTTACATATAGGCTCAGGAAATCAGTTGAGGAAATCTCGTAACCTCATAATTTAAAAATATGGCTAAAATAGTAAGAATATACTATATCGTTATTATGTTACGAGGTATGCACAACGTAGGCTCCGAAAATTAATGAACACTTAAAGATATATTATAGGGTAATATGATTAATATTGGACATTAAATAATATATAAAAGGCATGTATGTACATCGAGTATAATTATTATGTAAATATAGATACCTGTAATTATTGTAAATACTTGAAATTAAGTATAATTCACTAAATAAATTAATAAAATTAGGAAAAATGATAAAAAAATTTCTTTAACAGCTAGAAAACATGTTTGCTACGTGGATTGAGAGTAAGAAATGCATGAGATAGGATTTTGGCTTCTTAACACTTAAGTATATCAATCTACACTTGTATTAAGATTAGGAAAAAATACAAAAGCAACTCAATTGGAAATATAAAATTACATCTTGCAATCTGGAGCAAAATTTTAATCATTTGTTAGCTTACAAAAATTCTAGAAGTGGAAAATATAGAGAGAGAAAGTGAAGAAAAAAATTTAGAAAATTTAGTTGCAAATTTAGGGTTTTACGTGATCTTAAGGAAGACGATTAATTGGGAGTGAAACCAAGTAGTAGTCTAAAGACTAACAAAAAAAGTGGGCCCTTTTCTTATAAGCCGCTAAACTTTTCCGATTTCGTAAAAAAATAGGGAAAAATAGCAAAGGATTACAAAAAATTATGAAATTTGGTTTCCCTATGTATATTCACATGAGGAATTCAAATATCTAATTAGATTTTCAAAATTTTGAGTATAGATATGGGGCCCTTGAGAAAAACGTCATGTGCACTAAATTTTAAACAGGTAATTGAAAGACCAATTAATGTAGTTTCAATTTGAAATTTTGTGGTTATACTCTTAAGATGTTGAATTTTGATGTTATGTGGCTGAATTATAAAAATCATGTTATCGGGTTTTGGAGAAAAATTCATTTTCGTCAATATAATGTGTTGGACGAATGTTTCCAAAAGAGTTTTAGTGATTCTTTATAAAACTATAGTGTGATATATGATTATTACCCTACAAAAGCTTGAAGTAGATTATTATGATTTAAGAAATGATGATTTTTAAGTAAAAAGTTGGTATTTAGTGAATTTGACATTAAGTCTTTAATTTACTATATAAGTGTAAATGAGTATTTAATATATTGGGAGTTGATATATATATATATATATATATATATGAAGTTCTTAGTGGATATTTATTGGCATTATAGAGTGTGAAAACTCTAGAAATGCAAAGTAAGCTTGTGTATGGGTTAAATAGTAAGTTGTAATAGTAGTTGAAGAGTCATAAACCATGTCAAAAATATTAGAAACTATGTCAAAAAGAAGATCAAAATGTACTCTAGGAGTGAATAACTTGATTATGCCAACAAACGGGCTTTGGGTTAGAAAGTAATTGATACTGAAACTTTATAACTATATTAGAGTTAGAATATAAGTTGGGAACTTCTTAAGTAAAAAGTCTAACTTATAGTAATGGGCTAAAACCTTAGTTAGAACCTATTTCAATTCAATTGAAAGTTAGATAAATAACTAAAGAACTTATTAATGTTAGAATGTAAACCTACTTAATAATGAAAATAAGTTCTTACATCATATGTGAATTTAAAACTGAAGTTGTGTATTACTTTCTAGGGATTATTAACAAAGATCAGGAATGCAATGTATAGGAGCACATAACATTACATCCAGGTAAGTTAGGATTGATGCTTAATGGCATATTAAAGTATCATATTAGGATACTTAGAGGAGTAAGAGTGTTTATTTGTGGTTGTAGTTAGATTATTTGTGCATGTGCTATATTTGTGCTTGAGATATTGATTGTTGATTGGGAGTTGAACCCTAAGTGTTGTTTTCTACTTAATCATATATCATATTTTACATATATGAACTTGGTTGGTCACCTAATAGTTTGGACTAATCTTAAGTTGACTAAAAGTCTAACCTGACATTTACGATAACTTAATAGGGGTAACAATTAGGTTGTCAAACTAAATACCTATGCATTCGTTAAGGATAGCAGAAATTGTCATTTTCTCATCCTTAGTTGAACTAAGTGACAGGAGGGGGGGTCACAATAAGGTTGGGATCAGTGGTTCGAATGTTGTCTAGGGAGGAGGGTGTTCTCCATTTCAAAAGCTTGGATTTAGTCTGATAATGTTGCGATGAAACTCTTCAGAATCCAAGTTAGAGTGGATGAAATTAGTTTAACTTCACAATGAACCGATTAAACATTGTAAGATGCTATATCATTTGTTTGTTGCATTTGCATATAATTAATGATTGAACAACCTTATTTGTTAATGTGTTCTTACAACTCCATCCCTTTTTACTAAGCTCGTTGAGCTCACATCCCTATAGATTTTCTTGCAAGTATAGAGTAATACTAGAAGATGCCTCGTTACACTTATCCACATGTTAGTTTCGACAGGTTGGGAGTAAAGTGAAGGAGTTTAATGGATGGAATGAAGCTTAAGTCTCTTTTGTTTTTTCTTTTATGGGAGGATTATAAGGTCTTCTTAGGAGGCCTTATTGTCTTCGTTGGCTAACTGCTATATACTTATGTAGTGTAGTCCTCATGTGGAGATGTATAGTTTCTCTTAAAAACTTTAGGCTCTTGATGTACTTAAGATTATGTAATGAGCTAATCTATCTATAAGTATAAGAAAATGTATTTTTTAAAATGTTACTCCACAGGTCTTATATATTATAGGTGCCTATTTGACTGCTTCAAAGTTAGTTGAGTCGCCGTTCGCCTTGTGTAGACTATACCTATGTTAGCAACTAAGGGGATAGCTTCTAGCCTAAGTTGGTTTACATGAAGGGACTATTACGAGTCGTCAAGGTTAAGGGCGTGACAGCACTAAAGTGGTGTTACTAGTAGAGATTGAGATTTTGTCTCTCAGAGTACTATCAAAAACCCAGTTAGATGAAGCCAATTAGATAAAGAAACGCATCAAGCAGCTGAATTTAATTGATGAGAAAAGATTGACAGCCCTATGTCATAATTAATGTTACCAACAAAGAATGGCTCAAGCTTTCAACAAAAGAGTATGACCTCGAAACTTCAAAAGAGGCTAATATGGTGTTGAGAAAGGCTCTACTTAATACATAAGACTTTAAAGGAAAATTTGCTCCCAATTATGGAAGCCTTGACACTGTAAAGCGAGTATTACTAGGAGGGGCTTTAATTTTGTCTCAAATGAATGGTCTAGGATTTAGAGACCTTATTAATGCTGATGTTGTAAAGTTGCACTATCCATGAGAGATCAATGGAAATTTTTACTTAGAACATGAAAATATTAGTCGTTTTGAATGTTACTATGGTCTAATTTTCATTCCCTATAAGAAAAGTTGGTATCCTTGGTAGTTATCGACGTTGGAATTGTTACCTTCTCCATTAAACGGTCTAGCTCCCCTACTCCATTTAATCAAACCCATATACCGAAAACACAAGAGAAGTTGAAAAGTGAGATATAGAACATTAGTGATTAACAAAACTCTTTAAAATACTTTATTACGGATTGATCCCCCTCGATGGGGAGTTTTTATTATCTATTTTTTAGGGAAAGGTGAAGTCTAGATAGGCAATTAGCTTACAACAAATATTTATTAGTCAGGAATAAGGGTTTCTGTTCATAAAAGTTCTAAAAAGACAATCAATTGATAAACAAAAACAGTGTGTGGCATTTTGTATCAACTTAATTTCTATGATTTCTATAAAAGAGCCGATGAAGTTTCAAAGGCTCCGTATCAAGACCAGTTAGGTTAACAACAAGGGATCAAAGAATGAGTTAGTTAGTTTTGATGGGACTTTTCAAGAAAAGGTTTGACAATTTGGGTACTATTAGCAAGGCTAGGTAAGTACTTCCATACGATGCTAATGTATTGGTTTTTCAACATTGCATTTGCATTAAGATTATATAACCAATATTTTTCGATTCTTTCCCTTAACAGCCTTTTGAGCCAATTCATAAAGTGTTCGCCTTTTGTATTATCTTTTGGTGCTTGGCCAGCCTTTGAAGGCGCTATCTTGACTCAATTCAATATTCTCGTAGCGAGCTCATAAGGCACTTCTCTTCACCAGGTTGTCTTAGTGAGCCCACGAAGCACTTTCCTTCAACAATATTCTTTTAGCAAGCCCATAGGATGCTTCTTCTAAATCAAATTCATGGTTACTAGTCCCTTAGAGACGCTCTCACCTAGGTTAGTAAGTTCAAAAGAGCACGACCAAGTTTCCCAAATTGATTTCAATTTAGGGTTACTAGTCCCTAAGAGATGCTCTCACCTAGGTTAATGAGCTTAGAAGAGCACGACCAGGTTTTCCAAATCTATTTTAATTTAAGGTTGCTAGTCCCCGAGAGATGCTTCAGCTTAGGTTAGTGAGCTTAGAAAAGCATGACCAAGTTTTCCAAATCAATTCCAACTTAGGATTGCTAGTCCATGAGAGATGTTCCTACCTAAGTTAGTGAGCTCAAAAGAGCACGATCGCGATTTCCAAATCGACTCCAACTTGGGGTTACTAGTCCTTGAAAGATGCTCCCGCTTAGGTTAGTGAGCTTAAAAGAGCACGACTAAGTTTCCCAAATCGATTCTAATTTAAGTTTGCTAGTCCCTGAGAGATGCTCTTACCTAGGTTAGTGAGCTCAGAAGAGTACAACTAGGTTTTTCAAATCGATTCTAATTTAGGGTTGCTATCCCTAAAAGACATTCCCACCTAGGTTAGTGAGCTCAGAAGAGCACGACTAGGTTTCCCAAATCGATTACAATTTAGGGTTGCTAGTCTTCGAGTGACACTTCGGCTTAGGTTAGTGAGCTCAAAAGAGCACGACTAGGTTTTTCAAATCGATTCCAACTTAAGATTGCTAGTCCTCTAGAGATGCTCCTACCTAAGTTAGTAAGCTTAGAAGAGCACGACCAAGTTTTTCAAATTGATTCCAATTTAAGGTTGTTAGTCCTCGAAAGACGCTCCCACCTAGGTTAGTGAGGTTAGAAGAGCACAACTAGGTTTCCCAAATTGATTCCAATTAAGGATTGCTGGTTCTCAAGAGATGCTCCTGCCTAGGTTAGTCAGCTCAGAAGAGCACGACCAGGTTTTTCAAATCGATTCTAATTTAAGGTTGCTAGTCCCCTAAAAATGCTATCGCCTAAGTTAGTTAGCTCATAAGGGTATGATCAAGTCTTTAATATCTCTTTAGGGTTTTAGCCAGTCTTAGGAGTGCTTCATCCATTTCATCTTGGTTGGTTAGCTCATAGAAGCATGACTAAGTTCTCGACATTACTTTAGGGTCTTAGTCAGCTTAAGGAGCACTTAACCATTCACCTTAGTACATTAGCTCATAAAGGCATGACCATACTTCAATTCCTTTTTCAATCTCTCAGCCAGCTCTTAAAGCGCTTCCTCTTTCTCTTTTTACAATTCAGCAAAATCTCTAATGGACCAAACTTAGGATAGCTAACTAAGGCATTCCTTGGGATAAATTCTACCCATAGGGCAAAAATAGTATCTTATTTGTCTTTGTAATAAAGTTTTGCTCAAACTTTATCATAAAGAGGAGCAGCGGTAGACACTCTATTTTTGCTCCCTTTTATTTTTAGAATTTTTAAGATAAGAAAAGCCAAAAAAAAAAAAAGAAAGAAATTTAGAAAAATACAAAAAAATAGAAAATTTAAGAAAAGCCAAAAAGTAAGAAATTTAGAAAAAAAAAATAAAAACATGAAAAATTTAGGAAAGATTACAAAAATTGAAAATTCACAAAAAAATAAATAAATAAATAAATAAGATTTAAGAAATTTAGAAAATAATAATTTTTTAAAATAGTTTAATAGAATAGATTAAAGAGAGGAATGTTAAGCTTAGGCTTAGATTTGAATCTAGCTTAGGTTGACCTAATTTATATGTACAATTTAACTATATACATGAACAAGGTATAGGCCAATGACCTAATGAATAAGCACTTGGAATTAGCATTGTATTAAGTTGGAGGTATGGAGTTCGAATCTCACCAAGCACAAAATGCCTTTTTGAAAGGAAAAGTGTAGGTACATTTAAGATAGGATATCTTTTTAATAAGTATTTAGTTAAAAAAAAAAAAAGAAAAAAGAAAGAAAGCACTAGGTGTAGACTAGAATTTGGTCCACAAGTTTTGAATAAGGCATGAAGCCCTGACAAGTTGGATGTAGCAAGGGGCATGCCCCATTCTTTTTGAAACATTGACTAGAATTTGGTCCGCAAGTTTTGCATGTGTGTATGGGGGCACATGGCACATGCCCTACATGTGACCTACGCCCTCAGTTCTTCTTCTTCTACAAATTTTTCCAAATTTCCAACAATTCCCTTCTCTTATGTGCTTGGTTTGGGGTAATTTTTTATCCCATTCAATACATGATTTCATTGAATAATAGTGAAATCGTGTAATACACCTGGCATACTTTGAATTGGGATAAAAAAAATGTCTAAATTCATCCATTTATGCAGCCTAATTTAAGCTTAAAAATTAAAAAAAAATTGATTTCAAATCAATGTTCATCAATAGAGATTTTCGAAATTTTTGAGCTTTCCAAGCTTATTTAGTGATGGATTAGTATAAATAGGAGTCCTTTGTTCATTCCAAAACACGACAAAGCTTTGAAACACTCTAGATAATAAAAAATCAAAGCTTTTTCTCTCTAGCACGATTCCTCTCTCTCTCTCTCTACAATAGCATCCTCCATGGTGCTTTTCAACAAAACCGCCACCACCACTACGAGCTCTAACACCCCTAAAAGACTAAGACCCAACCTCTCTTTCATCTCCAACAACCACTACCGTAGTCCCCCATATCCAATCGTAACCACCCAACTCTAATCACTACCCAAATGACCATCGAACATCAAGGCACCAAGTGTACTCCCTCTAAGTCCAATTAGAAACTCACAAATCCAACTTCACCAGCTCGATTTGGTACTTGTGTCATCTTGAGAAACATCATCTTGCTACTGCTTTCTTCTTCACTACGAGTTGAGCCGACCAGAATCGACCCAGTCTGCACCATTTTTTTTTCTTTTCTTTTTATTTATTACTCATGAATTTGTAAATGTAAAAAAGAAAAAAAGAAAAAAAATAAAGAAAAAGAAAAGAAAGGAAACAAAAAAAAAAAAAAAGAAAAAGGATAAAATGGGATAGTTTAGTTTTTTTTTTCTTTTCTTTTACTTAAAATAGGACAAAGTAAAATAAAATAAGGAAAAAAGAAAACAAAAAATTATTTTACCACTTAGAAAAAATCAATTTTTCAAATAAGTAAACATAAACCAATCCCTTTTCAGAAATTAGTACACTTTTATAATTTTTCAATAATAATAAAAAACCCTAATTTAGGACTCTTTAGAGTTTTCTTAAATAAACTCGAATCAATTCAAAAAGTAAATCCGACTATTTTTTAGAAGTTAAAATCATCTCACCTATCTAAAGCTTTTTTTCAAAAAGAACTACGTACGTCTAATTTTGAATAGTGAATACGTAGACACTTACAGGGCGACAATAAAAAATGAAAAAACTCATTTTTCCACTTTATTTTATATTATTTAAATTTGTTAATCGATGATTAAATTTCATTTTTCTAGGATAATTATTGAAAGGTGATTTTAAGGGATTAGGTTTATAATTAGAAAGTTAATGGTACTCGTAAAGGGCTTAAAAATCTTAACCCCTAGACCCCCTTTTTTTTATTCTTAAAACCATTTTACAAAATTGGTTTTATTGAGAGATCAGTAGCTAAATTATAACCAATTCACCTAATTGGTTATAACTTAACTCTTTTTCCCAACTACGGTTGGGTAACCACTACAAAAATGTTTTCAAAGTTAAAAAAATTGGTTTTCTTTAAACTTTAGTCGAAGGTAGGGTTATTATTAAATGGGTAAGGTTTAATATTGATCGATTTAAAGAAGGCTAATTTATAAAAACCAAGAAAAACCAGGCTCAATAAGGATTTAAAGTCATAAAGTGAAATGACAGGATAAGAATGAAGAAGAATCATCCCCCGTTGGACCTTTATATTACTAACAAGAGAGAAACTTGAGCCATCCATGTATCATTACTGACCCATCTAACGGTTGGGGCAAGATGGCAATGAAGAGTCACCATTAATGCAACCATTAGTCCTTGATTACGGTGTTTCTAAGGTGAATCAATATCCATGCATGCGACACACTATCCTAAGCACCGTTACTGTACTTGGAAAACACTACTCACAGCAGTTACTTCAACCATCACATCTAGAAGGCCCTTGATGGTTCCTTACCCCTAAACACCTTAGGTCATTCATGCCTCTTCTTACAAAGCATCTCATAAGGGCTTCAGTCTTCCAAGCCTGAGTGTATTGTACCTTCCTTACCACTCTAATGCCAAGGAGAGTAGGAGGGCAAATGTTGATGGTTACCCTTTGGCTCAAGGTTTTGAAGGCCCAAGTCTACCAATAGGCTTGGCCAACCTAATTGAAGATTCCTCTTACTATACATGATGGCCGACTTGGCACATATCCCTACTTTGTTTGCTTAGCTTAGGACATTGGCGAGCACTTTGAATAGCCTCCAATCGTCGACCATTTAATTGTGCTGCTTCCATGGTAAGGTAACTGGAGGGCCCATCTGGTTTTGAGTTGGACCAAATCTAAGCACTTAGGGAGTCATTTTCCTAGGAACCTAAAGCTCCATCTCCTACTACTAGGAGAGAGCTTGCCCCTAACTCAAGATAACCTTCAAGAAGCTCGCTATTAAGCTAAGCCAAGCTCCCTCCCCTCCTCGTCTTTTTCTCTCTCCTCATTAAATGCTGAATGATTACTTGATACCTAGCCTATAGACTAGCTACTGAGCTATGGAGTCGGTCACCTCCACCAATGTGATAGGCCCATACCCTAAGCTTTTACCAACTAGTAAAAGGGTAGAAGTCTTTTTGTATTAAGATCCTACCACCTTGAATTTCATCTTAACTAATCCTCTCCCACCATGTGTTCAAGTAGGTTAACCCTTTAACCTATAAATAAGAGGGAAGGCACTAGGTAAGAGGATCTTAGAACCTCGCAAGAACTCTCTCAATTCATTAGCTCTTAGAACTCTCTCGATTCATTAACTCTTACACTTGCTAGAACTCAAACACTTTGCCTACTAATTTGAGCATTGGAGAGCCCTTTACTAACAATACCATAGGGGGCTTAATGGGAATCAAGCTACGGGACCTCTGACCTGCAGCCGAGCCCGAAGACTAAAGGGGTTGGCACGATGAATCCTTATGTTCCAACCAACCCCTACCGAGGCTAAGTGCTTACTTATCAAGTCACCTTTAATGCCGTGCCAAATGATCGCCCTTTATTCTGTATTATGCTGAGTTGATGACTACTCTAATGCCAAGTCGACTAATTAATCGACATCATCCTTGCCAAGAGGTTGAGAGACGGAGAATCTGGATTGACTAGGCTATTCCTACTTAAACAAGCCCACCCATCTATACCTTTTGTTTGCATCCCCTAACAATCTTGCCAATGCCGCATCGCCACGTGTATAGTATCGTATGGATAATCTATTGCACCAATGATTGATTTCCTTGTATATTCATTTTTACCCTCTTGTATCATGTACATTGCTTCTTTAGGAAATGTCTTTATTGTCTTTTCCCTTTTGGGTAACTTGCCCTAACTTACGGGTATAAATACCCTTATACTTATAGTTGTAAGAGATTCAGATTACCTTCAATAAACTCGAGTACTTTCTTCCTTACGTAAACACTGCTTTTTTATTCTCGGCATCACTTTTATCCTTTCCCTTAAGTAAGGTTAGGTGGCGAGTAACCTCATCGGACCAATTTGTACGTCATATCGAATTGTATCGTAAGTCTTCAGAAGTTCCTTTAGTATGTCATATCTTTTGGAACTATTCGTAGGTTTTTGCTTACTGTTCCATTCGTCTTTGTCACTCATTTTGTACCTTTTCCCATTAACCCTTTTTCAAGCTTTCTACAAGCTTGAACCCATCCAGCGATCGACCTTATCTATTCTTGGTCATAGTTTACACCATCTTGGTATTAGATCAAAGGTTTTGTGTGAACTATAGTTAGTTCTTCTAGAAGTTCTATTATGCTTTGTTTTGAGTGTATGGAACAAAGTCAGTTACTGTATTCATTTGATTGCTGTGTTATTGGTTGTTCACTTTCTGAAGTGTTTGTTTGAATTTGATTCTATAAGGAAAAATGACAAACCCGAGTATGAATGTTAGTGCTAGTGATCACAATAGAGTTGTCCACTATGGATGACAATCTCATGGAACTCCTAGAAGCACTGATGAGAGACTTGATGAGGTAGCTAACCTCCTGATAGATCTGACTCGAGCTATTCATGCCCTATCTTACCGACCCACTAAGGCTACGCAAAACACTCCACAAGTTGCTCAACCTGTTAGAGGTCAAAACCCAACTCAGCCAGTTTGAGGTGGAGGAGTTAGTGGACGAGTAAGGCAAAGGATAGACCTAAGAGAGCTTGATGAGGAGGAAGAAGAGTATTTTGAAGAGGAGCGTGTACAAGTCCCTAGAGCATCCAACCATATGAAGCTTCGGATTCTGAGTTTCGATGGATCTGGGAATGCTGACGAATATCTGGATTGGGAAGAGAAGGTGGAGCGTGTATTTGATTACTATCAATATGAAGATTATGAGAAAGTGAGGATTGTTGCTATTAAATTCTTCGGGTATGTCGCCATGTGGTGGAAGAATTTTCAAGCCATGAGAAGAAGAGAGGGGTACCAAGAGATTAACACTTAGCCCAAGATGAAGAGAGTGCTTAGAAACAGATTCGTGTCGGAAACGTATCTAAAAGATACTTTCACTTAGCTTCAGGAGCTGAGACAAGGAGGCTGAACTATTGATGATTATGTTCAAGAATTCCAAATGCTTATGATAAGATGCAAAGTAGAGGAACCATCAGCCCGAACAATCTCAAGGTTTATTACTGGATTAAGAGGAGACATCCAAGATATTATGGAGCTCCAACGATTTAACACAATGGATGAAACTGTTAAAATTGCCCAACAAGTGGAGAGGCAAAGAAGGAGCCGAGTAACGAATAGAATGCCGACTAGTTGACCAACTGACTAAGACAAGCAAGTCATCGAACTCAGTCTAGTATCGAACCAAATAGAAGAGTTGATGTCAGAGCCAAATAGAAAGGCTAACCTGAAGATGTAGTGCCAACTTGAATGTATGAGAATGGGTAAAGGTCTAGCAGGAAGACCAGCCAGATCAAGTGCTTTAAGTGTCAAGGGTTCGGACATATGGCTACTCGGTGCCCGAACTAAAGGGCGATGGTCAATAAGAGAGACATCCCGAAAGTAGAAGTAGAGAGTATAGATGAGGAACCTGAGGAGGAGGTTCTTACCGAGAAAGAAAATACTAAGAAAGAACAGATTGAAGAGGACATGTTTCTTGAGGACTTAGACTAGTTACTCATGGTTGTTCGGCGCTCTATGAACGTAGAGCCCTCACGAGAGGAGGAACAGAGAGAGAACTTATTTCACACCACCTGCAAGGTGAATGATCGAATGTGTGCTCTTATTGTGGATAGTGGGAGTTGCACCAATGTAGCATTGGCCAATCTTGTTTCAAAACTGAAGCTGTCGACTCTTGCAAATCCTAGGCTATACAAGTTACACTAATTAAGTGAGAAAGGAGCATTACATGTTACTTGGCAAATACTACTACCGATCACTATAGGGAATTATTGTAATTAGATCTTCTGCGACATGCTGCCTATGTGCGCTTCCCATGTATTACTGGGTAGGCCGTGGTTGTTTGATAGGAAAGTTATACATGATGGCTACAGGAATACGTATATGCTGGAAAAAAAAATGATCGGAAGATCACGTTGAATCCAATGCCACCGAGAGAAGTTCATAAGCTACAAATCAAACTCAGTCATAGATCGAAGAAAGCTCTGGTGATGAGTAGAGCCGAGTTCCGAAAAGCCATCAATGCTGACAAGCCGACCCTATTGTTGGTCAGGCGACAATTGGAAATGAAGGAGCAAGGTGAGCTTCCCTAGGAAATTAAGGGGTTACTAGATGATTATGTTAACCTGTTCCCAAAATAGTTACTTGAAGGGTTGCCCCCAACTCGAGGCATAGAGTACTACATTGACTTAGTACCCGACACTACATTGCTGAATAAGCTAGCTTATCTGATGAATCCTAAGTAGGCTTCTGAACTCCAATGTCAAGTCAATGAGTTATTGGAGAGAGGTTATGTGAGAAAGAGTCTCAGCCCTTTATGTAGTGCCTATACTTCTAGTGCTAAAGAAGGATAGAAGCTGGCGGATGTGTGTTAACAACTGAGTTGTGAACAAAATCATGATCAAATACAGGTATTCGATCCCGAGGCTAGAAGACATGTTGGATGAACTGAATGGAGCCAAGATTTTTACAAGATTGATCTCAAGTCTAGTTACCATCAAATCCACATGAGGTCAGGATATGAGTGAAAGACTGCGTTCAAGACTCGACATGGACTTTATGAGTAGATGGTCATGCCCTTCAGCTTATCCAATGCCCCAAGTACTTTCATGAGACTTATGAACCATGTGCTAAGACATCTCATCGGGAAGTGTATCATGGTGTGCTTTGACGACATTATGCTCTACGGTGTCGACATGATGAGTCATGTTAAACATCTTAGAGCAATCTTATATATCCTTCGTGCTAAGAGACTATTCGGCAACTTGAAGAAATATTGCTTTTGCTAAGAGAAAGTAGTATTCTTAGGGTATGTAATCAGTGGAGGAGGCTTGTAAGTCGATGATGAAATGATCAAAGCAATTGTCGAGTGGTCAACTCCTACTACTTGTGCCGATGTAAAAAGTTTTCATGGACTAGCTTCGTTTTACAAAAGGTTTATTAGAAACTTTAGCACCATTACTATGCCATTTACCGAGTTAACAAATAAGAACACCAACTTCCAATGGGGAGAAAAGGCGGAGAAGAGCTTTGCTAATATAAAAGAAAGATTGACCTCTATCCGGTATTAGTACTACCTGACTTCAACAAAATTTTTTAGTTAGAATGCGATGCATTAGGTGTTAGAATAAGCGCTATCCTGATGCAGGAAGGCTAACTAATTACCTTCTACAGTGAGAAGCTTTACGGACCATAGCTGAACTACTTCATGTATGACAAGAGACTTTTGGCACTAATCCGAACAATGCAAGTGTGGCAACATTACTTATTGCTAAGAGAATTTGTTATATATACTGACCATGTATCACTAAGGTACCTCCAAAGTTAGACCAAGTTGTTGAAGCGGCAGGTGAGATGGGTTGAATTCCTTGAAGGATTCAATTTTATGATAAGATACAAGCAAGGAAAGAGCAACGTAGTTGCAGATGCTCTTTCAAGGAGGCATGCGCTCTTATCAGAACTTCAGACCAAACTATTTGGTTTTGCAAGTATCAAAGAATAGTACTTCAGAGATCCACACTTTGGACCAATAATTTCGCAATGCGTCGATGGGAGGACAATAGATGAGTATTATATGGAGGATGGCTATTTATTTCGAGGGGAGAGACTGTATGTGTTGACTTGATCGCTACGGGAATTATCAATTAGGGAAGCCTACAGTAGAGGGCTCTTTGGACACTTTAGAGAAAAGAGGACCTGTGAACTATTGAATGGTCGATTCTTTTGGTCGAAAATGTGAAGAGATGTGCACCGAATTGTAGAAAGCTATGTAGTGTGCAGAAAGGCCAAGTGTTGAGCCGAACAAGGGAAAGCAATGACCTTACCTATTCTGACGAGGCTATGGATTGAACTGAGTATGGACTTTGTTCTCAAACTGCTGTAAACTACTTGAGGTAAAAATTTTGTAATGGTCATCGTAGATTGATTCAATAAGATGGCACACTTCGTGCCCTACACCAAAACTAAGGATGATTTGGCTATTGCTTCTCTTTTCTTATAGGAGATTATGTGGATATACGGTGTGCCGAGAAGTGTAGTCTTCGATAGGGACCCGAAGTTTTTGACCATTTTTAGAGGACCCTATAATGTCGGTTGGGAACTAAATTACTCTTTAGTACCTCATATCACCTCTAAACTGACAGCTAAACAAAGGTAGTTAATTATACTTTAAGGTCACTGCTTCGAGTTGTAGTAGGCAAGAACTTGGCTGATTGGGATGTCTGCCTGCCAGTAGTCGAATTCGCCTATAACCGCACCATACATGATACCACTAAGCAGACTCCCTTTGAGGTGGTATATGGATTCAATCCTAAGTTGCCCTTCGACCATGCCCCTGTACCAGTACCCATGCAAGAGGACCTTGGCGCCTTGGCCAGAGTACAATCTCTTCATCACATCTATGACAAGGTCACTCGGCTAATCGACCAAGCTACCAGAAGAATGCGAGAGAGGACCAAGGGTAGGTCGGCTAAACAATTTCAGTTGGGAGACTTAGTATGGCTATACCTCAGCAAGGAACGATTCCTGAACAAGAAGAAGAACAAATTATCTGCAAGAGTGGAATGGCCTTTTAAAATCCTCCAAAAAATCAATGACAATACCTATAAGTTGGAACTACCTAAAGACTATGGGGTTTCTGATACCTTCAACATTGCCGACCTCAATCCATATCACCCTGATGGAGAACTGAGCGAACACCATTTGAATTTGATCCCAAATCCAAAACAACCCGGAGGAAGTGATGGGAATCAAGCTATAGGACCTCTAACCAGCAGTCGAGCTCGAAGACTAAAGGGGTTGGCATGACGAATCTTTATGTTCCAATCAACCCTTGCCAAGGCCGAGTACTTACTTGCTGAGTCACCTTTAATGCCGTGCCAAATGATCACCCTTTATTTTATGTTATGCCAAGTTGATGACTACTCTAATGCCGAGTCAACTAATCATTCGGCATCATCTTTTCCGAGAGGATAAAAGATAGAGAATCTAGACTAATTAGGCCATTCCTATCAAATAAGCCCACCCGTCCATACCTTTTGTCTGCATCCCCTAACAACCATGCCAATGCCGCATCGCTATGTATATAGTATCGTATGGAAAATCTGTAGCACCAATAATTGATTTCCTTATATATTTATTTTTACCCTCTTACATCATGTACATTGCTTCTTTAGAAAATGTCCTTATTGTCTTTTCCCTTTTAGGCAAGTTTCCCTAACTCACGGGTATAAATACCCTTGTACTTATAGCTGTAAGAGATCCAAATTACCTTCAATACACTTGAGTACTTTCTTCCTTACGTAAACACTACTTGTTTACTTTTGGCATCACTCTTATCCTTTCCTTTAAACAAGGTTAGGTAGCGAGTAACCTCACCGGACCAATTTATACGTCATATCAAATTATACCGTGAGTCCTCATAAGTTCCTTTGGTACATTATATCTTTTGGAACTGTTCGTGGGTTTTTACTTACTGTTCCATTCGTCTTTGTCGCTTTTTTCGTACCTTCCCCCATTAACCCTTTTTCAAGTTTTTTGCAAGCTTAGATCCATCAGCAACTTACCTTGTCTATTCTTAGTCACGGTTCACACCAAGACATCTTATAGTTATACCGCTACGCATAGCCAATGAACTATTAAGAGTTCACCTATGAGTTATACTAGTGATACTCGCTATCACCAGGTTACAACCCATCAAAGGCAAGAGGTGGTTACCACCCCTACTAGGGTATGGGAAGATGTAAGAGTCTTCATTTGAGATCTGCCTTGATGTGTTTCATGAAGTCTTTGTCTTCAATTGAAGTTCTTTATTATCTCACCTCATTCAAATGCCCAAATTATTGTAGTAAAAGAAAGCTTTTATATGACCAGAATTTTTATGAAACCTTCATGTTTTTTCCTTTTGTTTATCCTTATGCTTGATATAACTTTCTATGTTATTTTCCTCACAAACCAATTAAATACATGGAAATAAAAGGCAAAAGATAAGCTAAATTCATGTAAATTAAACAACTATCACTTAACTAGATAGTGAAACCATAAGAATATTACAATTTTAATGCATACATTAGCGTAGTGTGAATCCAACCTATATCATGAATTTTCAAATACTAAAAGCATATATTGATCATTATATTCTCATCCTAATAGAAAAATCTTGTTCATAATATACGGACTATAAGTGCATTAACCATGTATGAGAATACAACAACTAATTATATTCCTGAAGTTCTACACAAAGAATTTCCACATTATTGATGTAATCGTCTCAATCATTGTTTGATAGTGTTTTCAGAACAAATGAAACAAGATCATACAAAAACATTTTGGAAAATCCAAATCTCGACATGCAATGAAAGAGATCACTCTTTACCCACCCACGCCTACCAATTTTTATTGCTTGTTGTGCCTTATAGAAAATTGCTGATGATATATCATATGTCCCTTTCATTCCAACTACACAGGTTCATTACGTATGTAACTATTGTGGATATGAGTGTATACTTTCGTTATGCAAGAACCACATGGAGTTTTATTAGTGGAAACAAAAAGATAAAGTAGGGTAAATCTTGCTCCACTTTATCCAATCCACTTATGGTGGTTTTTTATTGTATTTTGGGACCTATTGTAGGTTTTAAGTCCCACATTGGAGAATTGGGTACACCGATTCAATTGGTGGAGTTGAATTTTATCTATAAGTGTGGATAAGCTAAACCCATTCACGAATTACATAAATTTGGTTCGATATTTACTAGAGTTCGATTTTAATAATAGTTACAATCGAGGTTGCGATTGAGCTCATACTCATTGCCGTCATATCCACTCAACTCACATACAATTGTAGAATTCAGGGTTGTCCAACTTTTGATACTAGGTAGAATTGTCAAATGATCTATAAAATCAAAACATACAATCAAAATATAAAAACATAAGTTTCTATAATCTATATAATATAACTTTAAAAAATTACAAATATATTTACAATAGTTATAAATAAAACTCAAAATACATGATGAAAATAAAAAAAAAATAAAGTTCTTTCTTCATAAAAAGCCTTTTAATCTATTATCAAATATATATATAGAAGAAGGATAAGTAGATTTGAAACTAAATTCTTTTTTTATTATTTTATTTAGAAAAAATGACAAATTGAAGAGAATCAAACTCATTTTGAATTATTAATAGTAAACCGAAGTAAATAGATTTCTTTCTAAACCTAATTGCTAGAGCTGGAACGTAAATGAAAAAACATCAAACGATTGACTAAGAGAGAGAGAGAGAAAGAGGGGTGAAAAGATCGAAATGGGATAGATGCCCTAATGGTTGATGGGCTTATAGAAAGTTAATTTATTTATATTTTTTAGCCAATTCAATTTTGATAGAATCGATAAACTTGGCAGAAATGTAAGTTTTTATCAGATTTGTTGTGTAGAATTAATACTTGTAATTCTTGTACAAATTAAAACAAAAATGATATTTAACTTAGAAAGAGTTTTCAAAATTGTTAACTCATAATTGTATGACAATTATTATCCTATTCTTTTAGCCTAAAAGATAAGTATTATCATGCATGTGAGTTCAATGTATGGTGGCCTTTTACCATGCTCGGCTTATCATGAAGATTACGAAAAGATCATGGCTCATGCCACGAGTCGGGATTATGTACTGATATGAACAGTTAATACAATTTGGAAATGGAAAGATTCTGTCATCACGAAATGCAGAATTTGACTGAAAAGGGAGGGTTCTAACCACCACAAATATAGAAAAACCAAAGATTGGTTGCACAGATTGTAACAACACTTCCTCGGCGTATCATTGTCTCGCATCTTCGTGTCGCTTTGGATTCATTCAATCTTTTTTTTTTTCTGGTCATAAAAACACTTGAACGGACAAATATCCAAAAAATGAGTTCTGCTGTTTTACTAATAGGGGATCCCAGACATGTTTCTAAGATTTGAAGTTGCTGTTACAAGATTTCAAGAAGATGATATAACTTAGTCATGCGTGAAATTGACAATTGACAATTTGCATTGTGGATGTCGTGACTAGATTGGCCAAGGGACGAAATTGTCGGAGAAAAATCCATGAAGTATGAAACCATCTCTTACACTAACAAGTTGCCATTCTTGAATTTTTTTTTTTCCCCCTTCTCTTTCTTCCTTCATAGACTGAACTAGGCATGCAAATAATATGAACTTCTTTAATTAGATATTTACTCGAATTTAATTCATAATAGTCCAGTTGAGCTTTTATCAATTATATTTATCTATAAATTTAAACTTTTATATTAAGATGGTTGTGTTGCTAACCTCAATATTGTATTATAGCAGGAGGCCCTAGGTTTTAGACTCTTATCTAATTAAACTGCCCATTTGATGGGTTTCAGTTAAAATCTTAACCCATAAGTTAAGGGCAATATCAAGTAATAAATATAATAATTCACACTAAATCTATAAACTTAAGTTTTTGATAAGTTAATTATAATGTTAATCTCAGAAGGTTGAGATCGAACTTGAGGTACTCATAAGTTTATCTACTTGAGCTTGAGTTTTGTGATGTTCAATTCCATTAGCTTGCCAACCTAATTAAATTTGAATTAAGCTTAAATGTTAGTCTAATTCCCATTGAGTTGAGATATTAGTATCATGTTAATGGAATAATTATTTTTAGATAACTGAGTCAAATAAATTTAACAAAGTTGAGCTTGAATTTATTAAATGCCATTTAAAGTCAAGGTAAACTTAAATAAACTTGATGGAGTTTAAATAGGACAAGTGCTCAGACATGGCAATATGTCATCTCACACGTTGGATTTCACACTGTTCCATAACTAAACGTGTTCTTAGGCTGGTCCAGCTATATAATTGGTACAAAGCTAGAGTAATTGGTTCCAACAATCACTTCAGGGCTGATTCCATGGTTCCAAAACTAGAACTAATGATCCCTTCATAAGCATAAGAAGAATATATAGACATATACACACACACATATAAGTATAAAGGAAGCATGGTTTAAAACATTTGGAAACCAGTTATCAAGACCAAACTAGCTCTCCTTGTGCATTTTCTTATCCTTCCCTTTCCTCGTCACTAACAAAAATAAGAAACTTGGTGTTAATATAAATGAAATACCCTAGAAAATAGATTTAAAAAGAGGGATAATAAGTAATTAATCCCTTTTTTTACATAACTGATAATTGGATAAATTGATGTATTTAATTGCAAAATTTAATTAAAGAGCCCAATGACGGAGTATGCCCTTCCTTGCAGTAACTGTAGTAGACTAAAGTGAAACCTTATCTCATTAAAATAAAAAAATAAAAAATACTATGACATCAAGAGAGAAAGACAAGAGTCCCTTCTCATATCTTTTCATTTCTTTATTGACCTTAATGAAGGATGGATCCTAATTCAAAATATTTCTTGTATTACGATATTTTGAACACAAATTGATAGGGGTTGTTGCAAAGTCTTAAAGATCAAAGAAGGTTTTGCAAATAGGTAGGTAATTGTCTTTTGAAGTTTGATTTTATTGTAGATTTGAACATCAATTTATTTTTTCTACAAGGATTATAAGCGAATGAAAGGATTGTGGCACATAGATAAGAGAGATAGGGTTTTCCATTTTGTATCAAGGTGAAAACCTAAATCTACTCTAGTGGTTAATTATTGGTGAATAACAAACCTTGATCTATTGATTTTATAAGGGAATCAATTTCCGTATAGGTTAGTGATCAGTGTAGTTAATGCATAAGGGGTATTCATCTTGACACTCTTACTAATTTGAGGTAACCGCCTTAATCTTTTGATTGAAAGATTCTATTTTATGTGTGAAGGTAGAAGTATATAAGTTTCATTTTTTATTTATAGACTATAGCCATAAGAAGTTGTTATTGAAAATGTAAAAGGTTGTTCATTAGACAAATCGTTAAATAAATGGTTTAATTCATTAAAAGTTATAGCTATTATGGAAAATGGTTTTAGAAAACAAAGTTTAGAAATTGAAACTTTTATGAAAGACCAAAAAAATGTCTTAAGCTAGGTCATTAAGTAGCCTAGAAAATGTTTAACCCATCCACATTAACACAGTGGACCAACTATATATCTTAGGTGGTTAACTAGCACTAAATTAGGTTAGTCAATTGGTCCCTTAAGATGGGTAAACTCAGCAAGATGAAAATTTTTCTTTTCTTTAGTTATTTAATTAAGAGTTAATCTGTAATTATTTAATTATTTTATAGATTTGTAAATTATTAGTTAGTTGAAAGTTAGTCACTTATTTTATTAAGGTTAGTTAGTTAAACAATTATTAAATTTTTAGTTAGTAGTTACATAATAAATTAGCATTAGGTTAAAAACTTTTGTTAGTGAAATTTTGTTAAGATTAAATATTTGTTAGTAAGTAGATAAAAGCATCTAGAGTGCAATAATTCTAAGTTAATTATATAATTAATTTAACACCCTTCTTGAGCTTAAATCTTTAGGTGCTTCAGCAGAGACCTAAAATTAAGTCATGGTCATAGATTTTTCTTAAGTATGAATATGTGACTTTGTTATTATATAAATTGTATTAGAAATGACTAATTTTAGCTAAATGAAGGTTTTAGTTGCTTAGGGTGCATGTATGTGACCATTTACTTGTTTTATGCATATTAGGGTTAGATGATAATAAACCTGATATAAAGTCAAATTTTATCTACTCATTGCTAATGCTTGGAAAAGGACAAAGATTAGGCTATTAGTGATTTGGATATTGACTTAATGATTGACACAATATACCTGGTTGTTAAGCAACATCTAACTGAGGAAAATTGGTGATAAGAATTAGCCCTAGGTGCAAAAATCAAAGTGAATAAGAAACTTTTGCCCTAAAGCTTAACTTTTGTCTCATATGTAGCTTCAACTTTGTTTTTGCCCATGTTGACATTCTTATTTCTAGTTTTGCTTTCGCTTTTGGTCCTTGTGGTAGAACTTATGTTGTTTAAGCTTTTGCTTATGATTTTGTTGCCGTAAAGCTTTCGTTATTAGCTTTTATTTTTGGTTTTGGTTTTGCTTTTGTTTAGGTTTTGGTCCTTGTGGTAGAACTTATGCTATTTGAGCTTTGCTTATGATTTTGTTGTTGTAAACCTTTTGCTACTTGCTTCTATTTCTAGTAGAGCTTCAATTATATCAAGGTCCTACTTTAGAAGTTGTTATAACTAAAGTTTCTGCTTTAGTAACTCGTTCTTTTAGATGTTTTACTTTAGAGATATATAAGATATAGAGCTCGAGATTATTTGTTTCCTTTATCACATGTACTTTTCCTTTTTGAGTAATAGGGTTATTTTCTAAATCTAATTGGTTAATCTTTAATTACTAGGCTATTAAGATTATTTCCTTTTTATGTTATTTCTTTCATGTCATTTAGAGTTACGAGCCTATATAAGGCATGAGATGTTTATTTAAAATAGTTCACACTTTATATGAAATCTTTTCATTATGTATAATTCTATGAGAATGTCTTTCTCTTGAAAAGCTCTTTGCTCTTATCAATTAATTTATTAATTATGGTAAACAATTGTTCTTAGATTATGGTGATGAACGTATCAAAGACTCATATCAATTCTAGGATTTTAATCAAAACCTCAGCTCATTTCTTGAATTGGTAAGTCATTTCAATTCCAAAATCGTCTATATCTCCTTTTTTTTTTCCTCAAAAAATTCTTCTTTTATTAATGTAATTCCCACAATAAATAAATAAATAAATAAAAGTATTCCATCTTTATAGTTATTGTGCGATAAATTTATGCTCTTATTCTTTCTCAAAGGATCTTAATCACATCATCTGGTTATCTAGGAACCGATATTTTCAATGGGTTACTAACCTCGATGAGATTGTGAGCCTGATTAGTGTATTGGAAAGAAGTTGCAGGTTGGTTATATCAATAGTTATGATATCCCTTTATGAATGCTTGTATGGACTAGCACCTAATGGTAAATTTAGTGTTGTCTTGAGAAGACACAACTCTTAGTTTCAATATATGGGGGCTAAGAGTCGTGAGTTACTCTAATCCAAAGGACACCTAAGGTTGTGTGCTTGTTTTGACTTAAGTAAGATAATTAAATCATGTTTGCTACATTAACTTATGTATGTGTTTGTATTTTTCATGTCATGTGCATGTAGCTGTATTGTTATGTACCTAGTTTTAGCTTATCCCCATTGAGAATTCTCTTTTTAGGGAATATGTGATATTGGTGACATATGTAGTTATTAAAATTATGATTCTACTCTTATGACTCTATAAGATTATAATTTTAGGAAACTTTTCAGAGTTAACTAGGGTATAAAATCGTTTTCTTATAGAAATTTATATTTTAAATCAATTTTACATGTCAAACTCAGAAGACATTTATGTCCTTAACCAACTTTATGGATTGTATATATATGAGTTGAATAGGCCAAAAATAAAAAATTAAAATTTGACTTCTGCTAACATCTTGACTTTTAGGACACTAAATCACCTTTCTTTTCCTATTTCAATTTTTTTCCTTTTTCTCTCTCTCTCTTCTCATCCCTTGTTTAATATTCATAGCTTTCATTCTAGTTTTGACTCAAATAGAAAAGTTCATAAGGAAAACTATACATTTAAGTTTATACAGTTAAAAACTCAAAATAAGTTGAAACAATTTGCTATCTTCAATTCATTGCTTTTTTCAATTAAAATAATGGGAAAAAATATAGGTTAGACTTTTCTTGTCCATCTTTTGTGAATGTTAGATTGTACATTAAGATTTTTTTTTTTTTTTATAGAAAAAGAACTTGATTTCCTTCATTTATTTATTTCTATCATGTATTTCAAGTTTTTTTTAACTATTATAAACATATCTATAGTTTTTTTAAAACTATTTTATATAGGTTGTGAAAATTTACATTTTTATATTTTGATTTTATATTCTGATTTTACAGATTCTTAAGTTATTCTAGG
Source organism: Lumnitzera littorea (assembly GCA_024138015.1). NCBI lineage: Eukaryota > Viridiplantae > Streptophyta > Magnoliopsida > Myrtales > Combretaceae > Lumnitzera > Lumnitzera littorea. The sequence goes on along the minus strand of JAMXBB010000001.1, from coordinate 90,044,456 downwards.
TAAAATTGCAAGTCTAACAATATTACTTAGTTATGATATGTTTTATAAGTGCAAATATATGCTAATACATTTGACGACCTAGATTATTTTGAGGATAGCTAAAATCGTCATTTAAAGTTTAATTGAGAGACCTCTATATTTATTTAGTTAGAGTTGGATTATTTCCAATTTATGTTAATTTTCTTCTTCTTCTTCTTCTTCTTCTTTTGGTCAAACTGATTTAAGTTTGCAATATTTGGGAGATTATTAATTGGAGAATTATTCGCGGTTTTTTTGTTGATTTGTTATTAGGTAAGTATATTAATTATGTTATGAAAAGATTATCTTATGAGAATATAGATACATACATACATATATATACATATGTTTGTAGTATATATGTAACAAGTATCAAGTGCTAACATATTTATACTTTGCTATGGTATATGGCAAAGTTGTCACTAGAGATGCAACTGAGTGAGTTGTTATAGGGTACTTAACTTGTTTGACTTGATAAAAACCTTATGGTGTAATACGTTTTATTAAGTTTTACAATATGGTTTAAAACACTATAAGCTTTAGGTTTAGATTGTAGGACAATAAGAAAATCTAATGGAGAACTTGACCTTATTAGAAATTCTAAATAAATGATAATATTTACTCTTAACCTCTACAAGCCCTAACCTCGACATAGGCAATATTGAGTACAATAAGCATTTGTTTATAGATGAAGATTCATTATTTCTAAATTAATGATAAGAAGTATATTGAGTATTTGTTTATAGAAATCCTTTAAAAATATGCTTATAATAACTTAAAAAATTGAAAGCAACATAAAATATTTTATGTAATCAATAGTCAATTGGGTATTGGGTCCATAATGACCAATAAAGGTAAGTTTTGGTAATAGGAAGAAATTCCCATTAGGTTTTATAAGGCTTTAGGAAATGTTAAATTATACAAGGGTGGGTATGGGTATTGATAATATGAGAAAAAATTCTATTACCTCGTTTACTTAAGAGGAATTAGAATTCACTTGCTCTCTTATTCCCTATTATAGCATTCATTTAGTTTTTTGTTTTCAAATCGCAATTCCTTAAAAATCCTTATTACGTGAAATCAAGTAACAGAGATTCCTTGATTCAACCAAAAAATCACGATTCCTTACAAAATTTTATATTTTTTTATAAAAAATAACATCATATCAATTTAACAATAATCACCTTTACTATCGTTATTACCCACCACTGTCACTACCATTAACCACCATTACCACAACCGCCGTAATAATAACTACCACCGCTACAATTACTATCACTACTACTACTAACCACCGATTACCACCACTTACTATTACCACCACTTACTATTACCACCGACTACCACCCCACTACCAGTATCATTGCTACCAACACCAACACCAACACCATTACACTGTTGCCACCACTATCACTTATCATCACTACCGTCGTCGTCGCCACTGCTACTGTCGCTGTCACCACCCACCATTGTTGCCACTGCCACTGCCGCTATCGCCACCATTGCTATCGCCGCTATCGCCGCAACTACCCCTACCTTCCCTTCTAAGCTGCAACCCCAATCACTGCCACCGCCACCGCCATCACTATCACCATTGCTCGCAACCGCCATTGACCATTGCAACCTCCGTCGACCATTACTACCGCTTTCGCCCCTACAGTCAATTTCCACTACCACTACTTATTACTTTAGAATTACTTAAAAAAAAAATGAATTAAGAGTATTTTAGTAATTAAAATTATATTATATGTCTATTTTTAAGTTGCTTATTAATCTAACTAAACAAAATAAATATTCCTCCCTCATTCTATTTAATGAAGTAAACGAGCTGTATAAGTTTTCATAAGATTTTAGGATAAGCTAAATCCTATAGGGGCTGATTCAGGTTTTATGAGACTTATCTAGAACTCTTGATTGCATCCTTAGTTATCATATCCAGAGTTTGGAGCATGATATTAAATGTAAGCATTTCTAAACCTTAAACTTCCACTAACTGATGGATAGCTAAGAGTGTGTTCTCCTCTTTTCATCCTTTCAATCTTTTACTTCTTTGAGTGTTTCAAAGAAGTTAGAGAGTTTGAGATTAAAAAGTTATAGAAGTCAAGATGCCTTTCTTAACAAGTGTGCTACAGTTTTGGAATTTATTTTTACTACTAGCCCCCTAAGACCAAAGAACAATTCTACTGTTGTTATTTGGTTGTTTTTGAAGGGTATTTCATCGCTGTTTATGATTAGCGGTCACTATTCCTCTTTTTTTGTTCAGCCTTACGTGCTCTTTTCCCTCTCTCTTCTATTTTGGGGATGAAGAATCCTAGTATTGTTGCTTATTTCACGGTGTGGAATCCTATCTAAAAGTAACACTTTTACTATAAAAAAATTCAAATCTTATCTTCAAGATAAATGTTTCCTTTTCTTTCCAAATTTACTATATCAATCACCCATTTTCTCATATTCTATCACGGCATACACGGTTACTCTTATAATAAAAACTGACCTCAAGATGGGTGGGGCCAGGGAATATCCAAAGATCACCTGTAAGATTGAAGAAACCAAATTGAAGAGGAAGTTTGGGCCCATATATTGGAGATGTCATACCTGGATTCCAAATAGAATCATGCCCCATCATTTTATTCCCACTGAATGAAACCAACAAATAAATATTCAAAACGTGTCAAGAGACTAACCACACAAGGGCTTGGCCATGCACCATGCACCATGCACTGTATACCAAGGTTTATCATCAAAAGATCCAAGACCAGCAAAAATTGAAATCATTCTGGACCAGGAGTACCGTATGCGTGACAACTCAAATTGACTAGACTCTACTTGATATTTTCTCAAGTTCAATTTCGATTTATTTTGATTGGCGAGTTATTCACATAGCTTATGGATTTTCAGTTCGAAGATATTGCGATTTCATTTGACGTGCTTCAGGTTATAAGGTCAACACAAAATTAAATCCTTAAATACAGTTCAATAAGGATGCTGTACAAATCTATCTTTCCACTTTCATTGTTCTAGCATACACTATAACTAGCTTGATAAACTAAAAAGAGATTAATATTTTGCAAGCTTTATGAACTTGAGAAGAATTTTGAAATTTAAATTGACTTCATCGAGTTTAAATAATAACTTTAGCATTTATATCAATTTCCTTGAAAGGGATTGTATTTTTTTTTTCAATATATATATATATATCCTATTGAATCTATCACTTTAAAAAAACTTATTATATTATATCATTTTAACCCAAACTCGAGCACAAACCAACAGCTAAATCCAATGTGATAACGACCCTATCATAAATTCAGAGGATTTCGGTTTATGCGAAGTCAAAGGTGGAGCTTGCATGATAAGACATGATAGCACGACTTGATGTTGATTTTAAACAGGATCCTAAAAGCAACTTGTGAGTTATGAGTCAATAAGATAGGCTATGGCCAAACTTGGATATGGGGAAAAAATCCATGTAGTTATTTAAAAAAAAAAAAAAATTATCGAATTGCCTTGGAGTGAAATTTAGCATTCACACAGTAACTTGTCTTTGACTTTGTTCACAACTAGCATAGAGTTATTGAGTTGAAAACAGGAACCAATTTATCCGGTCAGAAAAACAAAATGTTCACCCGTTTAAAAGATATCTGAGTAAAACTTTGATTGATCTGTTTTATACTAGCAAATGACAGGTGTCAAATGGGGAACAAAATGACACGATATGATGACGATGATGTTTAGTTAAAATTGGAACTTAACTTGTATTATTTCGCTGGTTTATAAATTTATAAGACTTTTTTTCTTATTGAAATATATATAAAATCGTTTAATTATATACATTTGATAGAATTATAAATTACGCATACCAACTTTTTAGTTTGCAATTTTCTTGATTTTAGATAAATTTATCAATTTTATACATTTTAGTTTTAAATGGAATCACAAGATTGACGGTCTTAATTTTTTTTATTCACTCTAACAATTTTGCACTAATTTAATAACATATACGTGATAAGATTAACTTTACTTGGATTTTTATAATCTATAGTTGATTTTAGATGTCTTGCTGCTATAACATTGAGGTACCAAAACATTTTGAAATATTTTTACATTAGGGTTTTTTTTTTTTTTCTTTTCATGAAAAGCTTAACCTAGGCAAAAATTTTTTCAAAATCTTTCGGTGGATCGTACTTAATTTGATTAAAGATCTACTTAAATCCAATGAAAATTTTTGGATCGTACTTAAATTGATTAGAGATTTACTTAAATCCAATAAAAATTTTTGAATAATGTGTCATGCATAAAGATATGGAAGGTTAACAAGTTTACTTATATGTGTTATCATCTCAATTGGATACAATGCAATAGTAATTCATATTAATCTGTCATGTCTTATATTCGTATTTAAACGGATTCAAATCTTATAAATCTCAATCTATAACCCAACCTATTAATTGATCATATATGAAAGTCTAAGCTCATAACTAAACTCATTTAATGTGTTTTGTATTCAGGTTGAACTCATTATCGATTAAAAAGTTGTAATTAAATCTATACAACAATTATAAGTTTATAAGGAAAATAATTGATCATAAAATTAATATTTTACAAATTAAAAGAGGCATAATTTTAATATTTATATATGAAATTAAAACCCTATAAAAGTTTAATAAAGCAAAATATAATCAAATACAATAAATTTAAATATTGATTAACTATATAACATCATGATATTGAGTTTAAACATGCCTCAATGGGATATCAATATTAGTGGTGATTTTCCCATAGAGATAATAAAAGAATTTGCATATAAATAAATTATATTAATGAAAAATAAATGATATTGAAATATTTATAAAGCTAATTTAATTTATTTCATTCTCCATAAAACCAATCTTTAATACATAAAAGAGCTTCTATAGTTTCTAACTTCAATGAACTACCATATTGATCTAGAATTCAATTATGTACTAAATGCAAATCTCAAAGCTATTGTAGATATCGACACATTTAAAATATCACTTGCCATTTTTGTAACTTGAGGATGTTAAAATTGATTTGTATTCTTATAACTCAAGTTACCTAATTTGACCATCGTATACTACTTCTCATTCAAATAGAGCTTTAATTCAAATTTGTCAACATCTCTAAATATTTGCATACTTCTAAAAGATTGAAATTTCTCTATAAACTAAAATGTATAAGCATGATAATAAATAAAATAAATTGAAACTTAGTATATATTTGTAAAAGATCAAACTACTCTACCATTTATATAAAGGAATTTTAAGCTCTAAACTTACTGTTATCAAAATTTTTTTACTTGTATTCATGCCATCTTTCTTTACATATTCATGGAAAAGGAGAAAATAATGCTTTTTTAACCTTCAAAATATTTGTTATTTTAAAATTAAACGAGAAACTTATTTTAGGGACTTATATAAACATGTTCATAAATAGGTTCACAATGAAGTTGAATATGAATTTTGTCGTGGTTAATGAGTTATGTTATGCTCCAAAGTCGTAGAGTTGTAACAGTCTCGTTGTGTAAATCAATCTATAACAAAAATTGACCTTACAGTACCTATCATAGATAGGATTTACACAAGGCATCGACGATTCCTCGCTTTGAAGTAAACAATTCATTTAAGAATTTAACTAAAATTTACATAAAAGTTAAAACTATCATTTATATATATATATATATATATAATTACATGTATATTACCATAGAATTCCCAGGAGATTCTACATCATAACTTAACCACTAGTTAATTTACATAACATATATCAGTTCTTCATCCTAAAGATACTAATAGGACCTTAAACAAAAACTTGACCATTAGGCTAATTGATCCTCACTCCCCATAGCTTAAAAAAAAAAAAAATCTAACCTCTAGATAGTTGTAACGTAGCATGGCCAATCAAAAATTAGAACTTGCAAAAGAGTCTATATAGGTATGAGCATTTATAGCTTAGTAAGTTGAATTGGAGACTCATGAATGTATACAAGCACAATCAGGGTTACTAAGAAATTATTTTTATGAAATACAACAAACAAGTGCCATCACATAACGTAATCTTGTCTGTTGTGAAATCAGAGTAATTTCACTCGCTCTAATCTGGGTTGAGGAGTTTTCATGTTATGCAATAACTCACAATCAAACCTAAGTTTGTGTAATGGAGATACTACTCTTCTCAAGACTATCTTTCAAACCAATGCCCTCATCATTACCGCAACCTCCTCTCCTATCACTTTGTTCAGCTAAGGATAAAGAAAAGACCAATTTGTTATTCAACGATATTTTTTTCGAAGGTGTTGGTGTTTAGTTGGAGAATCCTAATAATCCCCTACAGGGTTGCAACACATCTCTTTTTAGAGTATTTAGGTCGATTAGGATTAAGTTTGGTTTAGGGTGATAAAACAATTTCACACCACTACAATTACAACAATCATCAAACATAACACAAATTTTAGCACAAAATTAGATACACAGGCACATGCATAAAACTACTTATAATCATTATCATATATAAACCTAAGTCTCCAAGTACTCTAAAATAGTATTCCAAATACAGTGAAGTATTAAACCCAACTTACTTAGAATCTTGAGTTGCTCAACTACTTGTCATAGGTTGATTCGTCTCCGTGTATCCTATAATATAAATACGCTCTTTTTAGTACTTATACTTAGATGATACATATTCTAAGTTAGGATTTAACTCAATTCTCCTTATATACCTATCATTTACTAATAATTTATTTTACGTTAGTTCGGGGTTCGGTTTTTGAATTCGATTCCAGTTCAAGTTCTAAATCAGTTCCAATTACGAGTAAGTCCTAAATTTACGTTTCGAACCTTAATATGAAATTAATCACATTAAGCTCGAGTATCCTAATATCAGACTAGGTCTTAATTCGATATCCTAACCCACTTGGTGCACTCTAATCCTGATTAGTATACTAGATTTACTCTCGATATGAAAAAATTTTATATTTTTTGTATAATTACCTAAAATTAATTTTTTTACCAAATTTAATATGTATTGATATTATTATTATATTATCCAATTTAACCTATTATTTTATATTTATTAAAATTCCAATTTCATATATTACTAAATTACTCACATTTACTACATAATTCCTATGTTAATTGCAATTAATACTCCAAATGCTAGGATTATGTTTCCACATTAGAGATTAACAACCTTAAACATCTAATTGCTCTCTAAATTAGTAATTAACCATTTAATTACTTAACTAATCTAAAATTGCTTATTTTTCTCATCATTTTAGGGCTAAAAAATTACTTAAAATTTTCTAAAATTAATTTTTTAAAAATGGCTTCATAGCACTGTTCTATATCACTTAAGTATTCTACAAAAAAATTTCAAGCTCTAAACTATACTCTTAAGCCTATTTATTTCTAATTCTAAATATACTCAATTTTGTTCAATTTCTTAAACACCCTATATTTCCAGACATGATTAAACTTAATGACTATTTTTCCCTAAATTTACATACCATAAAACATCATAATAACAAATTTCATAATTTTTTAGGTAAAATTAATAATTTTACTAAATTTTGCAAAATTAGTTGAAAATTAGACTCACCTGACTCTTGGGCTTCCAACCACCAACAACAGCCTAAGGGTGGTCGGCTGGTCTAGACGCATGATTTGGAGTGGAGTAGTGATGATGGTTTGGTTTTAGGTAGTGGTGATCCATGGGTTTTGCTTAATTGCCTTAAATGTACAATTTTGGGAAATTTTTTTCTCAAAACCCTAATTTCTCCCAAATTTTGGTGCTCTCCAATTTTCCTAATCTTCTAATTGTCCAAATGGTCTTCTAAATTTTTTTGGCTATTTATAGGGCTATAAAGCAAGCTTTATGCATTAATTTGGGCAAAATAAGGCTCATATCTTCCATTTTGCCTTTTTTGTTGCTTGATTTTAATTGGTTCATTTTTCTTCTTCTTCCCCTAGATGCCATGACTTGATCTAAAGCATTCCCCATTTCCCTGTTTTTTTCTAATTTTTTTATAATTTTCTTTAATTATTTAGCAATTTTCTAGCAAATTTTGGGCAATTTATATAATTTTGCGTATTTCTACCTATACGTAAATACATATGGAGTATAAGTAAATACTCCTAAATATTATTTAGGTTATTCTATGATTTTTAGTATACATATAATTTATTTCTAATGATTCGTTAGTTATCGAAATACATTTTACGCATTTCTAATAAATAACAAGTAATATGCTTAAAATTTTTATATTTTCTTATTTTATTACTTATTTTCTTAAATTTAAACTTACGGGATTACTTTTACTAATATTTCTAACTTTAATTTATAATTTAGGTTTGATCGGATTCTTTAGCTGATCGCCCTAAATTTTGTGTACTAAGTCTAATCTTACAGTTGTTTAGCTTATATTTAGGGCTTACAGGTTTAAGCCGTTTATGTCGTGTGAAAATTTTTTCCGTATACAAGCATGTTTATAATCATGTCATGTTTGGGTTTACAAGTTGTATCCCAAATTGCTAGCCTTAGGTAAGTGTTCACTAACATGTGATGGAAACTAATAAGGGGGACACTATTTCATTTAATATTTCAATTTTAGTCAATTGTTTAATTGATTATTTAAATTTTGAGCTTGTTAATTATAATAATAATGTGCCTAAATCCAAAGATTCTAGATGTAAACACGATTGGACCTTACTTATGGTAGGTTTAAGATTGATGTAATTGCTAAACACGTCAAGAACTAGAGATCATCGATATAAGGATCTAGCCATTAGATAAAAATGAGCAAATATTTTAAGGATTTTTAGTAATATGATTCAACAAGAAGTAAAGAAAAAGGATATGAACAACTCCATTACTTGTTTAGAGAAGATCAAAGTACATACATATCACTTGATATGACTTATAAGCAACCCCTATGGTTTTTGCTTACCACAATTTCTTACAAGAGGCAAACTGATAAAAGTAGGAATTATATTGAATGAGTAAAGAATCATACAATATAGAAGAATAAGATATAATAGCATTCAGCTCCTTTACTTGTAGGTTGTAACTAATATTTATAGTTTAATGGTTACAATTGAGGAAATAACCAAATGAGACAGTTTATCACAGTTATCAAAGATAATAACTAATAATTTGGGAAAGCAAATAAACTATGTAAAGAAAGAAATATTTTTCAATATTTTTAATGATCTTCCTTGATAACTTCCTTTGAACTCCTCAATGAAGTATGAATAACTTCCATAGCTGGTCTAAGGAGCACTCTTCTTTCAAATCTTCTATCTAACTACTTCTTTAAATAGATCAAAACCTCAACCTTCTGAGACCAATACACTAATAGAACCAGTAACTCTATTAGAACTTCCTTCACCCTTCTAATCTAAATGATCTTTAGAACCTTCCTTTGCTCCTAGTATTATCATGCTTCTATGGAAGTTATCGTTCCAAAATTAACACCTTCAAAATCTTATTCACTAAATTGTTCAAACTATGAGTCCTTGACCTATTCATGGGTCTTGTTAAGTTGATAGTTTGATTCTGAACCTATTTTCCATCAAATACCCAATTGGATTTTTCAATGTTAGCAACAATACCTACCTCTAAGGTCAACTATCTAGTTGGTTTTTTTTTTTTTTTTTCTAACTAATTATGGATTGCCACATCTTAAGTGATTATTTTAATGATGATATTCTAGTTAAGATGTCCATGTGGTTATTTATATAGCAAAATACAAGCAAGAACAAATTTTCACGTGATATATTACAATTTTGGAGTTACCATTTTCACTACTTAAACTAAGGTTGAGTGGAGCGAGTGGGTATAAGGTTCTACTCGTATCCTATACTATAGTTATACATTTCCAAACTTTTGAGGTCAGAAGCTACCTATGGCACTCTAAAACTATCTTATACCCTTTAACCTATAAATTTTACAAGATACAAAATACCTTGTGGAACCTATAATTTTCTTTTTTTTTGAATTCTACATTGTACGTTTTTAATAATGGAGCTTTTGTGGAAAATGCATTTATTTATTGAAGGATAAACTTGTAAAAATGAAATCTTAACACATATTACTTTTTTCCTCACAAATGGTATAGTGGAAAATAAACTTACCCTTTTTAATGATAGATTTTATTTTCTCATACCAAAGTTTCCGTTAATGATAGCAAGGCATTGTACACATTTGATGCTTCTTAATAAATTTGTCGAACAATAATAAAGAGCATGCATAACTCTCACATCCAAGCTAATAAGAGACATAATCTTTTAAGGCCAAAAAAATTACAGTGGTATTCTTTTTTAATATATTAATATTGTTTAATTATTATTATAGGATGGGTAAAAAGTACCCTAGCTAGAACCTATACCAGTATACTTCAAAATACATGTTCTAGAATAGGTATAAGGTATCATAATTTCATACCCATACCTTACCTAATGGGAATAGGTTTTAAGTAATGTTACCTGGAACCTACCTTGTGACACTTGATACTTATCCAAAACATACTTGATTGAGCAAGATTTGGGTGGGTATTTTGTAAAATAAGGCTACTCGCTTACCCTTAGAGGACTATGTGGACATCAGTAGTAAGTAATTGTACAGGACGTGTGATAAGGGATGATTGGGTAAAAAAATTAATTTGATAGAAACCTCATCACAGTTCATACAAGTAGTGCTACTGATCTTGAAAAGTTTAATTAGACACTGATATTGATAATCTCAAAATTCACATAATTAATTTAAAAAATCGGCCAAAATTCAAATATCAAGGGCAACATTACCTTTTAATAAATTATATTATGTTAGTGTGACATGAGATAGTTGATTATATGATTACAACAGCTTTATTAACTTCTTAAGCATAGGATATAATAATTATTATTGCATTTGATTTGCAAAATATCTATTTTATGAAATTATAGCTGTTACTAAATGATAACTATTCTTCTCTCTCTCTCTCTCTCATATTTCCATATTCTACTTATTAGACATGAGATCAATGGTTAAACCCTGCATTGGATAAGAGTATAATTATGTTTTAGATAAATTTCTAGCTATACTAAAATTGCTTTAGCAGATGCAACTAAATAAAATAATACTTCTTACTCCTTTATTCTATTTCTTAGAATTAGAATTTTATTAATATCTTATTCCATTTCACCACTAAACTTGAAAGTTTTAGAGCTCGAATACCCACAAAGTGAAGGATTTAGGATGCTTTACGTTCCTATCTTTTAATCACCATCATCTTTATGATTTGTTTCTTTTCCTCTTTTATTTTTTTCTTTTAACCACAACGTCACAACTTTGGAGAAGGAAGAAATAAAAAATTATCGATCCCAATGGGGGCTACTATAACTTTTACCTCTTCATGATTTGCTTGGGATACCTTTTTATTTCTAATTACAAGTTTCGTTTTATTTTAATTAATAAAGATATATGTAATTTTTAAAATTTTCATTCATTTACAATTACTCCTCATCGTTTATGTTAGTAAAACTCAAACTAATTAAGAGAAAAGTATTTTATTTGTCAGACTTAAGAGAGGCTGCATTATCCCAGTAGCAGCAAAAAGCCTTTCTAGAATACTTTTTCAAAATAAACTTGAGTTTTGCAATGAGGATGAATTGTGAAAATAACGTGACACACCTTACAATCAAAAAAGACTATCTAATACAATATTTCATTTTGAAACCGAGCAAGCAAACTTAGGCTATGTTTGGTAAAACAATTTTGCATACTCACAAGAGACTAAATAAAGACGAAAACGTCTTAAAAGATAACAAAAAAAAAAAAAAGGAAATACACGTATTTGGAGGAACATGAGGTTACATTATATAAATACTTAATGCTACTCTCCACTGGCCTTGGACATTCGAGACCTACTTCTTCCAAATGCACTTGCAATTTCCTTTACACTCATCAAGATTATTTCAAATGATAAGTCGAAAGAATTTCATTCGAAAGACGACTCATCCACGATGACGAAGAAGCGGCCGGAGGGGCTACCATCAGGCAAAAGTGCTAATCTCACCGGACCTTCAGTGGCCTCTTAAGGACTCGTGAGACCAGTGTTGCAATCCATGTCTGTTTTCACAAGGCCAGTGCAGATACAGTTGATGCATATGGTTGGATATTTCTGGGCTATAATCCTCGTATAGGAATTCAATGCTACTTTTGAAACTATATATGCAGATAGCCCAATGGGCCAACCCTTGGACTGTAGTGAGCCCTCTTTGAAATCTTAGCATGAGAGTTAATCATTCAAGGAATGTTGTAAATTCAAGCCCACCTCAAAAGTAAAAGGATCAATCTGGGCTGTGAATGAACCTAACCAATATGCTACCTATCCAAGCTTGCTACACCTTTACTCGAGTTTATTCAATCCTAATTGATCGGAGCACAGTTTAAACTTATTTGGATTGAATAACTTGAGAATATAATCAAGCTTAAATCGAGTTTAAGTATGCATTAAGCTTTATCAAATTCAAATTAGGGTTGAGCGTTAATAAAAAAATAAAAATAATCAAAAGAAAATAAACTTTTTAAAGAATTCAATCTAAATGAGTTTAGTCAAACTAAAGTTGATTTTATTGAGTAGTACTTTAAATTGAGTTTGAACTAAAAAATTTAAATTCAATCGAACTTGAGTTTCAAATTTCAAAGGGAACTTAAACTCAATAGTCAATAAATACACTCGATGAAATTCATTTACACTTCTAGCTTAAATAGGCCTACAAAGATATCACATTATTCTCAAGGACACAATACCCAACCCTAGTTATCCTCCTTGAAAAGAAACCTAATGCAAGCATAACAGAACAAGCTGCTTTCAGCCAAAAATGGCTCTCATACCATCTTAGAAATGTAAGTCTACCTTAAAAACTTGCTCAAAAAGTTCAGGGTGTAATCATTTATATAAGCATCACATGGGATTCTTGAGTAGGCAACATAGGACTCTCTCTTATTTGCCTACTTCTATCCACTAGTATATAATCATGCATAATGCATCATCATGTAAATATGACCCAGGTTAAGAGAACATGTGCTAACTGCTAGCAATTTGTTTAAATGAAAAGTAATGCTAGTTTAGTTATGATACATATAGCATGTGACATACTAATAGGGTTAGAACTGATTTATCCAAAGGAATTATATGTCCAGTAATGGTGGAGACAACTTATTGATTCTTCAAATTATAGCAAAAGTAAATGACATTTCACTAATTAACTCTATTCGTTTCCTTTACTTCCCCTCCTTAAACAATTTCTAATTTATTCTACTTTCCAGCAGCAACTAAGGATGGCGTTAAGTAATAAAAGTAAAAGCGCATGACAAGCTATAAACTTAAGTTTTTAAATTAGTTGCACTAAATTTAAGACTATACCAAATTTACAAGGTTAAGTTTTTAAGTTAGTCAACAATAATACTAATCTTAACGTGGTATTAAAGTAAGAGGTTGTGATTTCAGATATCTATATAGTTAGTAGATCCTATCTAATTAGGTTGTTCACTTAGTGAGGTTTAGTTAAAGTCTTAACCCATAAGTGAGGGCTATAAATTTAAATTTTTAAAATTGGTTATAGTAGACAAAACGATAAATTAGGGGAACTGTTGTTTGCCCTCTAACTTTCCAATTATACCACTAACATTGACAATCCTAGATGAATCAGATAATTGTAGGAGATGAACAAATGCATTAACCATTCTTGTAGCCCCATAATAGTTTGTTTCTAGGCGGTCTTCAGCTAATTCAGATGTCTCTGTCGCAATTCTGATCCAATAGGCCAATTCCTACTCAGTAAAGAAGTATACATCTTACCTTTAGAGTTTGCAATTGGATAGAGCAATTCACAAGAAATTATACGCCATAAAATGAGCCCCCGAACTTTTGATTTTGAAAACTAAGAAGTTTAGCTAATATGTTTCTGATTAATCTACATTTAAGTTCCTTCTGATTCCTTAATAGTTAAGGTTTAATTAAGTGCTTATTTATTTTTTCTGGACTTCTACTTGCTAAAACTGTAACTTAACTAGAGATTTTATAAGTGAGAATTTTAATTTTTCATAATAAAAGAATCAAGAACAACTTAATTGCTAGTAGAATAAGTTAAAAGCTCTTGTTATTGTAATTTGTTTACAAGCAACGTTACTTCTTGAGATTTTACCTTTTCGATACCTGAGGCTCTTAAAGCCTTAACATTGAAAATGCATCCACTCCACCAATACCCACATTATTCACCTACATTAAATTGTTAAACTTCATTAGCTTTTGTTTTCACTATTGGAGCATAAGTTGGATTGTTTTAGGATTACCGGTCTCTCTATCATTTAACACACTTTTTTGCTATTCATGAAATGAAGAAACCTTAAAATCTGCAAACTAAGACCAGTTGCACGTTTTTAGCTAAAATAAAAATAACTAGATTGTAGCTTTTTTGAGTTTGTACAAGACAGGAGTCTCAATAGTAATGGTGCTGAGCAAATGGTCGGGTTAGACATGACCAAGCGGGTATGCAAAGTGTAGCTGTTGTCAGGGCATTCTACTACTCGGCACATAATTTCTGAAAGATGGGCAATTATTCGACTTGGCATTCCAAGTTGGTCGACAGAGAGATACTTGGCCTCAGTAAGAGTAGGTTGGAGCAGGAGGATTTGCCTTACTAGTCCTTCTAGTCCTTAGGCTTGATTGCGGGTCAATGGTCTAGTAACCTAATTCTTATTAAGCCACCTTCCTATGATCACTTGAGAGTCTTTGGTTATTTATGTTATGCTACGATTACACCAAAATCACTAAACAAATTTGACACTAAAAATAGATACTGTGTATTTGTAGGTTACCCATCAGGTAAAAAAGGAACAAACTTTATGACTTACATTCTCATAAGTTGTTTGTTAGTAGAGATGTTCATTTTTGTGAGCAAACCTTTCCTTATAAAACTGATACCGGTTCTTTTAATGTTGATGATATTGTCCTTGTTCATACTTAATTGTTTCCTCTTGAAAATTCAATTGATGACCTAACTTATTCTTCTTCCCCTGGTGCATTGCTGTCTTTAAACACTAATAGTACTATTCCTTTGCCTACTACACAGTCTCCTCTCTATCGGTCTACACGATCTAAACATCCTCCCTCGTGGCTCTAAGATTTCATTCATAATGTTCCATATAGTCCTTCAGTTGTAGCAAGTTCTTCCACTTTATATCCTCTGTTTGATCCTAAGACTTTCTCTTCACTTTCTTGTGATTGTGATTTCTTTAGCAAATATGTTCACTACCAAAGAACCAAGAAACTATCATGAAGCTAAGAAAGATCCTCAATGGCTGGATGCTATGAGCAAGGAGCTTTTAGCATTAGAATCTAATAATACTTAGGAATTATCTAGTTTGCCCTTAAGTAAGTAAGCCATTGGATCTAAGTGGGTTTATAAAATTAAGTATAAACCCAATGGTACCATTGAGAGATACAAAGTTCAGCTTATAGCTAAGGGCTATACATAAGTAGAACAGGTGGATCATACTCGTACTTTCTCTTTCGTAGCTAAGTTAACTTCGGTATGTGTAATGTTAGTTGTTGCAGCTATTAAAAAGTAGCATGTTCATAAATTATATGTTAACAATACCTTTCTTCATGGTTTTCTTAATGAGGAAATTTATATGCAACCTTTAGACGGTTATGATGTTCCTAATGGATAGGTTTGTAAGCTTGTGAAATCCCTTTATGAACTCAAACAAGATTCACGACAATGGAGTAAAGAGTTTTCTCGGTTTATCATATTTCTTGGTTTTATGCAATCCAAATATGATCACTTGTTATTTACATGACACACTTGAGTTGGTTTTTCGAGTATTCTTGTTTATGTTGATGATGTTTTACTTTATGGGGATTCTCTTATTGGTATTGCTATTGCTATTGTCAAAAGTGCACTTGACAGTGCTTTTATTGTCAAGGATCTTAGAGAAGTTAGATTTTTCCTTAGTATCGAAATTTGTAGGTTTTCACAAGGATTTATCCTTAATCAACGTAAATTTGCTTTGGACTATCTTTCGAAGGTAGGATTAACTAGAGTAAAGCCTGCTTCAGCTTCTTTTCCATCAAAACTTTCTCTTGACAATACTTCTGGACAATTGTTCTCAAATCCTAGTATGTTTAGGCGGATTGTGGGTCACTTGCTTTATATAACCTTAGCTTGGCCTAACTTAACTTACTCCATTCAATAGTAGTCAATTCGTTTCAGCTCCTCGCACTTCACATTTAAAGGCTACAATGCATACACTTAGGTATCTTAGAGGGACAATTGATAAGGGACTCTTTTATTTATCTAATAGTCCTTTATCACTACTTAGATACAACAATGCGGACTAGGGTTCTTGTAAGCTTGATTGCAAGTCGCTTACTGGTTTTTGTATGTTTGTTAAGACTTCTTTTGTTTCCTAGAAAACAAAGAAGCAAGTGACTGTTTCAACTTTGTCAACCGAAGCCGAATATCGCAGCCTTGTTGCTGCTACAAAAGAACTGTTGTAGCTCTCTTTTCTCCTCCAGCACTTGTATATTACTCAATCACTTCCTATTTCATTATTTATGGATAGTAGGTTAGCTCAAATAAATGGCCATAAATGTAAAGAAAAAAAAAGAAATGGGCTTTACACTCTAATTTCTTTTTATTTTTTTTTTAATTTCCAACGAATTATATTTCTCCTACCCTCAACCAACTAAAACTAATCTAAGGGGGTTTGTAGAAATATTAGAATTATTATTACAACTTATGATTTGATTCCTAATTTAGTTGTATATACCAAACCTTCTTATAGATGACTACAACGTTTATATAAATGAGTCACTGTATTCAATTGTATATACCGAACCATTTTTAGTTAGTTATAACAAAGAGATCGTTTTCAATTCTTCAACTTTTCTTGCTCCGTTGGATCAATTACCATTATTGAATACAGTAAATCTTCATCATGTTATTCAACAACAACTATATTACAACTTGGGATTCGATTCCTGATTCATTCAAATGGGAGACCTAGTGATAATGCTTATTGAGCTATAATGATTTTGACAAAAAATTTAAAACATTTTTTAAAAATCTAATATTCAAAACACAGCTAAAAATGTTTCCATTAGCAAAAGAAATCTTTTATCTTAGAAAATCATATACGAGTGTAAGATAAAACTAAAACTTTTATTGTGAAACAGTACCTCTCTTTGTATGCCATCAATATATTACTATTGTGTATAGAAAATATTTAGGATGGACATTGATTTTTACTTTCACACCAACGGGATTTAAAACGCTGCTTAGGAATACGAAAGTTTATCTAATACCTAAACTTGCACACTTTTGCTATGCTTTTACAATTTTTTATTAAAAAATCATTTAAAACAAAGACAAAATATGTACTAAAAACCGACACTGTGCTTAAAATTAATCTCTTTTTAGTATATTATATATATATTATATGTATATGTATGCATATTTAATGATTACAGCAAGAAAGCGATATTTGAACTAGAACATCCATTTAAAAAACCAGTGTCATATCATTAAGGTCTATGATACAAAAACATCTGATGTAGAAATGCCAACTATAAGATGTATAGACTTTGACAAAACTACCTCAATAGACCTTAACATTTATCTAAGGAAGAATTACATAAGAGGGTGCTACCATTTAGAAATAAATTGAAATGATGGATCAACGTTTTAGTAACTACTTAAAATAAGAAATTGTTGTTATAATACTATTAGAATTAATTGATGTGCTTACTATTGCAACATGTTACTTATATGGGCATGCTTAGCAAATACTTGTAATGATGTATATTTTTAGATATAAATAAAATAAATAAATAAAAATATAGAAAATTATAAAAATAATAAAAAAAAAGAAATAGAAGTTTTTTTTAAATTATAAAAAATTTAAAAGGAAATAGTTTAATATAAATATAATAGTATAAGTAATTAAAAAATCAAGAAAAATATTCAAAAATTAAAAAAATAAAACATAAATCTAGCCACCTACTTGTCTTAGGGTGGCTAATTTAGTTTGGTTCTAATTAGTGGGTGATGACCCGCTTAAAAGTGGGTCTTTGGCCCACCAAACGGCCTTTAGGTAATTGCCCATTACATGGCCATATATGTAAAGAAAAAAATAAAAAAGAAATGTTAAAAAATCAAGAAAAATATTCAAAAATTAAAAAAATAAAACATAAATCTAGCCACCTACTTGTCTTAGGGTGGCTAATTTAGTTTGGTTCTAATTAGTGGGTGATAACCCGCTTAAAAGTGGGTCTTTGGCCCACCAAACGGCCTTAAGGTAATTGCCCATTACATGGCCATAAATGTAAAGAAAAAAATAAAAAAGAAATGGGTTTTACACTCTAATTTCTTTTTATTTTTTTTAATTTCCAACGAATTATATTACTCCCACCCCTAACCAACTAAAACTAAGTTGAAATGGCCACTCTAAGGACTAATGGTGGCTAGTTCATTTTCTTTTTCTTTTTTTCTTTTTTTTTTTTAATTTCAAAAAATTAAAAAAAAATAATTTTTAGAAATTTTTAATTAGTTAAATTATTATATATTATATTTCTATCAAACTATTTCTTTTTAATTTTTCTAGCATTTTTAAGAATTTTCTATTTCCTTTTTTATTATCTTTTATTTTTTAAAATTTAAAGTAATTTTGTATATTTTTCTTTAGTTTTTTCTGTTTATTTATATTTAAAAATACATGTCATTGACAACACCATGTAAGCGCTACATGGCAAACAATGGATACATCAGCTAATACTAATGATATTATAATAGCGATCCTTTATTTTAACAACATACTGAAATGCTAATTTTTTATTTGAACTTATTTCTAAATGCCTTGTAATTCTCTCATTTATCAAAAGATAATAGATAATTTTTTTGTCTCTAGATAAAATGGTGCTCAATAATGAGAAAAGGGAAGTGCTTATAGTCTATGTACTATCATATACAATTTCAGGAAGAAAGGAGTGAGTCGTAGAATGTTTCTTATATTTACTCTATGTGTATTAAATCTCCTTTTTTTTTTTAAATTGACATTTAGATCCTAAAACTTTAACAAAATGTTGTCTTTAAATCTTACTCAATCACTAAAATCGTTGCAATCCAATAGTATGAGTATTAATCTCCCAATGAGATGTATTAGGTTTCATTCCTCTTTCCTAATAGTTGCAATATGTTAGTTGGAAAAACATGAAAAAAAAAAAGTTATTCAATTATTATGCAAGAGTTGAAAGTAAAATAAAATCATATAAAATAAGGAAAATAAAAAAGAGAAAATTCCAGGTTTTCTTTTTTAGTTTTTTTAATATTTTGTTATACTTAACGTTTTCTCTTATTTATTGAATTTCATTTTTTACTTTTGCTTGGTCAAAATTGTCAAAATTGTTACGTTGGGGTCTAAAAGCACTTTATTTTAAAAGATTCAGAATTTAAATGCTTAATTTAAAGTACTGTCAAGTACACCTAAGGTTAAAACAAGAAATTGTACTTGCAATTACCTTAAGGAAAATCCAAATTCATTTAACATTTATGTGGCACAAAATGTTGTATTATTAAAAACTAAGAGAAATTATATGCACAAAGTATCTGAGGTATGTATGCCAATAATAGTATATTTTTATAATAATGTAGAACAGTCTTCTATACAATGTCTTAGAATTATACAACCTAATTACTTATATATAAGGATGAGTGCATAAACCTATTATATCCTATAGCATATAGTATCTTAATGAAATGCTCAAGAAAATGGAAAATAAAATAATTTTAAAAAAGAGGGGCCAGTCTATTTTTAACCTTTAAAACCCTTACCCCATCCTTAAACCCTTAACCTTTCTTCTTCTTCTTCTTCTTTACATTTCTCCTCTTTTCTCTTGCATATTCCACCTTTTCTTAGCAAACCACATTAGTGCTTAACTAAGCTAACTATCAAAAGCTCATTTTCTTGTGAGATAAAAAGGAAAGGAGAAAGGGAAATTATCATAGTACACATTTACTAAGTTTTCTCATTTCAATGGTTGTTTTAAGTGTAGAGGCCAAGGATTTAATTTAAAAAATCAACTTCTTGCAGGTCCTCTTCGTAGGTTAGCTCACTATCTCAGTTTTTTAATAAATCCAATTAAGTTCTTATCTTTTCTTGTTTTAAGTGGATTTTAGGTGAAAGAAGTAAATGGGTATTGAGTTTTAAGATGAAAATTTGTATTATAAGTTGAGGAAATTAGATATTGAAGTAACTTGTATGTGTATGAGTTCATATTGAAGAGAACCAAGGAGTTAAGAGTAGAAGGTAGGGTTTAGGTTGTCATAGTGTAGGAGCATCTAGCGTTTAGACTTTAAGGAGTGTAGCATCTAGATGCTAGGATAAGTTTTTGGGTCAAAAGCATTTTTTTCCCAAGAGGCATCCAAACTTTAGCAACACCACCATCTGGATGCAACTAAGTTTTCTTAGTTAGAAGCTCATCTCAGGTTAGCATCCGAATGCTAGAACTATACCATCTAAATGCCTTGTCTTGTTTAACCCCATCCTACCTTGAGTGTTAAATCATCTTTCCTAGTCAAAAATCTAACCTTTACCTAGCTATTAGTACCTTTAGAAGCCTAGTGTAAGTAAGACATTAAGAGGCTATTAGAAGGTGTAAAGTATAGAGGAGTTAGGGTTTTTACCTAAATGCTTGAGTAACATTGATTTAAGTAAAGAATTAAGTTGTGTACAATGTTCAAAATGCTAAGTTGGGATATATATTTGTATTTGATTTGATCGACTCTATAGGTACGTGATACCGTGTTCATTGATTGTGCTTAATAGGTTAGAAAGGAAATATTTTGCTAATAACCTATTGTGTGCTAAGTGTGAATAAAATGGCTTGGCCTAGGGACCTATAGTATGAGAACCCTGGAGGTTACCCTAATGATAGGTATATGACTGTTTGTAAAGTGTGTCTTTGTGTGTGTATGATATATGACTTTCTACATGACTCATTGACCTTAATGGAGTTATGTACCCAAAGTATCTAAGGTAAATTTAAGACGATGACTCATAGGTGTTAGGGCCTAAAGTAGTAGTTCCTAAAACCGAAGTATGTATGTATAATATATATATATATATATATATTTATATATAAAGTTTGGTAGGGTTATGAGCATCCTAACATTGCTTGAGGACTCAAATTAAAGCTAACTAAACTGATTGTATAATATTCTTGATGCTTTGTATGACATGCATATATGTGTATGATATTACGTACTAGACTTAAGCTCCCCCCTTATCCTTTTTGTTACAGGTGCTTATCGAGTCTACGGATTACGTTAATTCTAAGTACATTAATGCTATTATCTAAAGGGGAAGAGTAGCGAAGTCTATTGCTATTAAGATGATGAGCAGAAAGGCTAAGGATAAGGGCGTCTAGTAGACTTATCAAGTAGCTCATGTCTAAAGAAAATGAATTCTAGTTGTTACTAGTAGTGTATATTAATAATCGTTGTTTTAGAAGCTAGAACTCTAAATGTTTGTTATAATTGGGGTTGGAATGACTCAAGTATAAGTCATCCAATTTGTGTTAAATATGGAGATATGTTATTATATTACTATCGGTAGTTATTACAGATGATCTTGAAGACTATAGTATAGAAATTACAAATGATCTTAGAGATTGTAGTATAGAAATTAAAGCCTTAGTATATCATTAACTACTAATGACACGTAGTGAATTGTGGCATCTTGAATTCCAAGGCATCACACCTACTTAATTGGGTAGATTTAGGTGGGTATTGAAGGTTATAGGATAGATTTCAAGTACAATTTTCAAAAACCTAAGATATATAGGTAGGCTATGGGTACAACATCTTCATATCCTAGACCTTTCTTAGAATCTATACTCTAAGATATACACTGTATAGGTAATAGAGTATCATATATCTACAAATTAAAAAAATTTAAATAATAATAATGAATATATTATATTTCTACATTACATATTCTAAGTTTTCTAAAGAGGAAATAAATATATAGATTATAGTCCAGGCTCATCATCCAAAAAAAAAAAAAAACCATTGATCTAAAGTATTTTACTTTATGTTTTTTTTCTTATCTCAATTGTACGTTTTTATTTTCTACTTTTTTTTTTGCCTCACTTCTTCTAAATTACTAATCTACCTTTATTGTTATTTTTTGCCTCTCTTGTCCTACTAATTTCTAATAAATATTGAAACATTTTTATCCCCATACTTTAGTTCACTTTCTTTATAAATCAGAACATTACACTTAATATATATGTTTCTAGTGCAAATTCTTTTATTTATCAGTTCCATAGGGAATTCTACAAGTTTTATAGGGTACAGGCCCTAAAGTGGTTTCAAAGAGCCATAGGGTAGATTTTGATACCAAAATTTCACAATCTGTACCATTATAGTAAGTACGGGTAGTGCCTTATACTCTATCAAACTATACTTATCACCCTTACTTATATATATACTTTCTTTATATAGTCAATGAAGATTAAGTTTAACATTACAAAATACTACACATATAAATTATAGTTTTGTTATATATTAGGTAGATAATATTTTCTAGATATATTCCTAATCCATTACTAAAATCATTTTAAATGTAACCAAATAAAATAAAAGGTATCACTCTTCTTTTATGTTCTTTAATATTACCAAGAATAGATTAGAGATTAGTATCAAGGAATAATTGTTCCATTGTCTACTTTTCCTCATTAATTGCAATATCAAATTGGAAACATGATGACTATATTTGGTCATTTTAAAAAAATAATCAAAGTTATTTAACTTTTCTTATTAATTTAGATAATGATTGTCCATTACTTACATCTTTTATTCTTTGTGGAGAGATAATTAAAAATTTCATCTTACAGAAGAGAACAAATATTCTTATAAAAAGGAAGTAGAAAAGTCAATAAAATAAAAATTTCAAACCAATTTTCAAGTAAATAATGATATCATGGAATAATTATTCTATTCTCTTTCTATTACCTCCAAGTTAATGAACTATAAGATTGTAAATATTTATGTTTTATTTTGTTTACCAACTAAACATATATTACGTTTGTTACACGAAAATGAACTTGAATAAGACTATGATTTGTGATCTTATTCCATTTTCTTTATGTTTGGAAGTACTTTTAAAAACTGGAATCGCGATTTTATAGAATCCCCAATTTCAGATTTAAAGGAAATTTTGTTTCTAACTTTAAAAAGCCAAAATTGTGATTTCATTATAGCCCATTCTATTCTATTCTATTCTATTCCACCTCATTCTATTCTATTTCAACTCATTTTTATATACCAAATATGATAATAGAACTTTCAAGGCATTACTATCCAAGAAGTGAAGGATTTACATTTCTTTTCCCCATTTTTTATGAGCATCAACTCCATGATTTGCTTGGAATATCTTTTTTCCATTTTTTTTTTAAAAACAAGTTTTGTTTGAATTTACTTAACAACGATAAAATATCACTACACCTTATCACTTATGTTAGTGGAACTAAACTAATTAAGAGAAAATTATATTATTTGTCATAAATTAATGAGAGACTGTATTAACCCGATAGCATCTAAAAGCCTTTCTAGAATGCTTTTGCAAAATCAACTTGAGGATAAATTATAAAAATAACATAACACACTTTACAATCAAAGAGGACTATAGAATACAATATTTCATTTTGAAATTTATGAAACATAGACTATGTTGTTGCATTTTAAATAGAATTTAAGAGACTTCAATAAGATTATAGGAAGAAATACAACTACATTTGGAGGAGCCTGTGTAACATCATCTCAAATACTCAATGCCCAAATGCACTTGTAATTCCCTATTCACTCATCAGGATTATTTCAAATGATACCAAACATTTCCTAAAACTCCCTAATGTATAAGTCGAACCAATTTCATTCGTAGGACGACTCATTCGCGGCGAGAAAGAAGCGGCCGGAAGGGCTACCATCAGGTAAGAGTGCTAATCTCACTGGACCTTCAGCGGCCTCTTCAGGACTCGTGAAACCAGTGTTGCAATTCAAGTCTGTCTTCACAAAGCCGGGGCAGACACAGTTGATGCATACGGTTGGATACTTCTTGGCTAAAACCCTTGTGTAGGCATTCAGTGCTATTTTTGAAACCGTGTATGCAGATAGCCCAATGGGCCAGCCCTTGGATTGTAGTGAGCCCTCTTTGAAATCTTTCAGGAACTCCTTGAGCACCTCATTTATTTTCTCTTCCGTAAGGTTCTCCACATTGCTTAGGACTTCTTTGGCCCATCCCTCCGGTAAAAACTGAGAATGAACATTTCGTGATCAGCATGAGTTATCATTCCACGGATACACAATTGAGTTTGGATCTATTTAGCTTGATGAACTCATAGTCGTAATTGAGTTTGAATTAAATTTATTTTATTTAAATCAAAGCTTTAGTAAAAATTTCATTCAAAAGAATGTAATTTTTTCAACAATTACACCTAATTAATCTTACTTTTGCTAAGTTCAAGCTTATCAAATAGCACCCTGAACTTAGCGTGCACTAAAAAATTCAAAGTAAGCTCAAGTTTTATAATGTTCCAATCAATTGGTTCATATACACCTCCAATTTAAAAAGGCATCACTAAATTCTTGGGGAGACAATTATAACAACTCTAATTCTCCTCCTTGACAAGAAACTTAACGCAAGCAGAACGAAACCAGCTGGTTGTGGGAAAAATTGCCTCTCATATCATTTACAAAGTCTACCTAAAAGAAAAAAGAAAAAACTAGCTTATGAGATACTAGGTCCGACACGTGTATAAACATCAAACATCAAACTGAACTGATAAAGAGGCCGCGATGGACTCTAGCACAGTTTTATACACCAGCAAATTAACAAGCATAATGCATCAATAGATATGATAGCGCATACAATAGCTATAAGCTTATGTCTTTAGATTAATCGGTTATTGTGATAGTTTTAACAGACAAAACGATCCATTCAAGGGAACTGATGTTTACCTGTAACTTTCCAATCCTGGAGCTAACATTGACAATCCTAGGTGAATCAGATAGTTGGAGGAGATTAACAAATTCATCAACCATTCTTTTCACCCCATAGTAGTTTGTTTCTAAGCACTCTTCAGCTAATTCAGATGTCTCAGTCGCTATTTTGCTCCAATCAACCGCTTGCTGCATCGGTAAAGAAGCATGTCTCTTACCTTCAGTATCTAAACCAAATAGAGCTATTCTGTAATAAGAATATGAACGAATGACATACCATGACAAGCCCCTCAACTTTTCGATTGTAATGAATTGAAAATTTTTAATTTCTTATATTCAAGCTCTAATCGAGTACTTGTTTAGCTTTTTGGATTTCTACTTGGTAGAATTGTATCTTAATTAGAGATATCAAATAAAATAGGGATCTATTTGAACAAATAGAGACAGAGTTTAATGCTCTGATTTGTGTAATTTGTCTATAAACAGCATTGGTTTTTGAGATCTTACCTTTCCGATGCCTAAGGCACTTAAAGCCTCAGCATCCAAACTGGATCCTCCAATCCCTGCATTATTTACCTACATCAAATTGTTAAACCTCATTAGCTTCTGCTAAAGAAACATAAGTTGGATTGTTCTCAGACCGTCCAACTTTAACAACTTCCTTGTATAACGACTTTCCACATCTTAAAAAGTCGGGGAAATGTATTAATAGAGATAGGTTGTCCATAGAGCATCTAATGCCTTTTCCAACAAAATGAAGAAATCTTAAAATCTGCAATGGCTAATTGCAGTACCTTCAAAAGATCATGCAAAACTTCAGTGAAGAAAAAAATGTAGAACATATTTCTCATACCTCCTACATGCATAAGACAGCGTAGCCAGATATAATATGGTAATGGATTTGTGGATTTCAAGTCCCTGCATCAAGGTCTTAATAGTATTCTAGTTTTCTTGTGCATACCGGAATTTTATAAAAGAGAATGTTCAATCCTTTTCTTTTTGTTTCTAGGCACTCTTCAGCTAATTCATATGTCTCAGTTGCTATTTTGGTCCAATCAACCTCTTGCTGCATCAGTAAAGTAGCATGTCTCTTACCTTCAGTATCTAAACCAAATAAGAACATGAAGGAATGACATACCATGACAAGCCCCTCAACTTTTCGATTGCAATGAATTGAAAATTTTTAATTTCTTATATTCAAGCTCTAATCCAATACTTGATTAGCTTTTTGGATTTCTACTAGGTAGAATTGTAACTTAACTAGAGATATCAAATAAAACAGGGATCTATTTGAACAAATAGAGACCAAGTTTGATGCTCTTATTTGTGTAATTTGTCTATAAACAACATTGGTTCTTGAGATCTTACCTTTCCGATGCCTGAGGCTCTTAAAGCCTCAGCATCCAAAATATATCCACCCATCGCTGCATTATTTACCTACATCAAATTGTTAAACCTCATTAGCTTCTGCTAAAGAAACATAAGTTGGATTGTTCTAAGACCGTCCAACTTTAACAACTTCCTTGTATAACGACTTTCCACATCTTAAAAAGTCGAGGAAATGTATTAATAGAGATAGGCTGTCCATAGACCATCTAATGCCTTTTCCTACAAAATGAAGAAATCTTAAATTCTGCAAATTAAGATCAGCTGCAAATTTTTAGCTCAATAGTGTAACTAGAGTATAGCTTTACGAGTTCATTAGACATATTTCTAGCAAACACTACTGAATTTAATAGCAAAACTATTGATTATAGATCCATGTATGCCACCTTAACATCTACATAATCATTTCAGGAAAGCTGCAATGGCTAATTGCAGTACCTTCAAAAGATCATGCAAAACTTCAGCTGAAGAAAAAAATGTGGAACATATTTCTCATACCTCCTATATGCATAAGGCAGCATAGCCAGATATAATATGGTAATGGATTCGTGGATTTCAAGTCCCTCCATCAAGGTCTTATAGTATTCTAGTTTTCTTGAGCATACTGGAATTTTATGAAAGAGAATGTTCAATACTTTTCTTTTTGTCATGGAAACTATAAATCAGATGCAGTTATACCTCCCAAAACTTTTTGAAAATGTGCATTTAGCTTTCTGGATCCTCGCTATGGCGTTCAAGCCGTCCTAAGAAGGCTTCCCTCAACAGGAGTTTAGATGCCGTAGCAGCAGTTTATGAAAGTATATGCACATTTTTGAAAGCTTTCAAGGTGAAAGCACATTTCAAGGGTTCAGATATTGCATATGCATCTTACCGGTAGTTTTGGGGCGAATTTGCAATTTTCCAAAAGAGAAAGCTTATATGTTATATATAATATGTTTTTTCTGCATACCAGAATATCAAGCTTCCCAAATTTGGCCTTGACAAAGTTTGCAAGGGCCGCAACACTGGCATGGTCAGTTACATCAAGCTGGTGGAAAATAACTTGATTTGACAGATCACCACCAAAATCCTCTTTCAACTTCTCAACTGCATCAAGTCCTCTTTTCTCATCTCTTGCTGTCAACACCACCACTATTCCTTTAGCAACCAGGAGTTTGCATATCCCAAATCCCAGTCCCTTGTTTGCCCCAGTAACAATTGCATACCTTAAACAAAAGTTAAAAAAAAAAAAGAAAAAGGAAACAAAAATCAAACCAAAGAAAACAATAGATAGGGTCTTTTAGCATCATTTTGACATCGATCTGAAACCGAGTATTTAGATAACAAACATTCTAAGGAGATGAAATCGTAAGTCAAAAGAATATATCAGATATAGCAACAAACACACTAAGAAAATAATAAGGCATAATTGGCTTGTGCTAGAATACTTCACTTGTAAGAACAAGTTGGTATACTCAACCTTTTTGTGGTCTCTGCCATGTAGTATGCCTCCTTAATCCTCCTCTATTTAGTTTGGATGAACTGGTTTTAGGGAAGCTTAGCTTCAAGATTGCCAAAAAACTATGATTATGCAAAAAAAAAAGTTTACAAATGGGTCAATGGCAGAACATTCCCCAAACATGGTTTTTGATGAATAAGAAATTACAATTATTTATATAAATTGATCTTGGGATCCTTAAACTAATTTTCTAATATGGGGATTTGTACGTTTCTAAAATAAATAAACCTATATTCTCTTTCTATACGTTAGTTTATGATAACAAAAAGGATGGACCCCGTATGATGAGTCAGCCATAGAAAGCAATTTGAACTGAGCAAGCTTTTCCCCAACATAGCCATCAGCAGATCACAGTGAATTTGGTTGTCTCAAAACTGGAAAAGCTTCTTCTAGAAGCCTATGATGGTTTTTGATTTTTAACAAAAAGAATTTGTTTATGTATATATATATATATCTATACAATGTAATATAAATGTGTGTGTAAAGTAAAACCAAGGCCCTATTTATTTTAAGGAAAATTACATGTTAGAATAAAATATTTTCCTTTAAAATATATTTTCATGAAAATGATATTTTTATGTGTTTGGATATTTTTAGATTTGGTTAATGTTGTTCAAGTATGAAACACTTTATTCCATAAACTTTTCAACGCCCTTTAAAAATTTTCATGAGAGATCTTCAGTTACATAAGTTGTGGAGTTCACAATGAGACAAGAAATCACAGATGTCATTGCAACAATATTTGCTTTTTATCTAACAAAATGTTTTGTCATATTTAGAATAGTTTCCTCTTGTACTAGGCTACGAATAAAAGGGTTAATATAAAAATTATATTACATATTTTATTACTTTTACGAGAGTCAAATAAGACACAATCTTATTCCTTTTAAACGATAAAATTCCTTTTCATTTCTTAATGAAAAGACACATTTTTTCCCTTTTAAAACGATAAGATTCTTTCTTACATCTCAATATAAAGATACATATTTATCTCTTTTAGTCAACATCTTATTGCTTCTAGGCAATAGAAGACTTCTTGGCTTCATTTTCAATGAAATACGCGTAATAGTAAAAGTCAACAACATGAATTTTTGGCATAAAAAATTGCCGACGAGATAAATTTATATAAAAAATTGTCATTAGTTTATGACAAATAATATAATTTTCTCTTGATTAGTTTAGTTCCACTAACATAAGTGATAAGGTGTAGTTCCACTAACATGAATAAGAAATTACAATTATTTATATAAATTGATCTTGAGATCCTTAAACTAATTTTCTAATATGGGGTTTGTACGTTTCTAAAATAAATAAACCTATATTCTCTTTCTATACGTTAGTTTATGATAACAAAAAGGATGGACCCCTTATGATGAGTCAGCCATAGAAAGCAATTTGAACTGAGCAAGCTTTTCCCCAACATAGCCATCAACAGATCACAATGAATTTGGTTGTCTCAAAACTGGAAAAGCTTCTTCTAGAAGCCTATGATGGTTTTTGATTTTTAACAAAAAGAATTTGTTTATGTATATATATATATATATCTATACAATGTATTATAAATGTGTGTGTAAAGTAAAACCAAGGCCCTATTTATTTTAAGGAAAATTACATGTTAGAATAAAATATTTTCCTTTAAAATATATTTTCATGAAAATGATATTTTTATGTGTTTGGATATTTTTATAAAAATGTGTTGAAAATATTTTCTTTTGTTTGACTAGCTATATAACCCATAACCATATCTAAAAATATTAATATCTACACGTTACTATATAAATATATTATATCAAACATTTTATTTAGAAATAAAAGTATAAATGTAAATGATTTTTAAGTATACATTATTTTAACTACTTTAGTTGATCTTAATGATATTTTAATAAGTCTACAATTTTTTTACCCGATACAATTTTTTTATGTTTAAAGTCTAATTTATAATTAAGTTACAACAATAATAAAAAAAAATAGAAAATCATTTTCTTAGAATTAAAACTTTTGGAATATTATATTGGAAAACGACATTCCTTTTTAAAAAGAGTAAGTCGTTTTTTTAGAAAAATAGAAGAATTTTTCTTTTAATGGATGGACATTTTCCTTTATAAGAGAAAATATTTTCTACTTAAAACACCCTTTTTAATAAAACAAGCAAGGGAAAATAGGAAATGCTTTTCAAAAAATATTTTTCTTAAAACAAATGGGCTCAAAATTTTTGAACCTAAAAGGTAGGATAAATTATACTGACCATATTTAAAAGATTCATAAATTGCATGGACTAATAGTTTTATTTTTTTTTTTTTTTTGAAAAGTCGGCACATATCTCTTAAAAGTTAATGTGATAGTTTTAAGTTGATTAATTGGTATTTACAATATATATTTAAATTAATAAATGTATTTTATTAAGAAAAACAATCTAGAAATTTAAGAATATAGAAAAAGAAAAAAGACGAATGAGGTCTGTTCTTTTTCAACTATTCCTGAGTTAGGCGTGGTCGGCAACCGCCCTGCTGCTTGCCATGACGCCAAACCCAACATGTTTATAGGATTGGAAACGCCATTTAGAAATAGGAAATTTTATCCACTCTTGCATATTTTTCCGTTTCTCAAAGAAAAACCTACGTTAAAAGGCCTATGTCAAAAGATACATTTAAAGTAAGTCGGGAAAAAAAAAAAAGTTGATGGTGACATTACCAAAAATTATGCTATCAGTAAAAAGTTGTAAAAAAAATTGGTAGATAATAATCTTTATCATGTTATAAAAAAAGTAAACACAATATTTCCAAAAAAAATATAATTAACAAAAAAAACTTAACATTAAATCGCCCTGTCCCAAGAAATTCCCCATGCTAAACAAACACAAAACACGAACCAAAAAGCAACGTCAACGTCAACATCAACATCAACATCGTTGCTAAAACTAAGCTCTTTATTAGTGTAACATCTTTCGTCCTATGTGAGAGTCAACGATCAGATGCATAGACTTTGACGAAACAAGGATCGGCGATAGAATTACCAAACACACACTCGGTGGCAGTACGTATCATAGGTTGTTTATGCTGGTTGATCTTAGCATTTATCGAAAGTACACTGATATGACTAGGTATACAATTGTATAATTTTATGCTCCAGAACTTTAGGAATTGGAAGATAGCGGATGGGTCTTTTGGCATGAAAATGAACATACGGGTACATGATGGCAGTCCATGTATTTATTGTATCCGTATGTACAAACAACTATACAAAAGCTAAGACATATATATATATCCCTTAATACTTATTCTATGTACATAATTTTTTTTATCTTTAATATTGACGTTTACACCTCGAACCTTTAATAAAACATTGCTTTCAGATCTTATTCAATCAACATATGTCACAAGCCAATTTAGAAGTGTCCAAAATCATGAGATTCATTCAAGTCCAAGAGGAGATAATCCAGAATATTCTAAAAGATCTAAAAGATTCTAGAATATGTGGTAAGTAAAGTAGATAGATACATTTAATGTAAAGGTAGGTGGGATTTGTTTGTAATCGTTAGATCGAATTGATCTTGACCTTCTATCTTGAAAGACCTCTTGTATATATAAGGAAAATCCCCTCAATTGTATTATCAAATTATTTTGAGTGAATACTATTTACATCAGAATTTCTCTCTCTATATTTTCTCTCTCTAAACATTGTGAGTTGTTACAAGCTGATTTAGCCTTTCTTAATATGGTCAAGAACGCTAAGTGTCGTATAGGTTCGAGTAAGGGAATCTGCCTCTAACAAATGGTATTAGAGCTAGGTTAAGAGACTACATGTAGAGAAGATATCGTTTGGAGGAGACAACAACACTTCGATGGTCAAAAAGTTAGATAATCAAGATGACCATAGAGTCACCAGGTAGAGAGCTAGGTCTCGAGACTTGCTAAACTCCCTCCTTAATAGGATGGATAGAGCGGAGCTGAGTATTGCTGAAGTGAAGGAACAATTTGATGAATCACAAGGCAGCCTTAAAGAGATAGAGAAAGAACTTCAAGGTAAGTTGCAAGGAGCATTGAATCAAGCCATTGAGGAGCTAAAGCAGTGTAATAAGGCAATTGAAGGGAAGAATGAAGTACTCCAAGCTTGAGTTACGGCTTTGGAAACTAAGGAGGAAGCTTATGAAGCCAAGATAGATGCTGCAATGGTGGCTAAGCGCCAAGAGATTGAAGAACTTAAGAACTAACTAATAGTACGTCGAGCGATAGTGGCAAATGGAGTGACCATCCAGTCTACTCATAAGACCAATGTGCTCAAGCCTAAACCTTTCAATGGGACATGATCCGCTTAGGAGGTAGACAACTTCCTCTAGGGAATAAAACAATATTTCAATACTGTAAGAATCTTTGATGACCTCGAAAAGGTATGTACTGCTGCCATGTATTTGAAAGATTCTGCTATGGTATGGTGATGTAGGAGGGCAAATGAAATCAATACTTGGGCTAACTTTGTACATGAAATCAAGAGGCAATTCTCTTCTCAAAATGCTGCTAAAGAAGTAAAGGTGATGTTGCATCACCTAACTCATAAGGGAGACATCAAGTAATATGTGAACGAATTATCAGAACTGATGCTGGAGATTCCAGACCTTAACCAGGATGACGCTCTAGTGATGTTTTTAGATGGTCTGAAACCTTGGGCAAAGTTGGAGTTAGAGCGAAGAGGAATAGAAAACATCTCTAAGGCCATAGTAGTTGCTAAAGGCCTAACGGAGTTCAAGAAGATAGAACATAAGACCCCAATGAGAAGGTAGAAGGGGGGAGTTGAGAAGGAACGAAATGGGAGTTCCTCAAGAGGGAAGCTTAAAATGGAAGAGAAAAACAATGATCGGGGAAGGACTTGTAAAGGAAAAGATAGGGAATGATGGAAGTCTCGAGAATTGAAGTGCTACTTTTGTAATGGGCCCCATTATGCTAGGGAATGCCCAAAGAAATATCGGTTGGCAACAATTATGGCAGATGAGAGCTTCAATAAAGGGGATGAGGCTAAACTGGGTTCGATACTACTGCTTAGTGCTATGAAGATGTAGGAGAAGCAAAAGGAGTTGATGTACACTGAAGTGATAGTTGCTGGCAAGAAGTTAAATACCCTTATTGATACAAGGGCATCTCATCTGTTCATCTCCAAGGTAGCAGCAAGTAAGATTGGAATGGAAGTAGAGAAGATGAAGACATGGCTCAAGATGGTAAACTCAAAGGAAGTCCCTACTATTAAAGTCACTAGGGAGATGGAGCTCCATATGGAAGGGTGGAAAGGGAAAGAAACCATCGAAGTAGTACCTATGGACGACTTTGAATTTGTGATTGGGATGGAATTTCTAAATCGTATTGACGCTCTTATTGTTCCTCATGTAAACTGTATATGTGTGCTCGAGAACAACTCTCAATGTGTGGTGCCTGTTACAAGGAAAGCTGGTCAACCCACAAAATTCCTTTCTACTATGTAACTAGCGAAGGGCCTAAAAAAGAATGAAGTTACGTACATAGCTACATTAAAGGGGGAAGAAGAGATGGGAAGTCAAGAGGCAATTTTACATCGAGTGGGCGAGTTGCTAGAAGAATTTAAAGACATCATGCCCAAAGAGTTGCCAAAGAAGCTACCACCAAGAAGGGAAGTGGATCATGTGATTAGGCTAGAACCAGGTACAAAGGCCCTTGCTACAGTTCCTTATCGTATGTCCCCGAAAGAATTAGAAGAATTAAGGCAACAATTGAAGGAGTTGTTGGAAGCTGGATTCATCTGACCGTCAAAGGCACCTTTTGGAGCTCCAGTTCTCTTCCAGAAGAAACATGATGGGTCCCTCCGGTTATATATTGACTATAGGGCCTTGAATAAGGTCACTATAAAAAATAAGTACCCCATTCCTTTGGTATCAAACTTGTTCGATCGATTGGGAAAGGCAAGATGTTTTTCAAAACTGGATCTACGATCGGAATATCATCAAGTACAAATAGCAGATGGAGATAAGCCTAAAACCACTTGCATCACAAGGTATGGTACATTTGAGTTTCTTGTTATGCCATTTGGGCTCACGAACGCCCTGGCTACTTTTTATAGTCTTATGAATAGGGTATTAGCATCGTTATTGGATCATTTTGTTGTGGTTTACTCAGATGATATCATGATTTATAGCAAGTCTATGGAAGAGCACCTAGAACATCTTGGTACAGTTTTCTTAGCCTTAAGGGAAAACAAGTTATATGTAAAGCTGGAGAAATGTGCCTTTGCAAAGGAAAAAGTGGCCTTCCTAAGATACGTAGTAGGATAGGGAAATGGACGAAGAGAAGATACAGGTTATTCGAGAATGGAAAGAACCCACTAAGCTTACCGAATTGAGGTCGTTTCTTAACTTAGTAAATTATTACAAAAGGTTCATATGTAGATACTCTCGAATGGCTACCCCCTTAACGGATTTACTCAAGAAAGATGTTCCATAGGAATGGAAGGAAGATCGATAGAAGGCATTTGATACCTTAAAGGAAGCAATCATTAAAAAACCAGTTCTTACGCTCCCTAACTTTGGTAAAATATTTGAAGTATGCATGGATGCTAGTAATTATACCATTGGTGGGGTTTTGATGTAGGAAAACCATCCAATAGCCTTTGAGAGCCGAAAGTTGAATGATACGGAGAGGCGATACCCAGTACATGAGAAGGAAATGATAGTTATAGTGCATTGCCTTCAAGTTTGGAGACACTACCTTCTTGGCACTAAATTTGTGATCAAGACCAACAATGTGGCCACTAGTTACTTCCAGACCCAAAAGAAGCTATCCCTTAAGTAGGCGCAGTGGCAAGTTTTCTTGGCAAAATTCGATTTCTACATAGAATACAAGGCAAGAAAGATGAATGTCGTAGTAGATGCCCTAAGTTGGAGGGTAGAACTAGCCGCTATTAGTAGCCTTGAGAACAACCTCTTAGAGAAGATTCGGAAAGGGATGGAGATTGACCAATTAGCTAAGGCCCTACTAATCCAATGTAAAGAGGGTAAAACAAGAAGATTTTAAGAGGAAGACGGACTAATATATACAAAGGGGTGACAGGTGTGTGTCCCCAACTCCTCCCCTTTAAGGAGGGAAATATTGAAGGAATACTATGATTCTAAATGGGCAAGTCACTCAAGAATACACTAAACCCTAGCCTTGATTGAAGAAAGGTACTTTTGGCCACATCTAAGGGAGAATGTTAAGAGTTATGTCATAACTTATCTCATATGTCAACAAGACAAGGTAAAACAAAGACCAGTACTTAGACTATTAGAGCCTCTACCTTTTCTAGAGCATCTTTAGGAAAGTGTCTCTATGGATTTTATTGTAAGCTTGCTTAAGTCAGAGGGATATGGTACTATTATGGTAGTAATAGATAGGTTCTCAAAATATGCAACCTTCATTCTAGCAACAAAGGAGTGCCCTGCTGATGAAGCAGCCCAGTTGTTTCTCAAGCATATAGAAAAGTATTGGGGTTTACCTAGAAACATTGTAAGTGATCGGGATGGTTGTTTCACGGGGAAATTCTGGACTGAGCTATTCAAGTTTCTTGGTTTTAAGCTAAACTTTTCTACTAGTCTTCATCCGCAAATGGATGAACAGACAGAAAGGGTGAATGCGTTAGTAAAGCTTTACTTGAGGGACTTTGTAAGTGCAAGTCAGTGAGACTGGTCTAAGTTATTGGATGCCGCACAATTCTCTTTCAATCTACAGAAGAATGAATCAACAGTGTATAGTCCATTTGAGATTGTCCTAAGGAGACAGTCACTAACTCCCAATACGGTAACCATAAGATATACGGGGTCTAGTCCCCCAGCATATAAATTTGCAAAAGAGTAACAAGAGAGCCAAAACTTAGCTTAGACTTACTTAGACAAGTTTATCAAGAGAATGAAGAAAGTTATAGATAAGAGGCGTTGTCCAATGGAGTATCAAGTAGGGGATCAAGTACTTGTGAAGCTACACCTGATCTAGCGAACTAAGGGCCAATTGCATAAAGGACTAATAAGGTGTTATGAAGGACCATTTCTTATCGTGAAATGAGTGGGATGAGTATCTTATAAGTTAGAGTTATCTCTAAGATTAAAATTCCACCCAGTATTTCATGTTAGTATGCTTAAGCCATATCATAAGGATGAGGATGACCCTAGTAGAACAATATCACAAAGGGCTTCAATTGGAGTTCGAGAATCATACGAAAAAGAAGTTGGAGAAATTATTGTAGATAGATATGTAAGAAGACAAGGCCACTTCCCTAGGTACGGGTATATGGTTATTTTTAAAGGAAAGCTAGAAAGTGGGGCCAATTGGGAACTTGCTGAAGCTTTATGGTAGTTTCCAAACAAAATTCAAAAGTTCCACGAAGAAAATAAGACAAGGATGTCACTGGAATGAGTGGAGGAGAATGTTATGGGCCAATTTAGAAGGGCCCAAAATTATGAGGTTCATTCAAGCCCAAGAGGAGATAATCTAAAATATTCTAGAAGATTTAGAATGTTCTAAAATTGGTGGTAGGTAAAGTAGGTAGATGCATTTAATATAAAGGTAGGTGGGATTTATTTGTAACCGTTAGATCGAATTCATCTTGGCCTTTCATCTTTATAGGCCTCTTGTATATATAGGAGAGATCCCTTCAGTTGTATTATTAAGTTATTTTGAGTGAATACTATTTACATTAGAGTTTCTCTCTCTAAACATTTTGAGTTGTTACAAGCTGACTTAGCCTTCCTTAGTATAGTCAAGAACGCTAAGTGCCATACGGGTTCGAGTAAGGGAATCTGCTCGTGACATATGCACATAAATAAAATAACTAAAAAATAAAATAAAAAATACATTAAATTGGAATAAATGGAAGAAAATTCCCATTTTTATCTATTTGTCCTTTATTTTAGCTCATCATACTTTTTTTTTGTTACCTTTTCAAGGAAAAAATTGAAATACAACTTAAGAGAATTAACTTTATATATATACAAGAGGCCTTCAATAATAAATCATTTCATCTAATGATTATAATATAATTTTACTTACCCACCTACTGTTTAATTAGGTAAATCCAACTACTCCACAAACCATGGTACAATTTGGGACATTTGGAAACTTATGAAACATGCCTGTTCTTAGTCTTCCATCTAAACTTCAGCTTCTAGCTTCTCTCCATAGATTAGGCTAAGAAGAATCAAATGGGCTGAGAAAAGGCTTATGGATCTTAATGTCTATAGAAAGCCTGTGACATATATATAATGATAAGGTAGAAGCCCCATTTTTGTGGCTTTATAACTTTTAATTTTACATTAAATCTTTACAATTTGCAAATTACTTACCAAATCAGCCACTCTCTTAAAAGTTAGTTTTAGTATAATGTACGAAGATAAGATACTAAGTTTGAATATATATGTATGTGTGTCTATATATGTGTGATTACCCTTTTTATTTGACATGTGTAACACGATACATCATCTACTAGTATATATTGAAGAACCTAAATAAAACCATTACCGATAAATCATTAGATCTTATTAGGTAAAGTCACATATGGTGACTTTATATGAAGTCATATTTATAAATATGGTATAAATCAGTAAATTTTGGTATAAATATGAAAAATTCAATACACATTATCACTAATAGAATCTATAAATTTGGGGTAGAATTTATATGTTTTTACTGCATTTTAACTCTATTTTATATGCAGCGACTTCACCGAATGATTTCCCTTAATTCAATGTGTATATTTTTAAAATTAGAGAAGAAAAAATCACATGTATGTAACAATAGTTTTGTGTTTAGTTGCAATATCTTAAGATTTTAATGAAACGAAAAGAATTTTTCTTTCTAGACTATTCTTGTTTGACCATTGAAAGGACAAGAGGACCTTCATAGCTTCTAAATTATTGAGACAATATATTGGTTTTCTTTTCTTTTATTTCCTTTTTTTAAAAAAAAAAAACCACTAGTTTTCTTATTTCTTTTAGATAAAAGTTAATGTTAATAAATTGCAATGTATATTATAATGCCCCAAACTTAAGATCCCATAGATCGTCATGTGTCACTAGTCAATAAGCTTAAAAACTACTGCTAAATTCTCTAGTTCACTAAAAATACCATCCATTGAATTCACAAACTATTTAAACTCCAATTTCAAAGTATTTAAACATTTTAATAAATTTCCACACCAAAAGCGACAAATTCATTAACTTCCCCAATCCATTTACTCAACTAATTACAAAAGGAAAACCAAAGAACATAGTTCCAATATACCAAGACCATAGTTTAATGACAGTTTCAATTAACCCCTTCTAATAACACTAATACTACTAATTCTCATAATAACACTAATAATCTACATGACTATCATTCTAATAGTAGTAATTATCTCCTTAATCCTCATAACCTACATAACTATATCCAGTATACTTCCCATAGTCATCACACTAATTTTCTATGGTAGGAAAAATAAAAGAATGAACCGAAACTCAGTACAAAATACATAACCATATCCAAATGAACAAACAATGTCAATTCACATGCAATAAATGTAAAATAAGTAAATTACACAACATTTTCTTATCTTTACCTTTAGCAGTCACACAACACACAATGAAGGTACTCAACTACTCATGACTAGGTGTGCCTCTTCTAGCCTCTTTATAACTTAGCATTAGGTATGCTTCTTGGGCTTTTCTAAAAGCTAATCTACCTTAGATCCTTTCCATGCAAAACTCCACTAGGAACAACATGTCATATGGATCATCAATGTTGCCCATTAAAGATTAGCCATTACGAGCCCCTTAAGATAGCTAACCACAAGCAATAAATAATCATTTAAAGCTAGATATCTATTTAGTCTAATTTTTCAATTTACTATCATAACAATCACAAACAACAAATATATGTCATATATTTAGAACAGCCAAAAGAACTTGATGACAACTAGCTTTAATTGAATAATCTATAAAAAACAACAAAAGATAAACTATTTTAGTAAGATCATAGAACTCCCTTTAGGTTCACTAAGAAAGTAGGATAAAGATTCTAAGCTGGAAATAACTAGCTAAGGAAAGAAATATGAAGGGTAAACAATTAAATGAATCATGGTTATAGACACCCCATTTTTGCAACCCCCTTAGGTAGTTTTAGAAATTTTATTTTTAGAAAATTATAAAAAAAAAAATGGAAAATATAGAAAAATACAAAAAATCTTAAAAACTTAAAAAAAAAAAAAAGATAGGAAAGGTCATTTATAGAGTCACATGGATTGAGTTATTTCATTTTTAGTATCAGATAGGGTCTAAGTATGCAAAACCATCAAATTGGGTGTAATTTCAAAATTATTTTTAATTGTGGGTACGTAGTCATGTGTACTACACCTGACTATGCTCATTTTTTTTGCGCTTTCCATCGTATTCCCAACAATTCCCCAAGCTTTTTCCATCTTAAACTCAACTCAGTCAACCTACTTTGTAATATTTTTTGTCCTTTTTTCTACACAATTTCACCAAATCAAAGGTGAAATCGTGTAGACCACATAGAGTTCTTTACACTCAACACAAAACACGTCTAAATACATACATTTAGAGGGTAAAAAAGAAAGTTAAAAATCAAAGAAAGTTTGATGACCTAGATTTTCCTCCAAGCTTCAATATCTTTAATTCAAACATTATATTAAATTTGGAAGCTTCCTTGATGATCTTTGAGCAAATATGTGTGCTCATTACTCTAATTATCACCCAAAACCAAGCTTTTTTTTCCAAATTTCAAAAGTTTCCCATGTTTGGAGCATGATGGCCAATCCTTCATTAATGAGCTTTCTAAGCTCATTCAAGTTGAGATTAGTATAAATAGGCCTCCTCGTGCTCATTCCTGGCATCAACAATCACTGAAATCAACTTAACAACATGTACACCACTCTCTCTCTCTCTCTTTCTCTCTAGAAGTAGCACCCTCCATGGTGGTTTTTGACGAAAACTACCACTACCACCACCATCTACTTTCTCATCCTCAAAAACCCAAAGCCCAACAAAAACTTCACTTACTACCCACCATCGTGTGAAGTGGCCATCACCACCAAGTGATGACCAACTTTAAAACACTACCAAACCACCTCCATTGGCTAAGGCATAAATTTTACCCCCATATTTCCCAATGAAATACTCGTGAAACAACTTTTCCACCTTCATTTTGTTGCCTAGATTAGTTTGAAGCACCCCCATCTCAATGGCTGCACTTCTTTTCCTCCTCCATTGTAACCTATTTACTAAGCTCCACTTGACTCGAATCCAACTACCGACTCATACCTACGATCTGACTCACATACAACCTATGTCTGGCCCCCTTCTCTTTATCTTTATTTCTATGTCATTTTGTATAAATTTGTGTATTTATTTTATTTGTTTATTTTTTTAGCTTTTTCCAATTATGTAAATTTATTTATCGTGTATTTATGTTAAAAGACAAAAAGGAAATAAAAAAGAAAGTTTTCCTTTGTTTTCCTTTTTTTCTTTTCATAGCATACATGAATAAAATTAAGTACTTAAAAAAAATAAAGATTATATCACTCAGAAAAATCTTTTTGTTTTTCTTAAATGAATAAAATAAATGAATCTTTTTCATATTTAGGACTTCTTTTAGAATTTTTTTCAAAAAAATAAACACTTGAAAATGTTAGGAACCTTTTTTAGAAATTTCTCTCAAAATCAAATGGCTAAGAAATGTAAACTCGATCACTCTTCAAAATTAAAATAAACTAACACATTAACAATTTTAAAATGAACTACAAAAAGTCCGATCTCTATTAGAGGATACGTAGGCACCTACGAGGTAACTTAAAATAAGGAAATCTTTTTATTTTTCCTTTTGTAAATAGTTTTGATTTATTATTTTTGTGCAAATAGAATTAGTTTTTATGATTGTATAATTAGCTAAATGGGTATTTTAAAAGATAAATTTAAATTTAAAAAGTTGAAAGTGGTACATGTAAAGGAATTAATAACTTAGCCCTTGGACTCAAATCTCTAATTTTCAAAAACCATTTTTACAATCAATTTTCACTCAGTTCGATATCCAAGTTAAAATTAATCCACTCAATTAGTTTTAACCTAACCTATTTTTTTCCAATTTTGGTTGGGTAGCGACTTTGAACTTTTTTAAGTAGAAAAACCAAGTTTTTTTTTTTAAACTTTTAGTCGAGAGTTAATATTAAATGAGTTAAGGTTTAATACTAATCGAATTAAGGAAAATGTTAAAAAACCAAAGAAATCAAGCTTAACAGCTTGGTGACTCCACTAAGGACGTTAAGAAGGCTAGCCACTTAAACCTTTCGAAATTAAAATCATCTTTCAAGATATACTTTCATGTTGTATTTCTTTTTTATAAATATATTTATTTGTATATATCTGTACTAACCTTTATGCAGGTATATTAAGGGCATATTGGGGGGATTTAATACTTAAATCATGAAATGTGTGGTATATATGGTCAAAACTAGGTTGTCATAGGACTTTAAGAGGGAGGCTATTATGTAAGTTTCAAATATTGTAGGGTAACCATCTTCTAAGGTCGATTAAGCTACCCCACTTAAGTTTTAATATGACTAAGGAACTGTCTCTTTAAAGACATATGAGGTCACAGAACTTGAAAACCTTTAGAACTCACCCTTTTTTGTACGTGAATCCCTAAACCAGTTGATAAGTAGTGATGTGGCATTCCACTAACCAAGTTTGTGACTTTAATTGAAATTCCTCTATATCATAAAAATATTAACATATTTTCCTTGTACTATCCATGTAAATTCTTTGTACTATACTTTGTGATTTCCCTGTAAATTATATTTTTGTATAAAAATTTAAAATAATTGCTGTAATAGTAGAATTCCGATAAAGCCATATTACTAGTTTATCACTGAGCTTTTACATTTGCATCCGTGTGCCATATTTTTCATTATTTGTCAATCCTTACATCTTTTTAGGACCTCACTATTTTTCCATGTAAATAAATCCCATCTCAATCCCACTTTCATTTTTTTTCCTTATTTTCTCTAAACACTTATTAAAATATTTAGTTTTTCAAATAAGTGTCCATATTCCTAAGTTTGTATAAGAAAGTTGTATTATAGTCTCCCCATAGCTCAATCTTAGATTTGCCTCCTCTTGTTAACTTAGTGACTCCTTATAGAATACTTTATAGATCTTAGAATTTCTCTTTTCTCTCAATTTTTATTTCTCCATAAGCTATAAATATTTATCATTCCACTTATCAATCATCAAATGTGAAATAGTATCCTTCCTTTTTCCCCCTTTTGGGTAGTTACCTGTACCCTCTTAAAAATTTTCATAAGTTTGCAAATAGTTTTTGTCTCCATTTAGAAATATTTATTAGGAATTCTTAGTAAATTATCTTGTAAAATAATCATATCCTTACCCTTTTCGGCAATTGATATTTATACTTGCTAAATACCCACAAGTTAAAGTATTCTTCTTAAATTGTCATACCTAGTCTTCTTTGGGCTCCCTTTCATTTTTGAAATATTTTCCATGCTAAAAGTCATCTTCTTATCCTTCATGTAAATAAACCTCATCCTTGTATTTTCATTATTTCATTTTGCTATAAAATAATTTGTATCGAGTACCTCACCAAAGTTTTCTTTTCTTGGTCATAATTGATATGATTCATTTCAAATTAAAAGTTTTCAAATTGTTTCTTAAAAGAAAATAAAAAAAATGTTTTTATTAAGAATTGCTAATGGGGATGGATTCTTACTAGGAATTCTTGAAAGCATTGGCCAACTAGAGAAACGACAACAACAACAATGTCAACCCTGACATCATAAATCCCATTGAGTTAAGGTTTTGTTTTTTAGAGCAAACTATGGGAAAAGTTGCAGCCTTTTAAGATGGAAGACTAAGAGGAAATTCTAATGAGACTGGTTAGAATATAATGGAAGACCAAAATCGTATCTCATACCTAGTCTCTCTAATGGAAGACTAAGAGGAAATTCTTATCTTAATGACAGTGAAGATCTAATTTTCTTGGATTCAAACATCCTTCTGCCCTTCCTTTAGAGAGTAGACATTGATCTTATTAATAGAGCTGTATATTCTGACAAATACTACCATCTTACCTTTACTATGATGAATAATGAAATAAATGACACTTTATCCTCACTAATTGAGACCCCAGCCTTTTAAGATCTTAGCCTAGAACGCAAGAGGGGCTAATTCCTACAATTAAAAGAGAACCATCAAAAATCTAATTATTCAATACAAACCCTACATGGTGATTCTGACCAAAACCAAGATGGGGGGTTGCTGCTGCTAATGCGCTTCAAGAGTACCTTCACTTTGATAAGATGTTTTGCTCTAAGGTGGAAGGACTCAATACGGGTATCATAGTCTTATGGAATGTAGAGGATGCAACCATTCATGAGAGGCTCATCTCCAGGTAAAAAATACTTATTGAAATCCAGGTCTATAATACTCCTTTATCTTGGTATATCTCTATTATATATGTTAGTCCTAGAGTTTAAGAGAGATTTCGTTTTTAGGAGGAGCTAAAACATTGAGTAAGTTTTATAGATGGCTTGATAGGAATCAGGATACTAGGCCCTTAACCTGTAGCCAAGCCAAAGGACTAGAAGGACTAACGCAACATATCGTCTTGCTCTAGCCAACCCTTGCCAAGGCCAAGCTGCTCTTTGTTGCCGACCAACTCCATATGCCAAGTTAAGTAACTACACGCCTCTCTAGAATCATTTACCAATAGAATGAAAGCTTTGCTAACAACTCGGCCTTTCCATTCACTCTTGCTTGGCATGTCCAATCCAACCCCCAGCTCGGAAACATTTATGTCAAGATGACAACAGACCTTGTACATGTTCGTAGCTACTCCTCTTTGGCCAAGCCTATATCTGTCTAGAGCTCTTGCTTGGCACCCCTACTCGATGCCTCAACTTTGTAGAAATCAAGCTAATTGTACAAAATTGTCTTTTCTACTATAAAGTCATCTACCCGCAATGAGCCACATGTCCAAGCAACCATGTACCAAAATCCTCCATAAAGAATATTCATTTTAGTTGTATTTTCTCATTTTACCCTTTATTATTCCTTATACATTACTTCTTTGGGATACTACCCTTTTTATCTTTTCCATTTTTAGGCAAGTTACCTTAGTTTCTCAGGTATAAATACCTACTATACATGTAGCTGCATCATCTTATCATCATCATCAATATACTGAATATTTCCTTTTTGTGAACATTGCTCTTATTAGCTTGTTTGCTCTTTCTTCATTCTTATTTTAACCCTTAAGTAAGGTTAGGTGGCGAGTAACCTCACTGAACCAACATGTACGTCATATCAAACTGTACCATAAGTCCTTAGAAGTTCCATTAGTACGTAACATCCTTTGGAGCTATTT
The DNA here is from genome assembly GCA_024138015.1 of Lumnitzera littorea. NCBI lineage: Eukaryota > Viridiplantae > Streptophyta > Magnoliopsida > Myrtales > Combretaceae > Lumnitzera > Lumnitzera littorea. Next base: position 90,000,072 of record JAMXBB010000001.1, on the reverse strand, counting down.
GTAGGTTTTCTTATTTTCTCTCTTTTACTGATTTCTCATGCACTTCCCATCACTTATTTCAAGCTTTCGATAAACTTGGATCCATTCTTGTGATTGGCCCTATATGCTCTTAGCTCTGATTTGCATCATCTTGGTATCATAATAGAGGTTTTGTTTAGGTAAGTTGTGTTTGAGGATTTGGAAAGTAGTTCTTGTTATCTTAGTGTATAGAAGTTGTGAAAAGGAGTGTTGAAGTATTTTGAGCAAGCGATAGGTTGTAATAGTTTGCTTTCGAAGTCTTCTATTTATACCTTGTTTTAGGTATGTGAAAACAAAGCAATTTTCTATGTTAATTTAGCTATTGTGTTTGCTGGTTATTAAGCTTATGGTTTAAAGAGAGTGTATATTATGTGATTTAAAGGAATAGTGTCAATTGTATCATTGAATCGAAGAGCTTAAAATTTGAATATGTCGAAGAAAATAACAGACCCGAGTGTTAATCCTAATGTTAGGGATGACAACAATGGTGTTGTCTACCATGGACGACAATCTTAAGGCTCCCTTAGAAGTACAGACGAAAGGCTTGATGAGTGTTAATCCCGAGTGTTAATCCTAATGTTAGGGATGACAACAATGATTTGACTTGAACAATTTATGCATTGGCTTATCAACTTGCTAAAGCTGTGCATAACACCCTATAAGCTGCCCGACCTACTAGAGGTTAGAGCTTAGCTCGACAAGTCTAAGGTGGAGGAGTAAGCAAATAAGTGAGAAGAAGGATTAACTTAGGAGATATAGAGTATGAAGAAGAGGAGAGAGCTCAAGCACCCTGAGCTACCGACCACATGAAACTTCAGATTACAAGTTTCAGTGGCTTTAAAAGTGCGAATGATTATTTGGATTGGGAAGAGAAGGTAGAGCGAGTTTTTGAGTATTACAAATATGATAACTACGAGAAAATAAGAACTATTGCTATTGAGTTCTCAAGATATACCGCTATGTGGTGGAAAAACTTTTAGGTCGTGAGAAGACGAGAAGGATACCAAGAGATCAATACCTAGTATGAGATGAAGAGAATACTCTGAAACAGGTTTGTGTTAAATACCTATTTGCAAGATACTTTTGCTCAACTTTAAGAACTGAAGGAAGAAGGTCGAACTATTGATGAATATGTTTAAGAATTCCAAATGCTCATTATTCGCTATGAAGTAGAAGAGCCATCAGCCCGTATAGTGCCCTGATTCCTTACTAGTTTAAGGAGTGATATCTAAGACATTATAGAATTATAGCAATTTACTACATTGGATGAGGTTATACGAATAGCCTAACAAGTGGAAAGACAAAGAAAGAGCCAAATGCCGACCAGACCCCCAATAAGCAAACCTAGATAGTCAAGCTAACCTAAGCAGCAAAGTTACCGAACCTAATTAAGTACCGAGTCAACTAGGAAGGTAGATGCCTAAGTTGAATAGAAGAGTCGACTTGATAGTGACATACTAACCAGAATATACAAGAAAGGATAGGGATCTAAAAGGAAGATGAACTAGATCAAGTGCTTCAAGTACCAAGGGTTTGGACATGTGGCCACTCGATACCCAAATCAAAGGACCATGATTATCAAGGGAGATTCTTCAGTAGTCGAAGTGGATAGCATAGATGAGTAACTTGAGGTGACAAAAGTAAAAGGTGAGGCTAATGCAAGCACCAACCTGATTGAAGAAGACGTATTTGTTGAGGACTTAGATTAATTGACCCTAGTTGTCCAACATACAATGAGCTTAAAACCCTCACCCGATGAGGAGCAAAGAGAGAATTTATTCCATATCACATGTAAGGTGAATAATCACCTCTATGCCCTAATTATAAATAGTAGTAGCTATACCAGTTCGGCATTAGCTAATCTGATTATGAAGTCAAAGTTGCCAACTATCATGCATTCGAAACCGTACAAGTTATATTGGTTGCATGAGAAAGGAGCACTACATGTCACTTAGTATGTACTGTTATCGATCACCATTAAAAACTATTTCGATGAGATTCTTTTTGGCGTACTACTCATGTATACATCACATATACTACTGGGTCGACCTTAACTTTATGATAAAAGAGTTATCCATGATGGATACAGGAACACATATGTATTTGAGAAGGATAGAAGGAAAATTACGTTAAACACCATGTCGCCAAGTCAAGGTAGCAATTTACATGCTAAACTTGCTCATAGATCAAAGAAAACTTTAGTATTGAGTAAAGCCAAACTACGAGAGGCTATTAAAGCCAATGCACCAACCTTGTTGTTAGTTAGGCAATTATTAGAGTTAAGGGAACGGGGTGAACTAACTTAAAAAGTAAAGAAGCTGCTGAATGAATATACTAACTTGGTTCCTAAACAGTTACCCAAAGGATTATCCCCTGTCCAGGGCATAGAACATTACATTGACTTAATACTCGGTATCACCTTATCGAACAAACTAGCTTATCGGATGAATCCTAAGCAAGCTTCTAAACTTCAGTGACAAGTTAATGAACTCCTAGAAAAGGGTAATGTAAGGGAGAGTCGAAGTCCCTATACTATGCTAGCACTTCTAGTGCTGAAAAAGGACGATACCTGGCAAATGTGTGTTGATAGTCGAGCAGTGAACAAGATTACGATCAAGTACCAATACCTAATCCCTAGGTTGGATGACACATTGGATGAACTAAGTGGAGCTAGGGTCTTTAGCAAGATTGATTTGAAGTCTGGCTACCACCAGATTCAAATGAGGTTGGGAGATGAGTAGAAGACTACTTTCAAACTTAACATAGACTCTACGAGTAGATGGTAATGCCATTCGGCTTATCAAATAGCTTAAGTACTTTCATGCGACTAATGAACCATGTACTAAGAGATTTGATTAAGAAGTATATCATGGTGTATTTCGATGACATTCTACTATACAGTACCGACATACTGAGTCACCTTGAACATCTCTATGCTGTATTAAATGTACTCCAAGCTGAGAGGTTATTGAGCAATTTGAAGAAGAGTTGCTTTTGCCAAGAGGAAGTGGTGTTTCTAGGTTATGTAGTTAGTGGAGGAGGCTTATAAGTAAATGATGAGAAGATTCGAGCAATTGTCGAGTGGCTAACTCCGACCACTTGTGCCAAAGTGAGAAGTTTCTATGGACTAACATCCTTTTGTAGAAGATTCATAAGGAATTTCAGCAACATAATCACACCCCTTACCAAGCTGACAAAGAAGAACATTGAATTCAAATGGAGAGAAAAGGAGGAAAGAAGCTTTGCCAAGGTGAAGGAAAGATTGATTTCTGTACCTTTACTCCAAACTTTGAGAAGATGTTTGAGCTGGTATGTGACGCGTTAGGCATTAGTATAGGTGCAGTCCTAATGTAGGAAGGCCGACCTATTACTTACCATAATGAAAAGCTTAGAGGACCTCAACTGAACTACTCCATATATGATAAAGAACTCTTAACACTCATCTGAGCACTCTAAGTATGGCAGCATTATCTATTGCCAAGAGAGTTTGTTATCTATGCTGATAATGAGTCTCTGAGGTACCTCTAAAGTCAAACCAAGTTGTTGAAGTAGCAGATGAGGTAGGTTGAATTCCTTAAGGGTTTCAATTTTGTAATAAAATATAAGCAAGGGAAAAGCAACATAGCTATAGATGCTATTTCAAAAAGACATGTGCTCTTAATCGAACTGCATACCATATTATTTAGGTTTGCAAGTATCAAAGAGCAATATTCTAAAGACCCATACTTTAGAGCCACATTTGGGTGATGTGCCGATGGAAGAATAGTCGATGAATATCATGAAGAAGATAGGTACTTATTCCAAAGTGGAAAATTGTGCGTGTCGACTTGCTCATTGAGAGAGTCACTAATTAAGGAAGCTTATAGTAGAGGACTCGCCGGATATTTTGGGGAGAGAAGAACATATGAGCTATTGAATAGACGATTCTTTTGGCCGAAAATGAGACGAGACATGCACTAAATTATTGAGGGCTATATCGTATGCAAGAGGGCCAAGTGCCAAGCTAAGTAAGGGAAAGCAATGCCTTTACCTATCCCAACCAGACCTTGGATTGAGTTGAGCATAAACTTTGTTCTTAGATTGCCTAGAATTGCCTGAAGTAAAGATTCCATAATGGTCGTCATGGATAGATTCAGTAAGATGGTACAGTTTATGCCTTGCTCTAAGATAACTGATGCTTCAGCTATTGCTTCTCTCTTTTTGTAGGAAATTGTTTGGTTGCACGGCATGCCAAAAGTGTAGTCTCAAATAGAGATCTAAAGTTCTTAAGCCATTTCTAAAGAACCCTATGGCATTAAATGGGGACTAATCTATTATACAGCACTTCCTGTCACCCTCAAATTGATGGCCAAATAAAGGTGGTCAATCCTACTTTTTGGGATCACTACTCCAAGTAACAATAGGTAAGAATTTGACTTATTGGGATGTTTGTTTGCCTATAGTAGAGTTCGCTTACAACCAAACAATGCGTGACACCACCAAATAGACTCCCTTAGAAGTTGTCTATAATTTTAATCTCGAGTTGCCCCTTGATTAGACCCTTACATCCATATCTAAACAAGAAGACCCTAACACAAGAGCCCGAGCACAGTCCTTACAATACATCTACGACAAAGTTACTCAACAGATTGACTAAGCTACCAAGAAAATGCGAGAAAAGGCTAAAGGATACACGTTGAAGTGGTTTCAACCTGGAGATCTAGTGTAGTTACACTTGAGCAATGAGAGATTCCCAAACAAGAGAAAAAACAAGCTATTTTCCCTAGCTGAAGGTCCTTTTAGAGTACTCTAGAAGATTAACAACAACGCCTATAGATTGGAGCTGCCTGAAGATTATGCGATCTTGGACACTTTCAATATTGTTGACCTTTGCCCCTATCACCCTAAAGGAGAACCAAATAAAGACTATTTAGATTTGATCCCAAATCCAAATTAACCTAGAGGGAATGATATGAATTAAGCTACTAGGCCCTTAACCTGTAGTTAAGCCAAAGGACTAGAAGGACTAACACAATGAATTTTCCTACTCCAGCCGACCTTTGTTGAGGCCAAACTACTTCTTGCTACTGACCAACTCCATACACTGAGCCGAGTGATTGTATACCTCTCTGGAATCATCTACCCATCGAATGAAAGCTTTGCTGATAGCCTAGCCTTTCCATTCACTCTTGCTCAGTATGTCCGAATCGGCCCTTAACTCAGCAACATTTGTGTCAAGATGACGAAAGACCCAATACATGTTCGTAGCTACTCCTCTACTATTAAGCCCACATCTGTCTGGAGCTCCTGCTCGATACCCTTACATGGTACCTCAACTTAACATAAATCAAGCTGATCGTACAAAATCATCTTTTCTACTAGAAAGTCATCCACCTACTGTAAGCCACGTGTCCAAGCAATCATGTACCAGAATCCTTTGTATAGAATATTTATTTTAGTTGTATTTTCCCATTATACTGTTTATTATTCCTTGTACATTACTTCTTTAGGATACTATCCTTTTTGTCTTTTTTATTTTTGGGCAATTTGTCTTAGTTTTTTTATTATAAATACCCACTGTACATGTAGGCGCATCATCTTATCATCATCATCAATATATTAAATATTTCCTTTTTGTGAATATTGCTCTCATTAGCTTGTTTACTCTTTCTTCACCCTTATCCTAACCCTTAAGCAAGGCTAAGTGGTGAGTAACCTCACCAAACCAACTCATGCATCATATTAAGCTGTGATGTGAGTCCTCGGAAGTTACATTAGTAGTCACATTCTTTGGAGCTATTAATGGGTTTTCTTATTTTCTCTCTTTTATTGTTGTCTTGCACGCTTCCCACAACTCATTTTAATCTCTTGGAAAGCTTAGATCCGTCCATACGACCAACCTTGTCTGTTCTTAACTTCAGTTCACATTATAGCTAGGTCTTAGTTGGCAATTTTAATGGGGTTATTTCAAGCAAGAAAAAGTGGGGACGGATAAGTATTTGTCAAGCACATGTAAATAGATATCAATAGTGATGAATGTGTATGGCATGGCGGATTTAGGGTTTAATGGGCTTAAATTCACCTGGTCCAAGCGCTCCAAAGATTTATGAGATCTAGTACATACAAGACTAGATAGGGCTTAAGGAAATTATGACTAGTATAGGATGTTTCCTGAGGCTAAGGTGTTCCATTTATCTTCATCAGGTTCCGACCAACTACTAATTTTTTCAAACACTTTCCCTAAGATAAGAGCTGGGCCTAAAGAACTAAGGCCTTTTCATTTTCAGCCCATGTGGCTTGACTACCTTGATTCTCAATCCTTTATAGCATATGAATGGGACTAGCAAAATTTTAGGTTCCTAGAAGACATTAGCAATTTTACTATTCAGCTTAAAAAATGGAACAAAGAAGTTTTTAGTATTATTCATGTTAGAAAGAAAGCTATCTTAGAAAATTTGGAAGAGGTCTAAAAAAAGTTGTATTTGACTCCTACACGATCCTTATTGACTTGAGAATAAACCTTACATGATAAATTGAAGTGGGTTTTAACCTAGGAAGAAAGATTATGGGCCGCTAAAGCATACTCAACCTGGATCGTAGATGGGGAACGAAATATGTAATTTTTCCATGCGAGTGTTATAACTAGACGCTCGAAATCTAGAGTTATGGGACTGTTTAATGTTATAAGAAATTGGTGTACAAACCCTCAAGATATTGCTAACATCTTCACCAAATTCTTTCAAGAGCTTTACTCCTGATTGTCTTTTTAGTAATTTATACAATCTACCTTAGAATGGAGGTCAACGAGTGCTCTCAATTGAAGAAAAGGCATCTTTGGATGGTCAATGGACTAATGTGAAGAACAAGTCTACCTTGGCTTAGGAAATAGCAAAGCACCAGGTATTGATGGATTTCGAGCCAAATTCTTTAAGAAATGTTAGGTTATTGTAGGTTTAAAGGTCTATGATGCTATCTACTCTATTCTAAATTTGAGCTAAAGAGTTAAACAAAACCCTCATTGTCCTCATACCAAAGATCATAGGGGCAAATAAGGTTAAAGATTTTAGGCCCATTAATCTTTGTACTATGGCCTATAAAATTGTCTCAAAGTTATTGGTGAACTAGTTGAGACCTCTGTTGAATGAACTTGTAAGCTTGGAACTATTGAGCTTCATTCTTGGGCGATCGACTAAGGACAACATCATTGTTTTCCAAGAAATCTTGCACATGTTAAACAAAAGAAAAATAAAGAAGCAATGGATGGTTACGAAATTGGACCTTAAGAAAGTGTATGACAAGATTGAGTGGGACTTTATTAGGGCAATTCCAATGAGTTTGAATTTTCTTGAGAGTTAGGTTAAGCTTATCAAATCTTGCTTAACAATGGTGTCATATCGTGTGGTTGTTAACGAAGCTATGTTAGAAGAATTTCACTCTAGTTGAGACCTAAGACAAGGGGATCCTTTATCCCCTTACCTGTTCATCCTTGCTCTTGAAGCCTTAAGTCAAATTATTACTTCAATGATTGCAGAAGGTAAGTGGATTCCTCTAAAAGTCAGAGGAACTAATCTGAAGCTTTTCTACCTTTTTTTGTGAATGACCTGCTTCTTATGAGGGAATTAACCACTTAGAATGCGAAATAAATGTTAGAGATCATGGAATACTTTTGTATCATTTCTGGTCAAAAAGTGAATTTTGCTAAATCCTACATTTTGTTCTCATGCAACACTGCTAGTGATATGAAATCCTTTATTTGCAATGTCATGCCTCAAATAGGAGGATTTGTAATAGTCCTTACGTACAAACTAACCTAAGATAGAAGTTGACCTCACAGCTACTATTGTAGGTATAATCCATGTAAAACGTACATGACTCAACCAGCTTAAAGCATTCATTCTGATACTTGTGAATAATCAAACCTATGGTATAGCATTACAAAATACCTGTTCTACATAACATGTTGTCTCATAACACAACAGTACTTACATCAACATTTCACATCCATAGTTATAATTTACAATCAAAATTTACGAAAAACTATAGGTTTTGAAATCTATTTACAATAAGATAGGAAACTAATGGGAGTCATAAGGAATTCCTAGTTAATTTCCCCAAAACTCAAGAAAAAAGTCAAAAGCCCAGATTTAGTGAATTCCTTTCCTCGCTTTCCCAGTCAACAGTACACTAACCTGAAGGGTGGTGATATCTAGACATCTTGACCTTCACTCTTCATTTACAAAAGAATCTATAAGGATGTGAGCACAACTAGCTCAATAAGTAGGATGGAGTCAAAAGAGTACTAAATAATCATAAGCAAAGTAATTAATTATGATGAAATGTAATGTAATCAATCACTTGAAATATTGCATAATGTTATCTAGTCTATTGTGAGGTCAGAAAAATTACATCTGCTCTAACCCAAATTGAGGAGTTTTATCGTGACTTAAACTAAATCAAACCCGAGCTTATGCAATGGAGAACACTCTCCTCCCGTGACCACTTTTGAACTACGACTCCCATTCTTACCGCGATCTCCTTGCTTGTCACTTAGTTTGACTAAAAATGGGGAAAAAACCATTTCACCTATCCTCATCGAAACAAGTCGGTTTTTGGCTTAACACTCCTAATCATTTCCCCTAACAGGTATTATGCATGTTGAATTTCATTGCAATCAAATCATTATTAGTTTCAATTAGGGGTAACCAAACAAGTTCACATAATATAGAAACGATATGATCATGCAAAATAGCACACTAAAGAGTTCAACTCTTGTCACAACTGAATAGCAATCACATGCATGGCATGCACACAAACAACTAGTTATAATTATAAGCAATAGTACTCTTAAGTCTCCAAATACTCTAATACAGTATCTCAAGAAGCGATAAAGCTATGATTCCAAGTTACCTGTTTAGACACTTACTACAGAAGACTAGTGTCTTCAACGGTTTGATCACTAGGAGATCTTATATATATACAAAACTCGAATTTAGTTTACGTATACTTACGAAAATATTAAGGTTTTATCTAAAGGTATTCTGTTAAACAGTCATATATATATATATATATATATATATATAATTTTGTTATTTTCCTTATATAATAAAATATAGTTTTATTATACAAGTTAAGAATATAGTTTTATTATATAAGTTAAGTTAAGTTATTAAATATTAATAATATATATAATTATACAGTTACGTATAATATGTCGTTTCAATCGTATCAAAACATATTTTTAATCGGTTAAATCACATTTTAATTACAATAAGGTTATCGTAATATGCAAATTCTCATAATATAATAAAGATATAGGTTATAGTACCTAAGATTGTCCAATTTTACTAAAAATAACATCATTGGGTTCATACATACCTAATAACATATATTACAGGTTTTATTTATCAAGATGACTTCTAAAAGGTACTTTGAGTTTCTAGTATGCCTATACGTACTTATAATGAATATTATCATATTATACTTATTTTATGAACTTAAGCTATAATTTACATAATTTGTCAATATAACTCAATAATATAGATATTGTCTAACCCTAATATGTATATAGCATATCCTAATCATCAAATTATCATTAAATATATTAAAAATTCATTTTTTATTAAATCTAACAAGCATGTATTTCTATAGTTTTAATTTCAATATTTATCATATTTTAGCTTATTATTCCTAAAAATAAGTCCCGATTTATAATTAAGCTATTTTACTACATGAATTCATAATAAATAGCTTAGGTCACTAAATAATTTCTTGAAAATTTCTATAGACCCCTAAAAATATGGGAGATTCAATCATTGCTTAGTTTCATGCTATCGATTTATTACCTATATACTCGAAATTACAATTTTACCCTTAAATTACATTTAATTACCCAAATATTATTCTTTTTACATAAAATTATTTCCAACATATCCTAACATCATTATAATTTACCAAAAGTTAGCATAGGTCATTTTCATCAATTATTTTCATAAAACCTATTTATTTCACATTTTCACCCTAATTATACCTATTTTTAGAGTTAAAATTACATTAAATATTAAAAATAATCCAATAAAAAATTTGGCTACATAGAAATTATCTATATATCATGTATATTTTATACAAAAATTTCAAGTTAGAAGCAAAATCATTTGATAGATTTTTTTTTAAAGTCAAAATTCGAGTGAATAGTGACTTTCTTAAGCAAATATATTAAATATTTAAAATTTTACAAAAATAAAAATATCGCAGAAAAGTATATCTAAAATCATCTAATATAATTTTTTACAAAATTTTCTAAGTAAATTCACTATTTTTTAAAAATATTGAAAAACAAGGCAAAAGTTTGACTTATCAATTCATCTCAACTCCGGTAACCGTTGGTGGATAGGGGGTTGTCAAAAGGGCCAGACGCTGGGGGTTTTAGGTGGCGGTGGAAGGGCTTCATAACAAATCAAAGTTTGCCCTAATAACTACTCTAGCTTAGTTCTAGCTTTGTTTTCGTATAATTTTCCTAATTTTTTCCTATTTTCTATAATTTTTCTCTCTCTTTAATCTAGTCTCAACTTTGCTAAAATTGTAAAATTTTGGTAGTTGGTAGTATCTATAGGCTTTAATTTTGGCTCATGGAATTTTCCTTTAATTTTTTTTTTTCCGAACTTCCAAGGTGGTGATGTCAATCTACATGTAATTCTTACTTTTGAGTCATGTTTTTTACTTCATTTGGCTGCCACAAAAATTTTCTAGCAAATTCTAACCAAAATCTTGAATTGTTTGGTAGATTTTGCAATTATTTAAGTATTTTAAGTATATTATATTAGTATTTAGTTATTTTATTAATATACAAATATATATCCTATGTATAGACACCTAATTTTTACCCTTTTGTAATCCTAATTTTTTATTATTATTTGATTTTATTTTATTTTACAAAAAGGGTCTTAATTCAAAAATAAATAAATAAAAGATAGAAAAAATAAAAATTAACAAATGATGAAAATACCAAAAAAAATAATAATAAAAGAAAAAATTATAAAGAGTTTTGTAGATTTTTAGGAATTAACTTATATTAGGAACAAATAGTTTTAGTTTTAGTTAGTACAAATAATTATTTTAGGGAACCGGGTAGTTTAAGTACAATTTAATTGTACTGAATGTCAAGGCGCAGGCCAACGGCCTAACGGATAAGTATTAGAGTATTTAGATTGGATTTAATTTGAGGTCTTAGGTTTGAGTCTCAACAGGCACTTATGTCTTTATTTTTCTATCTTTGCAAAAGCGAGATGAAAACGGAATTTATATCTAATTAAATTATTTGAATTTTGTTGAGACACAGCAGAAAAAAGGACCACCTTCACACATCAATAATTCGGCGACTACATAGTGACAACAACACTTCCACACCAATCCGCAACATTCACATCTGACTTTCTTTCGTGATCACGTCCACGCTAACAAACATCGCCATCTTCAGCAGTACGCTCCATCAAGGCACTGTACCCCCACTGACCACACTCCGTTGTAATGGTCCAACACGAGCACAGTACACTGGTAAGCGTCACTACACGTCTCGCACATCAGCACACCTAAAATCGACGACCTAACCAGTCCACACGTGCACCTCCATCCTCCACGTCTAAGCAATAGATATAGATATAGATCACACCAATTGCTATCTCCAGCCACTGCAAGTTTTTACACATTGCACGGCTACAACTCGCGGCAAGCCGAGCATAACACGGACGCATAGATCCAATTTCCAATTAGCTCCAACCAACGACCGCCCTTCCACGTTATTACTGTGCACTATAGTGAGAACCCTAAACTCTTACACAAATTGCAAACACAGCACTCCAATTAGCAACAGTACACCTCCACTTATCCAACAAACAACATTGCAACGGACGGTAAGTTCAGGTTCGGCTATGTTTGGTTCTTTCAATTTTTTTTATTTTATTTATATTATATTATATTATACTATATTATCTTATATCATATTATGTTGTTATTAGAACCTTAAGTGATTTAGCATATTCTATGAAAATAATAATAATTTAGGTTGTTTCTTAACATTAATTTTCTTTGTAATAGATTAGGTATACTATATTGATTTAAGTAAATGTCTATTTAATAAGTAGTAATATAGATATAAAGATATATAGATATTAGATAAGAGATTGTTAAGATTAGTTTTATGTTATTATTATTTATAAGTTCGCATAATATAAAATACATGAATATGTTAATTTAAGAGTTTTTGTATTATTTCTTATATAGGTGTATTATATGGAATTATTTTATTTCAATAGATCGTTATATATAACACATAAAAATATAATATATGAATAAGTTAGTATAGGGGTTTTAGTATTAGTTCTTATATAAGAGCATTATATGGAATTGTTTTATTTTGGTAGAAAGTTATAGGAATTGTTAGGATTGGTTATTTTTGTTAGGATTTGATCTTGTTTAAAGAGTTGTCATATAGAATGTTGTTTCTTTTTTAATAAAAAAATCCTTTTAAAAAAACTTTTAGGACTTTTAGTGAATTTTTTATAAAATAATAACACTCCAGTGTTAGGACCCTTTAGATTTTTTTAAATAAACCGAATAAATAAAAAACGTAAACTTTCAACACATTAAAGTTTTTTGGAAAAAACTACGATTGTCTAGTCCCGGTTAGCGGATACGTAGGCACCTTCAGGGCGACGATAAAATATGTAGAAATTTAGGTTTTTTTTCTTTTATTTATTTTTTAAATATTATACTTAGAAGAATAATCCTAATTTTGGTAAATAGATAATGGTATTCGTTAAGGTTTAATAGGTTAGCCCTCGAATTCGGAATCATCTGGTTCTTCATTCAAATTGAAATCAAAGACCGGTAGCTAAATTGTAATTAATCCATCCAATTAGTTATGATTTCTTTTTTCTTTTCTCGACTTCGGTAGGGTGGTGACTCCAAAAATTTTTTTAGATAAAAAACTAAAGTTTTCCATTTTCTTAAGTCGAGGATTAATATTAAATGAGTTAGGGTTTATTACTAATCGGAAATGGGGAATTCAATTTTAAATAGGAAATCGAAAAATCAGGCTTGGCAGTTTGGCGACTCCATTGGGGACTGCTAGAAGGCTAGCCACTAGAAGTTGCCAAAAATAGGATTATTTTTCAAAAAATAGAAATAAGAAAAATAAAAAGATGAAATAATAAAAACAATAAAAAAGAACTTAGGTATGTTATTCTATGTATTTGTTTATTTTATTTATTTATTTTTTTACTAACATTTTTTTTGTTGTTGTGGCAGTTTATTTAAGGGGGTAATTTTCGGGGGTTTTACTTTTTTTTATTCTGTTTTTCTGCATCATAAATGCATGGTAGACATGGTCAGAACCAGTCCATCTTGGGACCGTAGGAAGGGTTGTGTAAGCTTCGGATGTTGTGGGGTAACCACCTTTTGGGGCTAATCAGGCTACCACACTCAAGTTCAAATGCGACCATAGAATCGTTGCTTTGAAAAAACATAGTGGTTGCGGAGCTTGAGAACCTTTAGAACCCACCCTTTTGCATTACACAAAACCCCTTTTTTTTTTTCAAAAAATTTTACAGGAACCTATGATGTGGTAGACCTAAATGAATAAAGACAGTTGTGAAGTTGTGATTGTAGTTGTAATATTTCCTTATAAGTAATTTATAATAATTTTATGTAAAGTTTAGATTACGTTGTAATTGTAACTTTAATTTTGATTTTGATTAGTCATGACTAGATCAAGTCAAGGGCCTTTTGAAGACATTCATGTCCACCTACCGCATTGGCCATAAAAACTGCTTCAAACGTGGTTTCGACTCTTCAGCCCAGATAAACAGGAGTTTATTAAGAATAAGATTGTGCCCATCCTCTCTCTATAGAAGATCCCCGTAAACATCACTCTAGTGCGGGCCTTAGTCTACCTATGGGAGCCCAAATCCACCAGTTTCTGTATGGGCCTATATCAACTAAGCCCAACTTTAGAAGAATACTCTCAATTGTTGTGGGCTCCTACGATCACTGATGATATCTATGTCCTAGACTTGGAAGCTGCAGCACCAAAGATCTTCAGCAAGTTGTTAGGAATCAAAAAAACTGAAATAAACCAGGTTCTAAATCAAGGAAAGACCATTCGATTAGAGGATGTCATGGACTGGTTTTCTACTGAATTGAAGCATAGAGAAAAACGTGAGGTTTTTTGTGCAAATTTAGAAGTATGGCACCAGTATTGGGTTAATGCTTTTATATTGGTGGTCTTTTATACTATCTTGTTCCCTGATGATAGACGTCGAGTCCACTTCAGAATTGCAAAACTCGTAACCCAATTCCTTGAAGGGAAATCATATGTCCTAGCCCTTTTGGCTGAGCAGATCCGATCACTAAACCATCTTAAGAAAAAGAAACGAAGAGATCTGAAAACTAATATGGTCCTACTGGTGGTCTAGTTCGTTAGCCACATGAGAAGTTACCAACTTGATTTCAATCGGGCTAAGTTTACTAAGCAATACGATCTCATCAAATTTTTTGGAGAAAGAATTGAGCTACCAGAAAATATAGCTAGTCACTATTGGGTCCAATACTTTTAGACTATGAAAGCAAAAGAGTTGTTGTTGACACTCAGGTGGTTTGCAGGCAAGGAAATGATAAGAGGGTATGAAGACTTCAAGGCGATCCCTTTAATCAGCTTCAACCTCTGCACCGCATGCATCCCAGCCAGTGGACTCATTGAGGACATGATCCCCAGACCATCATTAGAAGCTGTCTCATTAGACTTCCTTAACCCCCAACATGATGGTAGCTAACAAAGTAGCCAAGCTTCGGAGCATCTGAGCTCTTTAGTGCATAAGAAAGACCATCCCTACCACTAAAGGGATAACAGCCAGGAGCCAGATAACCAAAGGATTTTTTTATCACCAACTAAAAGGACTGAAGAATATAGAAGACAATAAAGAGAAGGGGGAAGTTTAAGTTGAAGCTGAACCCGAGAGAATGAGTAAAAGAGAGCAGGAGTTAGAAAACCATTACAAGGAATATCATCAGAAGATAAAGGCATTGGAAGCACAACTAAAGAGGACTAAGGCCAAACAAGAGCAGGCTCTCAAGATCCAAAAGAGGAGAAAGACGCAGGATAAGCCTATTAGCCACTAAGAGAATAGATCTTAGATTGTAGGTTTTTTTTAATATTTAATATTTTCTTTAGAATTCTTTTTTGTGAACAGAATAAGAGGTATAAAGCTTCACAATTACAAAAATTAATAAAAGTTAGTTAGGTTTTGCCACATCAAAGGTTTCTTCCCAATTTTTAATTTTTCATTGCACTCATGTGACATGCATCTTACATCTATATGATTAACAACACTGTCTTAGGAAAATGTAACATGTACTAACCCTTTGTTGAGTTGATCTTACAATCAGGTAAAATTTCATATAGCACCCTATAGACACCTAATTTTGGCTCCTCTGAAGTCCTAATTTTTACTTTTACAAAAGGGGTCCTAATTCAGAAAAATCAAGAAAACAAAAAAATTAATAAAAGATAAAAAGATAATAAAAATTAACAAATAAATAAAATACCGAAAAAATGAGAAAAGGAAAAATCATAAAAATTTCGTAGATTTTTAGAAAGTAATTTATATTAGGAATAATTAGTTTTAGTGTTAATTTTAGTTTTAGTTTAGTTAAAAATTTTAGTTTAGGCATTCTGATAGTTTAAATATTATTTGATTGTAATGAATGTCAAGACATAGACCAACAACCTAACGAATAAGTAACAGAGTATTTGGGTGGATTTAGTTGGAGGTCACGGGTTCGAGTCTTAGTAAGCACCTATGTCTTTATTTTTCTAACTTTGCAGAAGCGAGACAAAAATCAGTTTCATATCTAATCAAATCATATGAATATTAGTTAAATCAGATTTGAATTAAATTTGAATCTAATTTAATTAACGAATTAGATATAATTACATAAGATATGATATGATATGATTGAGATTATATAAACATCTACACGCCTCCAGCAGCCAACACAATTAAACCCATTTGTAGCCTACTATCTAACCTACATACGCCTACAGTAGCAACACAATTAAAAAAAGAGAAACAGAAACAGAAATAGCCACTGCAGCTAAAGAAAAATAGCAGCAGAACAGAAGCCCACAAAGCAGCAGAACAGCAGAATAGCACACGTCCTCAATAGCCCTTGACTGTCCAGCACTTGCCTACATTAATGACAGTCCCCTACAATGCAACGCCCCTGGACAGTCTAAACTCTATTGCACATCTCAATACACTATACCGAACAAGTCCACTGCACAATCTATTTTCCACATCCTCACGTCCTTGTACTGTCCACGCACACATGAGCACGCCGTAATTCGCTATCCATGTCCTCACGTCCTTGCACTGTCCATGCACACACAAGCGCGCCGCAATCTGCTGTCTATGTTATCGCGTCTTTGCAATGTCCACGCACATACGAGCACGCCGCAATCTGTTGTCTACATTCTCACGTCTTTACATTGACCGTGCTCCATCATGCCGCAAGATCCGAAGGCTTTTATACAGTCCAATTCAGGCGAAACTCCAAATGAACATAACTCTAGAACAGCAAGCCTCGACGTCGAATTGTACACTCCACAGTCCGATACCGTCGCTGCTTCGTCTACGCTATTATTGTGCAAGAACAAGCCAGGTTCAGTTTTTCCAAATCTTAGTTTTCTTATTTTATTTCATTTACTTCATTATTTTATTTATTTATTATTATTATTATCATTATATTATTAGTTCCTTAGTTATTTGATGCGGTATATGTGTATATGACTATATTAGTTTAGGTGACTTATTAAAATTAGTTTTTCATATATTAAGTAAGTTATGTAACATTACTAATCCATTTAGGTAGATAAGTATTTAATAATAATAGAATATACATATGTATATTAGTCTAGGAATTTTTAAGATTAGGATTTCTCGCTTAGAAAACCAAATTTTTTTTAGAAGTAAAAATTAACAAAAAGTCAATAAATTGTTTAGGCTATTACGACTTAGGACCCTTTACTTTTTTTTTTTTAAATAAACTAAATCAATTAAAACATAAACTTGGACGGTTTTCAAAATTAAAATAAATCAACATACTAAATTTTTCGGAAAGAACTACGATCGTCTGATCCCGGCTAGCGAGTATGTAGGCACCTAAGAGGCGATGATAAAATCTGCAGAAACTTAGGTTCTTTTTTTTTCTTTTGATTTTTATTTATTTTTTAAATATTATAATTAGAAAAATGATCCTAATTTCGATAAATAAATAGTAGTACCCATTAAGGGTTTAATAGGCTAGCCCC
The DNA here is from genome assembly GCA_024138015.1 of Lumnitzera littorea. Taxonomy (NCBI): domain Eukaryota; kingdom Viridiplantae; phylum Streptophyta; class Magnoliopsida; order Myrtales; family Combretaceae; genus Lumnitzera; species Lumnitzera littorea. The sequence continues at coordinate 89,982,713 of JAMXBB010000001.1, read as the reverse complement.
TGAATTCGGAACCCTCTAGTTCTTTATTAAAATTGAAACCAAAGACCGGTAATTAAATTGTAACCAATCCACCCAATTGGTTACGATTTCTTTTCTTTTCCCAACTCCGGTCGGGTGGCGACTCTAAAAATTATTTTCAATAAAAAAACCGGAATTTCTCAATTTCTTTAGTTGAGGATTAATAGTAAACGGGTTAGGGTTTAGTATTAATCAGGAAATGAGAAATCAATTTTAAAAAAAAATCGAAAAACCAGGCTCAACAGTTTGGTGACTCTACTGGGGACAACTAGAGGGTTAGCCACTAGAAGTTACCGAAAATAGGATTATTTTTCAAAAAAAAAAATGAAATAATAGAAAATAAAAAAAATAACTTAGGTATATTGTTTGATGTATTTGTTTATTTTATTTATTTGTTTTTTTAATTAACATTTTTTTTGTTGCAGCAGTTTATTTAAAGGGGGAATTTTGGAGGGTTTTACTTTTACTTTATTTTCTGCATCATAAATGCATAGTAGACACGGTCAGAACCAGGCCATCTTAGGACCTTAGGAGGGGGGCCATTATGTAAGCTTCGGATGTTATGGGGCAACCACCTTCCAAGGCTGATCAGGCTACCTCACTCAAGTTTAAATGCGACCACAGAATCGTTGCTTTGAAAAAATGTAGTGGTTGCAGAACTTGAGAACCTTTAGAACCCACCCTTTGTATTTCATGAAAACTTTTTTTTTTTTAATTCACAAGAATCTATGATGTGGCAAACCTAAATTGATAAAGGCAGTTGTGAAGTTGTGACTGTAATTGTAATCTTCCATTGTAAATAATTTGTAATAATTTCACGAAAAGTTTAGACATTGTAATTGTAATTTTAATTTTGATTTTTAATAAGTCATGGTTGGACCAAGTCAAGGGGCTTTTAAAGACATTCATGTCAACCTACCACATTGGCCTCAAAAACCACTTCAAACATGATTTCAACTTTTCAGCTCAGATAAACAGGAGTTTATTAAAAATAAGATTGGGCTCGTCCTTTCTCTATAGAAGATCCCTATGAACATCACTCTAGTGTGAGCCTTCATACATCTATGGGAGCCCGTACATCTATGGGAGTCTGAATCTATCACTTTTTGTTTGGGCCCACATCAGCTAAGCCCAACCCTCATGGAGTAAATAAAAAACAAAACATAAAAATAAAAAAAGAAGCCAAACGAAAAGAATCCAACTTGTAAAATAATAGTGCCTAGTATTCTACCCACCAGAAATATTCATTCTTTTAGGTAAATTCAACATTTTGCAAATAGCCTTCTCCATTTAGAATAAATAAAATTTAGATATTTCCTTTGTTTAGTCTTTTATTATTCAAAATTCCTCATTTGTAAATAAACTCTCAGTAATGTTGTTCTCGGCTTGTATATATTTCCATGAAACCAATCTTCCATAATCATCCATTCACAATTCCGTCACTCGGTCTTTGTAACACAAAAGCCCTAACTTTTCCTCTCTCTCTTTTAAAAAAAAAAAAAAAGAAAAGAAAAAGAAAGAAATTTGCTAACGGTTACAAATCCTTATAGGGTTCGGGATAAACACAATTACTTAGCCCATTAAGGCAAATAACCTAAACAAACCCGCTTAGCCCAAGAAAATAACCAACCAAACCCGAGCCCTAGCCCATCAAGATAATTGAACAAACTCAAGGTTTGAGTTGTCAAGTCCAACCATGAACCGAGTCAAAACACAAAGCCATGAAACATTATCCTAAGCTTAATCCCTGGTACAAACAAAAAGGACAATTCATTAGTCCCTTCCAATGCAAAAGTTGTCGATTCCAGCCCATTCAAACTCTAAAAAACCTAACCCAAAATCAGATATGGAAGCTCAAAGGCGTTAAGACCTATAAATCTAGGGCATGGGGCATTTAGTCTTTGAAATTTCACAACTGGGGCATTTTCCAAGGAATTCGTGAGTAAGGTCTGTCATCACCTTAAGATCGATCCATCCCTATGTAAGGAATTGGTAACTCATTTTTAAAAAATTTTTGAATGAAAAGAGGCGAGCTATATCCTATACACTAACCCTTAAACACTTTGAGAGTTATGAGACATCATGGTGAGGATATTTTGGACTCATTCCTTAAAGGAGGTCCATTTTGAAATTGATACGCAGACCGGAATGAAATTAAGCATTCATTTTCAAATCCCAAACACAATTATCCTTTGATAACCCTGTTGGACTGATCTGGAGTCATTTCAAATGTAAACCCTGTCAAGAACCACTCTACAGTGGGGCAATTCGAAGGTTAGGGTCATTGATTAGGAGAAAAGGATAAAATTAATTTGTGCTTACCCAAGTAATAACAATTCAAGGATAATTTTTGTTTTTGATAAATTGTTCTCTTTGAAGAAGAGCTAACATTTTTCCAAATACCCCAAAGGCCACACATACCTTACTTAAGCCAATGCACTTTGAACCTATGGATTTAGGGCCTTGATTCATCTAAAGACAAAAACTTGACAAAAGAGATAGTTATTTTTGGGGAGAGAAAAGAAAGAAATGAAATGAAATGAAATGAAAAAAGAAAAAAACTAAGAAAAAGGAAAATGACGAAATACCCAAATATTGGGCTTGAGAAAATCCCCAATCAAAGATGGCTTAAGTTGCTCAAAAAACACAAGGCCTTGAATCCCATTCCCAACTAAAAACACAAAACCTCATATTCATTCAAGATCGTGTTTTCAACCACAAACCAAAAACTCTATATTTAGCTCGAAATCACACTCCAAAAACCCTTTCTATCCACTCGATTCTCAAACACAAGACCTTCCTACCCACAATACCTCCCTTCTCAAAGCTTTTCTAATTTTGAAGAATAATTTATCTAAGCTAAAAATTATTTTTGAAACTGGGGCAAGCGCACATGTAGTTTATTCCTAAGGTTCTTGACTTGTACCCTCGGGTTAGATGAAAACACTTCTTCAAAAATTGGCCCTCTCAATTAACTTCTTTTGAAACCATTTGACCAAAAGCCAAATTTACAATACTGAACCCAAAAAGACCTAACAGGTCAATCAGAGCGTATCACTTGCGAATTGGATTGTAATTTTCGGAATAGTAGTCAAGAGTGACGTCTAAACTAAGAGTGCGTAAGGAAGTCCTCTTCGACTAGACTAATTGTAAGTTACCTTTTCCTTACAAAATGAATGCTTAAGGCCTGTCCAAGAAGCTCATTGTTACAAACTAGGGTGGATATGAGATACCTTACATGATTATAGCGTTTGCCTTTTAAATAGGGATTTGTATCCATTAGCAAACTTTCGAGGAAAAAGAAGGAAAAAAAAAAAAAAACAGACATGAAAAGGAGAGAGAGAAAGTGGAGGCTTGTTACAAGTTTTTCCATTCATTTTCCAGTCCATCTCATCTATAATGGCCAAAATTTCAATTCATATTATAAACAGTTTTCACCAAATCCTACGTTTGTAAATTTCTCAAGTCAAGAGTTTTTTTTTTTTTTTTTCGAGTTAGCTATGTCCGAAGGGTGCTTACTCTTTATCCATTTTCTCAAGGATATAGCCAGCTTATAGAGCATTGTTCCTATCTATATCTTCTTTAACGCTTCAGCCAGTTCATAGAGTGTTATCTAGATTCATATTCTCATTTAAGGATCTAGCCAACTCATAGAGCGCAATCCCAATCTAAAGTTTCTTAAGCTTCCGACTGGCTCTTGAAACACGGTCTCAATTTATAATCTCCTAAGGAGCTAGCTAACTCATAGAACATAGTCCCAATCTAAAGTTTCTTAAGTTTCTGACTGACTCCTAAAACAGTCCCAATTTATAATCTCTTAAGGAGCTAGCCAGCTCGTGAGTATAGTCCTAATTTGGAGTTTCACAGGCTCCTAGTCACCCAACTCACAAAATGTTGCTCAACTTATAATCTTTTAGAGATTTAGCAAGCTCATGGAGCGCTACCCCAATTTAAATTTTTCTTTATATTTGAGGTCTTAGTTAGCTCATAGGATGCTTTGACCGCCTTAGTTAGTCAGCTCATTAAGGGCACGACCAAGTTTTTTTTTCTTCATATTTTTAGGTCTTAGCCAGCTCGTGGGGCGCTTTGACCGCCTTGGTTAGTCAGCTCATTAAGAGCACGATCAAGTTTTCGTCATATCTTTAGGTCTTAGCCAATTCATGGGGCGCTTCGACCGCCTTGGTTAGTCAACTCATTAAGGGTACGACCAAGTTTTCTTCATATTTTTAGGTCTTAGCCAGCTCATGAGGCGCTTCGACCGCCTTAGTTAGTCAGCTCATTAACGGCACGACCAAGTTTTCTTCATTCTTTAGGTCTTAGCCAACTCAAGGGGTGCTTCGACCACCTTGGTTAGTCAGCTCATTAAGGGCATGACCAAGTTTTCTTCACATTTTTAGGTCTTAGCCAGCTCATGAGGCGCTTCGACCGCCTTGATTAGTCAGCTCATTAAGGGCACGACCAAGTTTTCTTCATATTTTTAAGTCTTAGCCAACTTATGGGGCGCTTCGACTGCCTTGGTTAGTCAGCTCATTAAGGGCACGACCAAGTTTTCTTAATATCTTTAGGTCTTAACCAGCTCAAGGGACGCTTCGACCGCCTTAGTTAGTCAGCTCATTAAGGGCACGATCAAGTTTTCTTCATATTTTTAGGTCTTAGCCAACTCAAGGGGCGCTTTGACCGCCTTGGTTAGTCAACTCATTAAGGGCACGACCAAGTTTTCTTCATATCTTTAGGTCTTAGCCAGCTCATGGGGCACTTTGACAGCCTTGGTTAGTCAGCTCATTAAGGACACGACTAAGTTTTCTTCATATCTTTAGGTCTTAGCCAACTCATGAGGCGCTTCGACTGCCTTGGTTAGTCAGCTCATTAAGAGTACGACCAAGTTTTCTTCATATCTTTAGGTCTTAACCAGCTCAAGGGGCGCTTTGACCGCCTTGGTTAGTCAGCTCATTAAGGGCACAATCAAGTTTTCTTCATATTTTTAGGTCTTAGCCAGCTCAAAGGGCGCTTTGACCGCCCTTGTTAATCAGCTCATTAAGGGCACAACCAAGTTTTCTTCATTCTTTAGGTCTTAACTAACTCATGGGGCGCTTGGACCACCTTAGTTAGTCAGCTCATAAAGGGCACGACTAAGTTTTCTTCATATCTTTAGGTCTTAACCAGCTTATGGGGCGCTTCGACCGCCTTGGTTAGTCAGCTCATTAAGTGTACGACCAAGTTTTCTTCATATTTTTTTGTCTTAGCCAGCTCATGAGGCGCTTTGACCGCCTTGGTTAGTTAGCACATCAGGGTACGACCAAGTTTTCTTCATTCTTTAGGTCTTAGCCAGCTCATGGGGCGCTTCGACCGCCTTGGTTAGTCAACTCATTAAAGGCACGACCAAGTTTTGTTCAAGCTTTAGGTCTTAGGCAGCTCAAGGGGCGCTTTGACCGCCTTTGTTAGTCAGCTCATCAGGGCACTACCAAGTTCTCATTATTCTTTTTAGGGGATTTTTGCCAACCCACAAAGACACTGTCCCTCATTATTCTTCATTTCAAACTAACCCTTGTCAAGTGACTTAACGTTGGTTAGGATAGAGTTATCTTGAGGCAAAAATGGTGTCTCTTTTGTCTTTGTGGTAAAGTTTTGCTCAAACTTCACTATAAAGAGGGGCAGTTGTAGACACCTAATTTTTTCCCTTTTGAAGTCTTAATTTTTACTTTTACAAAAAGGGTCCTAATTCAAAAAAATTAAAAATTAAAAACAAAAAAATTAATAAAAGATAAAAAGATAATAAAAATTAACAAATAAAGAAAATACCAAAAAAATGAGAAAAAGAAAAATCATAAAAATTTCGTAGATTTTTAGGAAGTAATTTATATTAGGAATAATTAGTTTTAGTGTTAATTTTAGTTTTAGTTTAGTTAAAAATTTTAGTTTAGGGATTCTGATAATTTAAATATAATTTAATTGTAATGAATGTCAAGACACAGACCAACAACTTAACGGATAAGTAACGGAGTATTTAGGTGGATTTAGTTGGAGGTTACGAGTTCGAGTCTCAGTAAGCACCTATGTCTTTATTTTTCTAACTTTGCAGAAGCGAGACAAAAATCAGTTTCATATCTAATCAAATCATATGAATATTAGTTAAATAATATTTGAATTAAATTTGAATTAAATTTGAATCTAATTTAATTAACGAGTCAGATATAATTACATAAGATATGATATGATTGAGATTATATAAACATCCACACGCCTCCAACAGCTAATACAATTAAACCCATCTATAGCCTACTGTCCAACCTACACACGCCTGCAACAGCAATACAATTAAAAAAAGAGAAACAGAAACAAAAACAGCAGCTATAGCCAAAGAAAAACAGTAGCAAAACAGCAGCCCACAAAGCAGCAGAACAACAACCACATAGCAGTAGAACAGCAGCCCACAAAGCAGCAGAATAGCAGCCCACAAAGCAGCAAAACAGTAGCCACACAGCAGCAGAACAGCAGAACAGCACACGTCCTCAACAACCTTTGACCGTCCAGCACTTGCCTACACTAATGGCAGTCCCCCACAATGCAACACCCCTAGACAATCTAAACTCTATTACACATTTCAATACACTATACCGAACAAGTCCACTGCACAATCTACTATCCACGTCCTCACATCCTTGCACTGTCCACGCACACATGAGCATGCTGCAATTTGCTATCTACGTCCTTACGTCCTTGTACTGTCCACGCATATACGAGCACGCCTCAATCTGCTGTCCATGTCCTTATGTCCTTGCACTGTCCACGCACATACGAGCGCGCCGCAATCTGCTGTCCATGTCCTCACGTCTTTGCACTATCCACGCACATACGAGCACGCCACAATCTGTTGTCTATGTTCTCACGTCTTTACATTGACCGTGCTCCGTCATGCCGCAAGATCCGAAGGCTTTTATATAGTCCAATTCAGGCGAAACTCTAGATGAACATAACTCTAGAACAACGAGCGCCAATGTCGAATTGTACGCTCCACAGTCCGATACCGTCGCTGCTTTGTCTACGCTATTATTGTGCAAGAACAAGCCAGGTTCAGTTTTTCCAAATCTTAGTTTTCTTATTTTATTTCATTTACTTCATTATTTTATTTATTTATTATTATTATCATTATATTATTAGTTCCTTAGTTATTTGATGTAGTATATGTGTATATGACTATATTAGTTTAGGTGACTTATTAGTATTAGTTTTTCATATATTAAGTAAGTTACGTAACATTACTAATCCATTTAGGTAGATAAGTGTTTAATAATAATAGAATATATATATGTATATTAGTCTAGGAATTTTTAAGATTAGGATTTCTCACTTAGAAAACCAAATTTTTTTTAGAAGTAAAAATTAACAAAAAGTCAATAAATTGTTTAGGCTATTATGACTTAGGACCCTTTACTTTTTTTTGTTTTTTAAAAATAAAATAAATCAATTAAAATGTAAACTTGGACGGTTTTCAAAATTAAAATAAATCAACACACTAAATTTTTCAAAAAGAACTACAATCGTCTGATTCCGGCTAGCGAGTACGTAGGCACCTTCGGGGCGACGATAAAATCTGTAGAAACTTAGGTTTTTTTTTTCTTTTGATTTTTATTTATTTTTTAAATATTATAATTAGAAAAATAATCCTAATTTCGATAAATAAATAGTGGTACCCGTTAAGGGTTTAATAAGTTAACCCCCGAATTCGGAACCCTCTAGTTCTTTATTAAAATTGAAACCAAGGACCGATAATTAAATCGTAACTAATCCACCCAATTGGTTACGGTTTCTTTTCTTTTCCCGACTCCGGTCGGGTGGCGACTCCAAAAATTATTTTCAATAAAAAACCGGAATTTCTCAATTTCTTTAGTCGAGGATTAATATTAAACGGGTTAGGGTTTAGTATTAATCAGGAAATGAGAAATCAATTTTAAACAAAAATCGAAAAATCAGGCTCGATACTCCCAAACGTCAAGTCTTTTGGAAAAGTCCGATTAGAACACGTTCCCAAACCAGGATGGCCACTACTTAAGGAAATGACAAAGACCCCTGTGATCAATGATCCCTTTGAGTTGAGGTTCTGTTCCATAGAAAGGGCTATGGAAAAGATGGCAAAATAAATGAGCTTCCTAGCAGACAGCATTGCTTTGCTGAAAGCTATAGCACCAGCTAATGAAGAAAGCTCTAAGACCCGTTATGGGAAGAATATACATGTTCCTGAAGTAGAGCACGAATATCAAAATGACCCATTCGAATCAGAAGGAGTTTACCTGAAAGACAACCTGACCTTCGAACCTGATACGTATGCGACCCTGAGACCTGTTGACCAAGGGCCTAGTACGGATAGCTTGAAAGAATTGGAAAAGAAATTAACACAATAGATAACTGAGAAGATGAAGGCACTTGTAGGGTATAATGGATTTGAACAGGCAGGGATCACAAAGTTTTCTGTGTATGACATGGGATCATACCCTGAGAAGTTTAAGGTACTAGAATTTGAAAAGTATAACGGGACAGGTTACCCCAAGCTCCACACCAGGTTGTATGTCAGGAAGATGGGTAAGTATGTTCAGTATGATCTACTCATGGTACAGACATTCCAAGATAGTTTGACTAGACCAGCCCTGACTTAGTATGCCTAACTTGATTTGAATCAGATAAATACATGGGAGAAACTTGCTAGAGCATTTTATGAACAATATAAATTCAATGTAGAAGTAGCCCCAACTATGATGGACTTGGTTGCCTTATGGAATAAGAATAACGAGTCATTTAAAGAAAATGCTCAAAGATGGAGGTCCTTAGTTGCAAGAATCTCTACTCCTACTACTGAGAAGGAGCTCACATCAGCCTTCACTAACACCTTGGAAAGGCCCTACTTCTCCCATCTCATCGAGCAAGCCTCATCCAGTTTTGCTAAAGTAGTAGCGGCAGGGTGTAGGATCGAAAGCGCTGTCTCTTCCAATAAGTTGCAAGAGCCAGCAGATAGAAGACCACCAGTGTCATCATCTAGTCCTAGACCAACCGGCAGCAAGCCTAAAGAATCTACGATCGGCATGGTAAATTCAAATACCAGACCAAACGCTCAAGTCGCTTTCAGGACGAATCCTCCTTCCACTCAACAACAGTTCAAAGACCAGTTTCAAACTAACAAGACTTATAGACAATTTACCAAGATAACGATCCCTTTAAGTCAAGTCTTCGAAAAGTTGAGAAGGGATAATTTGATACGGTACGAACTTCCTAGCGATCAATACCAACCAAGAATTTTTGACCCCATAGTAAAGTGTAAATATCACTGTGGATAAGTGGGGCATTCGACTGATGCATGCTGGAGACTGAGGAATAAGATTCAAGAATCGATAGATGAAGGGACAGTGCAGTTGGATTTTGTGGAAGCCTCGATTCCTAACGTTAACAATAATCTCTTACCTAACCACGAGCCGATGATTGGTATGATTTTTTATGACTGTACTGTCAACGTCATTGGTTCAAATAAGAAGCCTAAGGTTTTTGAGTTTTATACTGGCAACCAGACTCCAGAAGTGAAGAAGTACACATTTCACGTAAACATTGCCACCAAAAAATTACAAGGCTGCTCCATGCAACTATCAACTAATAAATTAGGAAAAATCAGGTCCTCTGGTTGGGGGCATTACTTGATCGAGAAATATTTATCACCTGAGAGAGGAGCATGGGAGGAAGGTCATACTGGCAGAATCAAACAATAAGACGGCTGCCGAACGCGTTGAAGGGCTATCAGCCTTTACCAAAATGATCAAGTCGAGTGAGTATAAGATCATGGATCAACTCAGTAAGACTCCTGCATAAATATCATTGATGAGCTTATTAATCACATCTAAACCACACAGGGAGGCTCTGTTTTGTACTTTAAATGAGGTAAAGGTCCCTTGTGAAACTTCAACTAAGAAGATGGGACTGGTTACTAATTCTATCCTCACAATGGATCAGATTTCTTTTTCAGCAGAAGAATTAGGCGAGGAAGGGAACAAACATACAAAGCCACTCTTTATCATGGTAAGAAGTAACGACATAGTTATCACTAGGGTGCTCATTGACAATGGATCATCGTTGAACGTTTGCTCACTTGCCGCCTTGGATTTGCTGGGCATCGACACGTCTGCAATTAAGCCTTCTTCCACAACAGTTAGGGCCTTTGATGGTTCCAAAAGAGAGATTATAGGGGAAATTGATTTATCCGTGAGTATTGGCCCTCAGCACTTTACTATTCGATTCCAAGTCATGGACATTCCAAGATCTTTCAATCTACTCTTGGGAAGACCTTGGATTCATGCAGCAGGGGCCATACCCTTGAGCTTGCACCAAAAGTTAAAGTTTATCTCAGATGGCCAGGTGATTACAATTTTGGGAGATCAAGATTATGAAATCTATAAGGAGATGGCTATACCCTACATAGGAAGTGAGGGACAAGAAGAGCTAGCTTTACAAATGTTTGAAGAAGTGAACATGATCACCGGTCCTAACAAAGAAGATGATAAAAGAATGGAATTCAAGGAAGGCCAGATCGACACCTATAGCCTTGGCTACAATCCGACCCCAGTAGAAGAATTCCAGAAGAAACAAGCGAGGGGCAAGAGAGGTAACAGATTATACCATGCCTCGATGACCTTTCCACCGCTAGTTAAGACATTCATGCAGGAAGAGACTCAAGCCTGGGAATTTGGCAAAGAAGGATCAACAAACTCACCATACAAGTTCCAGCATCAGTTGAATAACTAGTTCTCCATCCTGGTGAATAGCAACAGGTCTTCCTTAGGGTAAAGGGGTGACCCATAGTTAGTATTTTCTAAATTTTTATTTTTAATAGTCATCGTTTCAAATGTACCGTCGAACCTTTCGTTCAAAATTAGTTAGGCCTTTATCTCATTTAAGACCTACTTCCATTCATTCAATGAAATCTTAGTTTGTTTCTTTACCATATTACGTTTTTGTTCTCTTTTGCTTACATACACTTTTCTTTATGCATTCTCATTCAGATCCAATAAACTAAGCGAAAACCAGGTTTACCTCGCACAGGTAGAAAATGAGAATATCAATATCACTTCCGGCCCTACTGGGTTAGTCATCAGGAGCAATGTCGATGACCATAGTAATATACAAGAGGAATGGCAAAAACATGAACTGGGTAGAATCATTATTAATGAATCAATTGAGACAATTAATGTAAGGAATGAAGAAAATCCTGAGAATCTAAAAATTAGGGTAAGTTTAAAAGAGAAACAAAAAACAGAAATGATTGTGTTATTAGCCGAATATCAAGATGTGTTCGCTTGGTCGTATGAAGATATGCCTAGGTTAAACTCGTCGATTGTAGCCCATCGTTTACCCACACACGAAGACGCCAAACCAAAAAAGCAAAAGTTAAGGAGATTTCGACCTGACGTCTTGCTGAAAATTAAAGAAGAAGTGAAGAAACTACTGGAAGTTAGATTCATTGAAGTGTCGGATTACCCGGAATGGGTAGCTAATGTTGTTCTACTAATTAAGAAGAATAGGAAAGTCAAAGTGTGTGTAGACGTTCGAGATCTCAACCAGGAAACACCTAAAGATAATTTTCCATTGCCTCACATTAATGTCTTAGTGGATAACACGGCCGGAAATCATCTATTCTCTTTTATAGATGGTTTTTCGGGATATAATCAGATTTAGATGTCCAAAGAAGATAAGACAAAAATGACTTTCGTTACAACTTAGGGAATATTTTGCTACAAGGTAATGCAGTTTAGGCTTAAGAATGCAGGTGTAACATATCAAAGGGCCATGGTTGCAATTTTTCATGATATGATGCATAAAGAAATAGAAGTGTATGCTGATGATATGATTGCAAAATCCAACGAGGAGGAAGAACACTTAGAAAACCTGAGGAAGTTGTTTGATAGATTGAGAAAGTACCACTTGAAGTTGAATCCAGAGAAATGTACCTTTGGTGTGACGTCAGGAAAATTGTTGGGATTCATAATTAGCCAAAGAGGTATTGAAGTCAATCCTGATAAAGCCAAAGCCATAATTGACATGCCTCCTCCACAAACACTTAAGGAAGTACGAGGATTGCTGGGGTGTTTAAATTACATAGCCTGATTCATATCACAGTTAACAGACAAATGTCGCCCTCTTTTTAAGCTATTAAAGAAGAATGTAAAGATCAATTGGAATGAGGAATGCAAAGAGGCTTTCACGAAAATCAAAGAATACCTCATGAAACCTCCAGTGTTAGTAGCTCCTAAACCTGGAAAGCCGTTGTTCTTGTACCTGACCATAATGCTCGAATTCATGGGATCCGTGCTTAGCCAGAAGGATGAAAAAGGGAGAGAGCAAGTCATTTACTATCTAAGTAAGAAGTTCACAGAAGGGGAGCAGAAATACTCAGAAGCCAAAAGAACCTGTTGTGCATTGGTCTGGGTCATGCATCGGCTCAAACAATATACACTTTATTATCAAATTGAGTTGATAACACAATACGATCCTTTGAAATACTTGGCTGAAAAACCGGCTCTCATTGGTAGAGTTTCGAAGTGGCAAATGTTGCTGACAGAATTTGACATTAAGTATGTGAGCTAAAGTTCAGTCAAGGGGTAAGCTTTGGTAGATCAATTAGCAAAGAACCCTTTTGAGGATACCCTTCAAGAAGCATGGGTTGAGTTTCCTGATGAAAGTATCTTGGTAGCAGGAAATGTTTTTGATTGTGAAGTAGACGAAAAATCTTCAAGGTGGAAATTGTTCTTTGACGGAGCAACTAATGTGTCCGAATGTGAAGTAAGGGCAATTCTGGTATCGCTTAAAGGTATACAATTTCCAATGGCGATGAGACTGACTTTCCCATGTACCAATAATATTGCAGAATACGAAGCATGTATTTTAGGACTCAAAATTGCATTGTTTAAGGAGATATGAGAATTACAAGTATATGGAGATTCTTTGTTGATCATAGGCTAAGCTCGGGGTGAGTATAAAATAAAAGACCCCAAATTAGTACCTTATCGCCAACACCTGGCCAAGTTGATAACCAAGTTCAAAAAAATTACATTCGTGTACATACCAAGGGTTCAAAACTAATTCGCTGATGTTCTTGCTACTTTAGCATCAATGATCCAGATATCGAGAGGAGTAGAGATTCAACCACTTAAAATTGAAATTGAAGAAAAACCCGCTTTTTGTTTGGCAATGGAAAGTTCATGTGATGTAAAGCCTTAGTATCATAATATCAAAATGTTTCTACAACATGGTACGTACCTCGAAGGAGTAGAGAGGAAGGACAAAAAGTTAATTAGAAGATTGGCGGCTCAGTACTTAATAAGTGATTCTACGCTATACTGATGATCATTTGACGGTACGCTTTTACGTTATGTAGATGGGAAAGAGGCAGAGACGCTAATGAAAGAAGTGCACGAAGGAGTATGTGGCCCCACATGAATGGCTACATGCTTGCCAAGAAAATCATGAGGATGGGATATTATTGGTTAACTGTAGAAGCGGATTGTATCGGACACGTTAGACGCTGCCATTTGCGCCAGATCTATGCGAACAAGATAAATGCTTCACCTCAAGAATTGCATACATTATTAGCACCATGGCCTTTTTCGATGTGGGGAATAGATATCATTGGCCCGATCACTCCAAAGGCATCTAACGGGCACCGATTTATATTAGTAGCTATTAATTATTTCACTAAGTGGGTTAAAGCCTCATCCTACTCTAGTGTGATGAAGGGAGTAGTGGTCAAGTTTATCAGGAGAGACATACTGGCTCGGTATGGTACGTTAGAGACAATTATTATTGACAATGGTATGAATCTGAATAATAAATTGATGTCCGAGTTATGCCGACACTTCAGGATCATTCATAGAAATTCTACTCCTTATCGACCCCAAATGAATGGAGCCATAGAAGCAGCCAATAAGAACATCAAAAGAATTATTGAGAAGATGACCATTACGTATCGAGATTGGCATAAGATGTTACCATTTGCACTCATGGCCTATCGAACTTCTATCAGAACATCAATTGGGGCAACCCCCTACTCATTGGTATACGGAATGGAGGCTGTACTCCCAATAGAAGTCGAGATCCCATCTCTTAGAATATTATCGGAAACTCAGTTAGATGAGGCTGATTGGGTAAAGAAGCATGTTGAGCAGTTGAACCTAATTGATGAAAAGAAGCCGGTAGCTTTGTGCCACAACATTTACTATCAGCAACGAATGGCTAGGGCTTTCAATAAAAAAGTACGACCTTGAAGTTTTGAGCAAGGAGATATGGTGTTGAGGAAGATGTTGCCTAACACAATTGATTCAAGAGGGAAGTTTGCTCCAAACTATAAAGGGCCTTACATTGTGAAGAAAGTATTGCTCGGAGGAGCTATTATCTTGTCTCAAATGGATGGTCCAGACTTGAAGGACCCAGTAAACGCTGACGCATTAAAGATGTACTATCCTTGAACATCAATGAAATTTTTGTTCAGATTATGAAATCGCTACAATCTTACTATTACTGTGGTCTCATTTTCATTTTCTATATGCAAAGTTGGTATTCCTAGTAATCGTTATTATTGGATAATATCCTTAGCCCTTTTTCTTGTTCCACTAAAAGACCTCACTTCTTGCTCTATCCTCTACCCAAATAAATCTTACACACAAGAAGTACAAGAAAAATAAACACTTAACTTGAAGTGATGACTATTAATGAAAATTCTTTTAATACTTTATTGTGGCTAACCCCTCAAGAAAGGGAGACTTGTTTCCTATTTTTCAGGACAGGGCCATGATCGAAAAGAGTAACATATGGTACATAAGTAAAAACTCGCTTGAGAACAGATGCTTATATGAAAAGCCGATGTTTGGACCGGAAGTTCAATGCAGGACATCTTTGTTCGAGAAATGAATATGTTTTACATTCGTTTCAGGTTTAAGTTGCTTTCAAAAAAAAAAAAAAGAGAGAAAAAAATAGAGAAAAGAAAGAAAAAGAAAAAAAAAGAAGAAAGAAAAAGAAAAAGAAACAGAGGGGGTTTAGAAAGAGATGAAAGAAGAAAGAAGAAAAAGAAAAGGCAATGGTAAGGGTCAGAATTGTTGGTTCTAATCGGACTGCTCAATAAGACATTAGACTACTTGAGAGCTATCATTGAAACTAGATAAGTGGTTCTAAGCCTGATAAAACATTGCATTGGCAACTGGTTTCCCCCTAAGGATGATAACTTGTTTTCCAAAAACAATTTCTTAGCAAGTCAGCCATCTCGTAGAGTATGGTCACAATCCAAAGTTCCTTAGACTCCCAGTTGTCTGACTCACAGAACGTTACCCAACTCAAAATTCCTTCAAGGGATTTAGCAAGCTCTGAAAGCGCTATCCCAATTACAAGTTTTCCTTATTTTTAGGTCTTAGCCAGCTTAAAGGGGGCTTTTACCACCTTGGTTAGTCAACTCATCAGGGCACAACTAAGTTTCTTCATTTTTAGGTCTTAGCCAGCTCAAAGGGCGCTTTGACCGCCTTGGTTAGTCAGCTCATCAGGGCATGACCAAGTTTCCTCATGTTTTTAGGTCTTAATTAGCTCAAAGGGCGCTTTGACCGCCTTGGTTAGTCAGCTCATCAGGGCACAACCAAGTTTTCCTTATTTTTAGGTCTTAGCCAGCTCAAAGGCTACTTTGACCACTTTGGTTAGTCAGCTCATCAGGGTATGACCAAGTTTTCCTTGTTTTTAGGTCTTATCCAGCTCAAAGGGCACTTTGACCGCCTTGGTTAGTCAGCTCATCACGACACAACCAAGTTTTCCTTGTTTTTAGGTCTTAGCCAGCTCAAAGGACACTTTGACTGCTTTGGTTAGTCAGCTTATTAGGGCACGACCAAGTTTCTTCATTTTTAGGTCTTAGCCAGCTCAAAGGGCGCTTTAACCACCTTAGTTATTTAGCTCATCAGGGCACAATCAAGTTTTCCTTATTTTTAGGTCTTAGCCAGCTCAAAGGGCGCTTTGATCACCTTAGTTAATCAGCTCATAAGGGTACAACTAAGTTTCCTCATGTTTTTAGGTCTTAGCTAGCTCAAAGGGCGCTTTAACCGCTTTAGTTAGTCAGCTCATCAGGGCACGACCAAGTTTCTTCATTTTTAGGTCTTAGCCAGCTCAAAGAGCGCTTTGACCGCCTTGGTTAGTCAGCTCATTAGGGTATGACTAAGCTTTCCTCATCTTTAGATCTTAACCAGCTCAAAGGGAGCTTTAACCACCTTGGTTAGTCAGCTCATTACGGTACGATCAAGTTCTCATTATTCTTTTTAGAGATTTTTGCCAACTCACAAAGGGGCTAGCCTCGCTATTTTTTGTTTCAAATTAACTCTCATCAAGTGACTTAACGTTCCTTAGGATAGAGTCGTCCCGAGGCAAAAATGGTGTCTCTTTTGTCTTTGTGGCAAAGTTTTGCTCAAAATTCACCACAAAGAAGGGCAGCTGTAGACACTTAATTTTTGCCCCTTTGTAATCCTAATTTTTTATTATTATTTGATTTTATTTTATTTTACAAAAAGGGTCATAATTCAAAAATAAAAAAAATAATAAAATAAAAGATAAAAATAATAAAAATTAACAAATGATGAAAATACCAAAAAAAAATAATAATAAAAGAAAAAATTATAAAGAGTTTTGTAAATTTTTAGGAAGTAACTTATATTAGGAACAAATAGTTTTAGTTTTAGTTATAGTTAGTACAAATAATTATTTTAAGGAACCGAGTAGTTTAAGTACAATTTAATTGTACTGAATGTCAAGGCGCAGGCCAACGGCCTAACGGATAAGTATTGAAGTATTTGGATTGGATTTAATTTGAGGTCTTGGGTTCGAGTCTCAATAGGCACCTATGTCTTTATTTTTCTATCTTTGCAAAAGCAAGATGAAAACAAGATTGATATCTAATTAAATAATTTGAATTTAGTTTGATCTTATTAAATTAGATTTAAATTAATTTGGATCTAGTTTGATTATTATCAAATTAGATACAATAGATATAACTAAATATGATTTGATTTGGACCTTAAAAACACACATACACGTACATAAAAAAAGAAGAGACACAACAGAAAAAAGGACTACCTTCACACAGCAATAATTCAGTGACTACACAGCGACAACAACACTTCCACACCAATCCGCAGCGTTCGCATCCAACTTACTTTCATATTGATCACGTCCACGCTAACAAACATCGCCATCTTCAGCAGTACTCTCCATCAAGGCATTGCACCCCCACCGACCACACTCCATTGTAACGGTCTAACACGAGCATAGTACATTGGCAAATGTCACTACACATCTCGCATGTCAACACGCCTAAAGTTGAGGACCTAACCAGTCCACACGCGCACCTCCATCCTCCTCGTCCAAGCAGTAGATACGGATACAGATCACACCGATAGTTGTTGCATTCACGAGCTACATAATCTTGAACCACTACAAGTTTTTACACATCGCACAGCTACAACTCGCGACAAACCAAGCACAACATGGACACACGGATCCAATTTCCAATTAGCTCCAACCAACGACCGCCCTTCCACACTATTACTATGCGCTATAACAAGAACCCCAAACTCCTGCACGAATTGCAAACACAGCACTCCAATCAGCAGCAGTGCACCTCCACTTATCCAACAAACAACATTGCAACGGACGGTAAGTTCAGGTTCGGCTATGTTTGGTTCTTTCAATTTTTTTTATTTTATTTATATTATATTATACTATATTATCTTATATCATATTTTATTGTTAGTAGAACCTTAAGTGATTTAGCATATTCTATGAAAATAATAATAATTTAAGTTGTTTCTTGGCATCAATTTTCTTTGTAATAGATTAGGTATACTATATTGATTTAAGTAAATGTCTATTTAATAAGTAATAATATGGATATAAAGATATATAGATATTAGATAAGCGATTGTTAAGATTAGTTTTATGTTATTACTATTTATAAGTTCGCATAATATAAAATACATGAATATGTTAATTTAAGAGTTTTTGTATTATTTCTTATATAGGTGTATTATATGGAATTATTTTATTTCGATAGATCATTATATATAACACATAAAAATATAATATATTAATAAGTTAGTATAGGGATTTTAGTATTAGTTCTTATATAAGAGCATTACATGGAATTGTTTTATTTTGGTAGATAGTTATAGGATTTGCTATTTTTGTTAAGATTTGATCTTGTTTAAAGAGTTGTCATATAGAAATTTTTTTTTAATAAAAAAATCCTTTTAAAAATTTTTTTAGGACTTTTAGTGAATTTTTTATAAAATAACAATACTCAAGTGTTAAGACCATTTAGATTTTTTTAAATAAACCGAATAAATAAAAAATGTAAACTTAGTCAGTTTTCAAAAATTAAAATCAATCAACACATTAAAGATTTTTTGGAAAAAACTACGATCGTCTAATTCCAGCTAGCGGGTACGTAGGTACTTTCGGGGCGACGATAAAATATGTAAAAACTTAGGTTTTTTTTCTTTTATTTATTTTTTAAATATTATACTTAGAAGAATAATCCTAATTTCGGTAAATAGATAGTGGTACCCGTTAAGGTTTAATAGGTTAGTCCCCTGAATTCGAAACCCTCTGGTTCTTCATTCAAATTAAAATAAAAAACCGGTAGCCAAATCATAGTCAATTCATCCAATTGGTTACGGTTTCTTTTTTATTTTCCTGACTTCAGTCAGGTGGCGACTCCAAAAATTTTTCTAAATAAAAAACTAAAGTTTTCCATTTTCTTAAGTCGAGGATTAATATTAAATGGGTTAGGATTTATTACTAATCAGAAATGGGGAATTCAATTTTAAATAGGAAATCAAAAAATTAGGCTCGACACTATGTATATATCACGTGTTACATATAATTATACTCGTATAATTATGTTTCTAACATGTCTTTTTATTTTTATTTTTAAGATATATTTCTTATTTATTTGTATGAATTCAACACATATTATATATAATTATGCAATTTCGAATTAATTTACAGGTATAATTATTATTTATACCAGGTATACTTATAAAAATATGTATATATTTATATAGTAAATTATACTATATTATCTCATTTTATAACTTAATTAACTTATTTTTAAGTTCTCGTCGTATTCCGAGCTAGATTTTAAGAGTGTCGATCACATTTATACTATATTGAATAATCTCACTTCTAAGGACAATAACATCATACCCCTTAATTGGTAATACTATAAGTTTTATCAGGAATTTTGGTCCTTGAATTTTCAATTGTCCATTATCTACTATTTCCCATGTTAACACTTGGTCTCCTGTAGATGTTCTTATTCTATATGTGGATTTAACTTCATTTGTCTTAATTTCATTTCTCGAGATAAACTCCCGACTACTAAACGAATGTGACGCTCCAGTGTTAAATAATGCATAAATAGTTCGTCCATTTACAAGTATGTTTCCTAAA
The DNA here is from genome assembly GCA_024138015.1 of Lumnitzera littorea. Classification (NCBI taxonomy): domain Eukaryota; kingdom Viridiplantae; phylum Streptophyta; class Magnoliopsida; order Myrtales; family Combretaceae; genus Lumnitzera; species Lumnitzera littorea. Next base: position 89,963,192 of record JAMXBB010000001.1, on the reverse strand, counting down.
ACTATTACTATTACTATAGTTATCTATCACTTAAGTACCATACTTAAGTTACGTATTTTCACAATTCTTAATACTATCTACTTATACAAAATTTACAATCAATCCATGGGTAAGTAAAAGTTACAAGTTAGTTTACGTGCCTATTACTAAGCTTTGGTCAGTTCCATTGATATCCATGTCGTCATCTAAGCCATCATGAAAGTATTCTTCCATCCACTCATCAAAATCCCCAGTATCCTCTTCTATACCGTGGATTACAAACACTTGAGCTAGTACAATAGTTATCTCTACTTCTCTAAATTTCTTACCTCTTTGTCCAACTTAACAACAATATCTTGAGAAATATCTTGCCATTCCATACTTGTAGCACTTCACTATTTTCATCTTTAGACAGTCTCTTGATATATGATTTAGATCACCACACAAAAAACATTTACCCCTTAATTGAGGGCATTGCTTAGGGAAATGCTGTGCTTCACACTTCCAGCATCTCACATATCTCACCTCATCATAAAAACTAAATCCAATCCTATTTGAAGTAAGGTCATTAGTCACAAAAGCTAACTTCTTTCCTTTCCAACCTCAGTTATTATTTGCACCATTAAGAAAAAGATCCTTCTTCAACTCCCAATTATCCCTGTATGACTTAGGTACATATTGCAATAACCTATTAAATTCATTCTCATATTGTGCCACACTCATAGTGCCTTTCTTTATTTCCATTAACTGTTGAGTCATTTAATTTTGCATATTGATAGGGAAATATTCTCTCTTAAGTGCCTCTAGAAATACTTGCCATGTAATAAGACTAGGCATTGTTCATACTATCGAGTCCCACCAGACTCATGCTCCCATCTTTAATAAGAACATCCCATAAGAGACTTTTTGATTTTCAAGAATCTTAAACACCTCAAAACTGCACTCAATTTGAGATAACCAATCATTGACCAAGGTAGGCTTACCCGTTTCACCTTCTAAATACCGGTTTGATTTCATAAACTTAGGAAGTTGACTTATATCTTAAGGTCGAATTCCTCTAGGTTCAGCCTTTTGTGGCCTTTAGTAGACTACATTTCCACTTATGATCAAATGCTGGATTAAAACTCCTTACTATTGGATCATGGTATTCATATTAGCCAACGTTTGTCCAAACTAAGGTGGGTCCATCATGTTCGGAGCAGGTAGTGGTATATCAATTTTAGGTGGTTCTAGTGGATTAGGAGGGTTAGAAGGTGGTACTTCTCCTTCAAGTTGGTTATTTCCATTTCTGTTTATATTTGCTTCTCTACCATAATCAGATTTACAAGTCATTAACTATTAGCCCTATACTTACAATATGTATACCGAAAGTTAATACTTGATCTAAGGGACTTGTATTCACATATAGATCAATCATCCTTTGTATATGTAATATATAGCTATAAATGCTTCAACAAGGATTTTAATCAATATAAAACTTATAATATTTCATTCCTATATATAAAACAATGATTTTCATATTCCATCATAGGCTCAAATACACCTGTACATCATAAACTCCTATAAATTTCCTATAAGCACTGCTCATATGCATATATCATACAAATGCTGAATAATAAAAATATGTTATACTCTGGTATGTTTATATCAATACATAAGATAGTTAGACTTTACATTCAAAAGATTACATCACTTTATTTACAACATCGGATTACATATCTGATTACTTATTTACATTACTTTCATCTATAAAAGAGTTTATTTACATCATTCACACATTTAGTAACAAAAACATTAAAAGTATAGAAATTACATTCAAAAAGTCAAAAGTACATCAAAAGTTACTAGGGGACCTAGGTATATCAAAACAACTAAGTCAGACGATATCAAAAGCCCTAATATGTTTTCTCACCATCTTCTCAAATTTTCAGTTACTTGAACTTGTTGAAGTTGTTGCATCTCTAAAAGGAAACCAGTCATTCTCTCCATTCCCTTTAGAACTTGAGCTTATCTCCACTATGATAGGAGTGTCTAGTATAACAACCACTTCATACACCTCACTTCTACTATCTTATGCTCCATTTTCAGAACTAGCTTTTGCTTCAACCTCTACTTCCTCTAGATCCTCCTCAAGATCTTCATCATCATCTAACCCTATATTTAGCTAAGGATCTTGAGGTGGATTCTCATGTGGTATCACAAGGGGTTCAAGCTTTTGAGGTTGCAATGGTACTTCTATACTTACGGTTTCATCTATAGGATATTTGGGAAACCAGTCAACTACACCAAGAGGATAGTTTATAAGGATATGCAAAACACCTGGTGGTACTTGATCAAAACCTGAAACATAATCCTTATCTACCTCTACTAAAGCTGAAAAGTACAGTATAGGAATCATTACATTTAACATCCCATTTTCTCGGAAATACATCTTCTCATAAGCAGTTAATGTGAACTGTAACCAAGAATAGATAAGGCCAGTCACTGAATGGGTCCAAGCTTATAGAAAGCTTGAAAAGGGGTAATGGGGAAAGGTACGAAAGGGTAAAGAAATGAAGAGTAAAAACAATAAGCAAAACCCACGAATAGCTCCAAAGGATATGACGTACCAATGGAACTTTCGAAGACTTACGACACAATTCGATATGACGCACAAATTGGTTCAATGAGGTTATTCGCCACCTAACCATACTTAAAGGAAAGGATAAGAGTAATGCTGAAAGTAAAAAATAGTGTTTACGTAAGGAAGAAAAGTACTCAATTGTATCGAAGGTAATTTGATCTCCTACAACTATAAGTACAAGGGTATTTATACCCGTAAGTTAGGGTAACTTACCCAAAAGGAAAAAGATAATAAGGACATTTCCTAAAGAAGCAATGTATATGAGACAAAAGGGTAAAAATAAATATATAAGAAAAAAAAATCATTGGTGCTACAAATTCTACATATGGTACTATACACATGGTGATACTGCATTGGCAAGGTTGTGAAGAGATGTAGACAAAAAGTACAGACAGATGGGTTTGTCCGAGTAAGGATGGCTTAGTCAATCCGATCTTTCTCTCTCGGCTTCTCGACAAGGAAGATGTCGAGTAATTGGTCAACTTAGCAATAGAGAGTAATTATCAACTCGGCATACCATAGAATAATAAGCAGTCATACGATACGGCATTAGAGGTGACTTGGAAGGAAGCACTCGACCTCAGCAAGGAAGCACTCGGCCTCGGTAGGCGTTGGTTGGAACTTAAGGATTCTTCACGCCAGCCCCTTTAGTCTTTGAGCTCGGCTGCGAGTTAGGGGCCCTGTAGCTTAATTCCTATCAAGTAGCTATGGCAGTATATTCATCATATATAAGTCCTAACTCATCCCTCGTTGTTCTCCAATCATCTTGCATACTAAAGACATCTTACGCTTACAAATTTCAATAATCTCATCGATTGTATAAAACATCCTCTAATCAGCTATGTCTAGTGACAACTTCTACATCCGAACCATATACTCGATAGGTGTCACATCCCCTTCCCATTCAAAATTCTACCATGTATGTAATAGACCATTCTTACAAATTTGAAATAATAATTTAAAGTCAATTTATAACCCATTTTACATATATAAGCTATATATATAATCCTAAGAATCTAAGTCTTTTATAGTCATTATCAACCTCACTCTCAATGATCTTATTATTTACTTATTTTAATTGGATGCTTCAAAGCTTGGTTCTTTTAGAACCATGCTCTGATACCAACTCAAAACTGTCATACCCTGAAAAAGATGAGTCGTAACAGTCCTACCGTGTAAACCCATATAAGATAAAAGCTGACCTCACAGCTACTATTGTAGATATAGTCTACACTAACTCAACTAACTTGAAGCATCCATTTTGATACCTGTAAATGATCAAACCTGATGATAGGGATTAAGGATCAATCACATGCTCTTGGACCCGAGGGATTACTCAAATGGTTCGTCGAGCTATCTAGGGTGAGTTAAACATTGAGGAACAGTATATACCCCAATCCAATCTGTCGAGCTACTTTGCTTTCTACACTATCCAAGAAGTTACCAAGGTGACTAGCCGACACGTCAAGCTTACTCTGCTACGCACCATTCTAAGCCTCAAATTAGGATGCAGCCAACCTCACCAGTGCTGAAGCTGAGCTAACAATAGTTAAGAGCTAATTATCCAAGGCCAAACTTCAAATGAGTTACCCTTGAATCAACCCCACTCTAGTCCCAACTACTCAAGCTATTGAACTTCAAACACTAACCTGAGCTGATCAGGATCTATCCTTGCTCAACCAACAGTATCATGAGGACCATAGACTAAGTAAACCATGCATACGCTATCCTTTTCTGACATCCGTATAGTCCTTTTTGACAATGGATATTCTCTTTGCACAATTACATTGATACCCCTGTAAATAAGTCTCCCTTTTTCCTAACTAATAGAAATCCTTTTCTATAATTTCCTGTAACCTACTACTTACCGTAATTGCGTACTATAAATACTTGCAAATTGTAATAGCCGCATCATCAATATATTGAGAGTACACTGAACTTTCTCACTTTCTCAAGCTAAGTGTTTTTTCTACTTACTCTTGAACTACTCTTATTTAGCCCATTGAGCGTAGACTAATGGCGAGTGCCCTTTGGCCATACTTATAAGTCATATCAAGTGTAACCCAAGCTCATGTGAGGCCATCAATGCATCACAACCATCATCGGTGCATGGGAACCCTTAAACATCCCTTTGATTGCCATTTATCTTTCAGATCATCTCGCGGTCTGAACCTACCCCCTTTAGATACGTACGATATTAGGTTCGTATATTCATCCATGAATCCATATCATCTTGGTATTAGAGCCTAGCTACGTTTGAAACTAGATTTTGCTACTATGTTCTTTGAGTGGTTTGTTATTACTCTCGTATGATAGAGGTTCTATTACTAACATTGGAGTTTGGTAGTTGAGAAGTGTTTTGTGCTTTGTTTTCCCCTGTTTCCAATACGCAAAACAGAGTATGGTTGACTGTTTATTTGTTGTATAATTTTTGTAGTGTTGGCAATATTGGTTGTTGATATGTTGTTATTTATGGAAAGAACTTCAAGTGGTATTATTAGATATCAATTTTGTAAAGTAACCATTAATGTCTGATTTAAGTGTTTAAGGAACTCTGGGAAACTAAGAAAGTGGTACTCGACATAGCCAAGAGCAAGAAGAGAGCTTCATACGTCAATCAATGGGTAGTCGCTTGGATAGGCTTACCGACTTAGTAACTAGTTTTATGACTGTTATCTAAGAAGACAAACAACAGGTTAGAAATAGCCTAACTAGAGAATGTGAGCAACAAGAGCGAAATAATGGTTAGTTTATCTAAGTTAATGCCCCAACTTAACCACCCTGAGTTGAAGGAATTGGTAGGGATGCTAGACGAAGGCTAATGATTGAAGAGATTGAGGAAGAAGTGGAAGAAGATGATGAAGTAGAAGAATACTACGAGGTTGAAGAAAAAAAATGTACAAGCCCCTAAAGTCAAAGGATTGAGGATGCATATCCAAGCTTTTTTGGAAGTGGTGATGTCAAGGACTACTTAGATTGGGTAGCTAAGATTAGAAAGTAGTTTCAATGCTACGAAGTGCCCAATAATGCAAAGGTTAGGCTTGATGTGTTGGAGTTTACTTGTTATGCCGCCCTGTAATGGAAAAACTTGCAAGCCACCCAACGAAGAGAAGGAAAATGAGAAATCAAGAGATGGGGTAAAATGAAGAACGTTATGAGGAGAAGGTTTGTGCTAAGCTACTATCTTTAGGATACCTTCAAAAGGTTATAGGAATTGAGGCAAGGAGGATCGACTGTTGAAGCATATGTCAAGGAATTCTAGATGTTGATGATCCAATGTGAAGTCAGCAAGCCGAAAGACCGAATTGTATCTCGATTCATCAGTAGACTGAAGTATCAGATTGGAGATATCCTAGAAACCATGGAAATTAGGTCACTTGATGACACGATTCAAGCCATCCAAAGGATAGAAAGGTACCGAACTGGAAGGTTCCAACCACCAATTAGCCGACCCAGTAGTAACCGAACTGTTCCAAGTAGACCTGTGCCAACGGAACCAAGTAAGTTTGCTGAGACCTGACCTACTCAAACTATCTAAGCAAAGGAGAAGAAAGTCCCAAGGAAGTTTGAGAAAGGCCAGAGTTCGAGCAAGAAGAAGAGTGAGATCATGTATTTTAAATGCCAAGAATTTGGACACATGGCCACCCAGTATCTTAATAAAAGAACTATGGTGACCTAAGGTGAGATGCCGATTGTCGAAGTGGGCAACATTGATGAAGAAGTAGAGGAGTTAAAGGAGGACGGATAGATCAAGCTGTTAATGGAGGAAGTTATCTATAGTGAAGAAGACAACTTTATGCCAACCACTCTAATGTTGAGGAGGACAATGAGTGTCAATCCTATGCCTGAAGACAAATAAAGAGAAAATCTCTTCCACATCAAATGCAAGGTAAATGAGTCATTGTGTGCCCTGATAGTTGATAGTAGGAGCTATACCAATGCAGCCTCTACATTAATGGTCTAGCAATTAGAATTGTTGACTAGGCCTCACCCAAAACCCTATAAGCTTCATTAGCTGAGTGATAAGGGAGCCCTATAGGTGAACAAATAAGTGTCTATACCGATTTGCATTGGCAAATATCGAGATAAAGTGCTTTGTGATGTGCTACCCATGAGTACATCCCACATTCTACTTAGACGACCATAGATGTTCGATTGAGCAATGATATATGATGGAAGGAGGAATAATGGTTCCTTAAAGCATGAAGGCAGGAGGGTGAAATTAAGTCCTATGATTGCTGAGTAAGTAAAGGTCATGCAATCCCAACTTCACTGAACCCTAAAGAAAGAGGCTTTAGAATTTACCTAAGCTAAACTGAAAAGAGAAATAGAGTTTGAAGGACCGACCTATTTGCTGGTCCAAAGGATGCTGGAGATGAGGTCTAAGAAGATGGAGCATTCCGTCGAGGTGAAAACAGTACTAGAAGAGTTTGCCGACTTATTTCCAAATGAGTTACCAGAAGGTCTACCTCCAATTCGAGGTGTCAAACATGCAATTGACTTATAGCCAAGAGCCGTACTACTGAACAAACCTACCTATAAGCTGAACCTTAAATGAGTTACTAAGCTGTAGAAGTAAGTAGATGAGCTAATGAAGAAAGGGTATGTATGCAATTCCCTTAACCCCTATGTCGTGTTAGCCTTGTTGGTGCTAAAGAAAGATAAGTTTTATAGAATGTGTATAGATAACCAAACAATCAATCGAATCACCATTAAGTATAGGTACCCCATGCCAAGACTTGATGACATGCTAGATAAGTTGAGCGAAGCAAGAGTATTCTCTAAGATTGACCTCAAATCAAGATTCCATCAAATCCGAATGTGCGAGGGTAAGGAGTGAAAAATCGCATTCAAAACGTACCATAGATTGTATGATTGGCTTGTAATGCCGTTCGAACTGTCTAATGTACTAAGCACCTTTATGCGCTTGATGAATCATATGCTCCGAGAATTAATAGAGAAGTTTGTCGTGGTTTATTTTGATGACATCTTGGTATCTGAAGAGTCTCTACAAAACTTCGAGCTAAACAGCTCTATGCCAATCTAAAGAAGTGTGACTTTTGCCAACCCAAAGTGATATTCTTAGGATTTATTGTAAGTGATGGTGACCTGTAAGTTGATGAAGAGAAGATTAGAGCGATTACCGAATGGCCAATGCCAACCACTTTAGCCAATGTAAGGAGTTTCCACAGCCTGTCATCATTCTATTGCTGGTTTATAAGAAATTTCAATACGATTGTAGCCTCACTCACCAAACTCTCAAAGAAGAATGTTGAATTCAAATAGAGAGAGAAGGAATAGAGGAGTTTTGAGGAGGTGAAAGACAGGCTTACTACAACCCCCATCTTAGCTCTACCGAGCTTTGACAAAGTGTTTAAAGTAGAGTGTGATGTGTTCGGACTAAGCATAGGTGCCGTGCTAATGCAAGAAGGTTGACCTATCACTTACATTAATGAGAAACTTCGAGGAGCTACACTCAACTATTCCGTCTAGGAAAAGGAGTTCTACTCCTTAATCTAAGCCCTAACAATATGGCAACACTATCTACTACCTAAGGAATTTATGATCTACACCAATCATGAATCCTTAAGATATCCAAAAAGCCAGCCTGAGTTATCTCGAAGGCAAGCTAAATGGGTCGAGTTCATGGAGGGTTTTTCTTATGTCATAAAATACAAAAATGGAAGGAACAATGTAATTGTCGACGCCCTATCGAGACGACATTCTCTCCTAATCGAGTTGTAGACCAAGATGCTTGGCTTTTTAACCATAAAGAATTTGTATGCTAAGGATCCACACTTTGGTTCTATCTATACCCGATGTGAAGAAGGATGGATACTAGACGACTATCATAGGGAAGACGAATATTTATTTAGGAAGAGGAGGTTATGTATCCCAACCTATTCCATGAGAGAGCTACTAGTGCGCGAGGCGCATAGAAGAGGATTGGCATGACACTTTAGCCAGTGTAGAACCCATAAAGTACTATCTGCGAGATTCTTCTGGCCAAGAATGATGAGAGATGTGCAATCTATATTGGAAAGGTGTACGACTTGCCGAAAAGCGAAGAGCCGAGTTAAACGAGGACACTATCTACCCTTGCCCATCCCAACTAAACCATGGTCCAAGCTGAGTATGGACTTCATGTTGAGGTTTCCAAGGATATCTCAAGAGAAGGATTCCATCATGGTGGTTGTAGATCGATTTAGCAAGATGGTACGATTCATGCCTTGTTCCAAAACTAGCGACACTTTAGCTATCTCTTTTCTTTTCTTACAAGAAGTAATCAAGCTTCATGGTATACCCAGAACCATTATTTCGGACCAAGACCCTAAGTTCATAAGCCACTTTTGGAGGATATTATGGAGACGAATGGGAACCAAGCAATTGTACAATACGTCCTGTCATCTACAAACCAATGGATAGATAGAGGTTGTCAATAGAACTGTAGGAGCATTGCTACGGGTTGCTGCAGATGAAACATAGCTGATTGGGATCTGTGTTTGCCAATCATCAAGTTTGCCTACAATAAGACCACCCATAGCGTAACAAACATGTCTCCATTTGAGGTCGCCTATGAGTTTAACCCTGAGCTCTCGATGGACCAAGCACCTCAACCGAGACCTGATGATGACCGGCCTATCGTCGAAAGAGTCAAAGCCATCAAAGCCATGCACCAGAAAGGTTGTAGAGCAATTAAGCCAAGCTACTACCTAACTTAAGAAGAGAGGCTAAGGATAGAAGAAGAGAGAATTTCAACTCGGTGATCCGGTCTGGGTACATCTCAACAAAGAGCGATTCCCAAACTTAAGGAAGAGCAAGTTGTCTTCCAAGGCGAACAAACCCTACAAAGTGCTTGAAAAGATCAATCCTAACGCTTACAAGATTAAACTACGTAAAGGAAATGGAGTTTCGAACTCCTTCAACATTACTAATCTCCAATCTTACACTCTCAAGGATAAGCAACTTGGAGCTGAACCAGATTTGATCCCAAATCTCAAATAACTTGGAGGGGATGATAGGGATCAAGGACCAATCATACGCTCCCGAACCTAAGGGCTTGCTCAAATGGTTTGCCGAACTGTCTAGGGTAAGTTAAGCGCTAAGGAATAGTGTATACCCTAGTCTAATTTGCCAAGCTACTTTGCTTTCTACACCAACCAAGAAGTTGCCAAGGTTATTAGCCGACATGCTAAGCCTACTCTGCCACATACCATTCCAAGCCTTATGTTAGGATGCAACTAACCTCACCAGTGCTGAGGTTGAGTTGATAATAGTCAAGAGTCGATCATCCAAAGCCAACCTTCAAATGAGTTTCCCCTGACTCAACCTCGCTCCAATCCCAACTACCCGAGCTACCGAACTTCAGATGCTGACCTGAGCGAACCGAAATCTATCACCGCTCAGCCAACAGTATCATGGGGACCACAGACTAAGTAAATTGTGCACACGCTATCCTTTTCTAACATCCGTATGATCCTTTTTGACAATAGATATTCTCTTTACATGATTACATTGATACCCTTGTAAATTATTCTCCCTTTTCCTAACTAGTAGAAATCCTTTTCTGTAATTTCCTATAACCTAATACTTATGCTAATTGGGTACTATAAATACTTGCAAATTGTAATAGCCACACCATCAATATACTGAGAATATACTAAACTTTCTTACTCTCTCAAGCTAAGTATCACTTCTGCTTACTCTTACTCTTATCTAGCCCATTGAGTGTGGAATAGTGACGAGCACCCTCTAACCATACTTATGCATCATATCAAGTATAACCCAAGCTTATATAAGGCATCGGCGCGTCATATCCATTGTCGATGCATGGGAACCCCTGCTCATCCCTTCGACTGCCATTTATCTTTTGGACCATCTCGCGGTCCAGACTTACCCCCTTTGGTTATATGTAATATTAGGTTCGTGTGTTCATCTACGAATCCGTATCACCTATAGTATAGCTTTACAAAATACCTATTCTATAAAACTTGTTGTCTCACAACACAACAGTACTTACATCAACATCTCACATCCAGAGTTATAAATTATAATCAAAGTTTACCAAAAACCACAAGTTTTGAAGTCTATTTATAGTAAGATAGGAAACTAGTGGGCGTCCTAAGGAATTCTTAGTTAATTTCCTTAAAACTCAAGAGAAAAGTCAAAAGCCCACATTTAGTGGATCCTTTCCTCACTTTCCCAATTAAAAGTACACTAACTTAGGGATGATGATATTTGGCCATCTTGACCTTCACTCATTACTTACAAAAGAGTCTATGAGAATATAAGCATAATTAGCTTAATAAGTAGGATAGAGTCAGAAAAGTATCAAACAATCACAAGCAAAGTTATTAATTATGATGAAATGTAATGCAATCAATCACTTGAAACATCACATAATGTTATTTGGTCTACTATGAGGTTAGAGAAATTACATCCTCTCCAATCCGAATTAAGGAGTTTTATCATGACTCAAATTAGACCAAACCCAAGCTTATGCAATGGAGAACACCTTCCTCCTGTGACTACCTTCGAACTACGGCCCCCACCCTTGATGTGACCTCCTCACCTATTACTTTGTTCGATTAAGAATGGGGAAATGACCATTTCAACTATCCTTATTGAAGTGAGTTAGTATTTGGCTTAATACTCTTAATCATTTCTTCTAACGGGTGCTATGCATGTCCAGTTTCATTGCAATCGAATCATTATTAGTTTGAATTAGGGGTGACCAAATAAGTTCACATAATACAAAAACGATGCGATCATGTTAAATAGCACACTAAGGAGTTCAACTGCTATCATAATTGAATACCAATCACACGTATGGCATTCGCATAAACAACTAGTTACAATCATAGATAGTAGTGCTCTTAAGTCTCCAAATACTCTAAAACAATATCTCAACAAATGATAAAGCTACGATCCTAACTTACCTATTCAGACATTTACTATAGAAGACTTGTGTCTTCAACGGTCTAATCATTAGGAGACCTCTATATATATATATATATATAAACTAAATTTAGTTTTCGTATAGTTACAAAAACATTAAGGTTATATCTAAAAGTATTCTGTTAAACAGTCATATATATATATATATATATAAGATATATTATTATTTTCATAGTTTTATTATATAAGTTAAGTAATTAAATATTAATAATATATGTAATTATACTATTATGTATAATATGTTGTTTTAATCATATCAAAACGTACTTTTAATCGATTAAATCACGTTTTAATTACAATAAGGTTATTATAATACGTAAATTCTCATAATATTATAGAAATATAGGTTATAGTACCTGAGGTTGTCCAATTTTAGTAAAAGTAGTATCATCGAGTTTATACATACCTAATGATACATATTACATATTCTATTTATAGAGATAATTTCTAAAGGGTATTTCGAGTTTCTACTATGCCTATACATGCTTATAATAAATATTATCATAATATACATATTTTATGTACTTAAGCTATAATTTACGTAATTTATCAATATAACTCAATAATATAGAAATTATCTAATCCTAATATGCATATAATATATCCCAATCATCAAATTATTATTAAATATATTAAAAATTCATTTTTACTAAATCTAAATAGTATGTATTTCTATAGTTTTAATTTTAATATTTATCACATCTTAGCTTATTATTACTAAAAAAGAGTCTCAATTTATAATTTAAGCTATTTTACTGTATAAATTCGTAATAAATAACTTAGGTCACCAAATAATTTTGCTAAAAATTTCTATAGACCCCTAAAAATATGGGTGATTTAGTCATCACTTGGTTTCATGCTATCGATTTATTACCTATATACTTGAAATTACAATTTTACCCTTGAATTACATTTAATTACCTAAATATTATCCTTTTTACACAAAATTATTTCCAATGTATCCTAACATCATTATAATTTACCAGAAGTTAACATAGGTCATTTTCATCAATTATTTTCATAAAACCTATTTATTTCACATTTTTACCCTAATTATAGCTATTTGTAAGGCTAAAATTACATTCAATACTAAAAATACTCAAATAAAAAATCTGGTTATATAGAAATTATCTATATGTCATGTATATTCTACATAGAAATTTTGAGTTAGAAACAACATCATTTGATACATTTATTTTTAAAAAAGTTAAAATTTAGGTAAATCATGACTTTTTTAAGAAAGTGTATTAAATATTCAAAATTTTACAAAAATAAAAATATCACACAAAATTATATCTAAAATAATCTAAATATAATTTTTTACAAAATTTTCTGAGTGGATTCACTATTTTTTTAAAATATCGAAAAACAAGGAAAAAGTTTAACTTATCAGTTCATCGCAACTCCGGTAGCCGTCGATGGATGGGGGGTTATCAAAAGGGCCAAATGTTAGGGATTCTAAGTGGTGGTGGAAGGACTTTACAACAGATCAAAGTTTTCCCTAAGAACTAATCTAGCATGGCTTCAACTCTATTTTTGTATAATTTTTCTAATTTTTTCCTATTTTCCAAAATTTTTCTCTCTCTCTATTCTAGTCTCAACTTTGCTATAACTGTAAAATGCTGGTAGTTGGTAATATTTATAGGGATTAAATTTTGCCACATGGAATTTTCCTTTAATTTTTTTTTTAAACTTCTAAGGTGGTGGTGTCAATCTACATGTAATTCTTACTTTTAGGTCATGTTTTTTTACTTCATTTGGTTGCTACATAAATTTTCTAGCAAATTCCAGCCGAAATCTTGAATTGTTAGGTAAATTTTGCAATTATTTAAGTATTTTAAGTATATTATATTAATATTTAGTTATTTTATTAATATACAAGTATATATCTTATGTATATATCACGTGTAACATATAATTATACTTGTATAATTATGCTTCTAACATATCTTTTTATTTTTAAGATATATTTCTTATATATTTTTATGAATTCAACACATATTATATATAATTATGCAATTTCGAATTAATTTATGGATATATTTATTATTTATATCAATTATACTTATAAAAATATGTATATATTCATATAATAAATTATACTATATTATCTTATTTTATAGTTTAGTTAACTTATCTCTAAATTTTTGTTACATTTCAAGTTAGATTTTAGGGATTTCGATCATATTTATACTATATTAAATAATCTCACTTCTAAGGGCAAAATTGAAATTTTAGATCATTATTTTTAAAATCTAATTTCATTATATCATTTCAATTAACTTTTTTATTTTAGTCATAAATTTTAAGTTCAATAGAATAACTTTTTTCCAAAAACTCTAAATCTAGCTTCGATATTAGACCTATGGTAGACTTGGGAAAATATTTAAGCATTCTAGTCACCCAGGGAAGGATTCTTAAAAATCAAAATCTTCGGTTTATCATTGAGAAAACGAGAAGGAAATTATCGAGCTAGAAAGAGAAGCTTCTTAGCTTAGTTGGGTAGAAACTTTTGGTTACATCAGTTTTAGAAAGTATCTCTACTTTTTATTCCCATCTCTGCAGGAATTGCATCAAAACTAGAATCTATATATAGAAACATCCTTTGGGGTTCCACATAAGAAAAGTGGAAGATGCACTAGGTTAGATGGGAGAAAGTTAAAGCTTCAAGGAATTCTGGTGGATTAGGCATGTCAGATATCAAAAGGCATAACAAGGCCAATTTCACGCTTCTGGCCTAGCAGGAAAGGTCGAAGGACTTGCTTTGGACTCAGCTTATCAAGCAAAAATATCAGCTCGATCAAAGAAGACAGGCAGTAAAGAATGGATCCCCCTTTTACAAGGATTTGAACAAGACGAACACTTGGCTCAATAGCAAACTTCTTGTGAAAGTATGAAGTGGGAAGAACACAAAATTCTGGTGTGATTCTTGGACGGAATGTGGTAGTCTCTCATCTTTGTTGTATGGCCAACTTAATAAATTTGATGATCTAGTGTCGGTCCATCAAGCATAGTTAGGAACAAATGTATGGAATGAGGAGATCATTAGGTATCCTTTAGATGCCCTTATAAAGAAGAAACTTGGTACTGTTGTCCTGGACTTGAGCAAGGAGGCGAAGGACGTTCGTAGGTGGCCTTTATATTTCGAGATAAGTTACCTCCAAATCTACCTTTAGTGTCTTGCAACAAGATCAGAAGGCTTAAAGTGGTGAGGAGGAATGGAGTTGGATTTGGCAAGCACCTGAAATTCCAAGAAATCAATTTCTAATATGGAAACTCCTCCATAATGGCCTGGCCACTGTCAATAATCTTCCTAAAAGGGGAATGATCTTTCAGCCCACATGCCCTTTATGCGGTACAACAGATGAAAGCATCCTACATATTTTCCATAATTGTGGCTGGACGAGAGGGATCTGGCGAAATTTAGGGGTGGTTTCAACTGACCAAGATCTAGATTTTCCTTCTTTCAAAAGCTAGATAAAGAAATGTGCCTCATGGAAGTGAAAACAATGGACTTAGGTGTAAGCTCCTGTTGCTTCTTTGTTTCTGTTTGGAGTGAGCAATTTAGAGGGAAAGGAACAAAATAGTCTTTAACCCTGACTCTCCTAGACAAGATTGCATTCAAACAATATGTAGTGAAACCTAGGAATGGTAGGCCTTGCATGTGGAAAGGGGAAGTTCCCAGTTCATTAGGAAAAACCAATGTGCGGGTGGGTTAAAGTTGACACAGGTGGAGCTGTAAGTGCCGATGGAACAATAGCGGGTCTAGGAGTCATAATCAGAAATGAAGAGGGTCTAGTCTTAGGAGGTATTAGCAAATCCATACGATAGGTTTCTCTAATACAAGTTGAACTTTGGGTAGCTTATGAAGGATTAAAATTGGTAGAAGATCTTAGATTGAAAAACATTGAGCTAGAGTTAGATTCACAATAAGCCATTAACTGGCTACAAAACACCCATATGGACCACCGTTTTTGTCATCCAGCTCTATCAGCTTGCCTTGACTTATTTCCTCTCTTTCTTTCTATTCGTTTGTATAGGGTCGTCCGTAAGAAGAACTCTGCAGTGGATGCACTAGCAAAAAATGGTCTTCAGCAAGGAGTTCCGATGGTTTTTGGTGCTGCTTGTCCGGACTTTATTTCTAGTTTGCTTTTGATGCAAATGTTGGAAATCGATACTATATATGAACAATTTCGGATGAGGCATGATTCCCATGCTGCTGTTTGATGTTTTCTGTATGACTTTGATTGGACTTGTTTAATGCAGTATTTTCACCCAAAAAAATAAAAAATAAAAACTCTTATATTTTTCTTGGATTTTACATATGTAGTCATGAATTAATTATGCTACTAAAAGTAATATATATAGGTATACTACTATATGAGTGGACAGAACCTCGTAATATGTGTGTAAATTTAAAAAGAAAAAAAATAGTTACATAGCTAATTATATAGAATAATAAATAATAGAAACATGGAAATGAGAATTAATATTAAAGTAGTTGAACAAAGCTACTAAATATTTGTAAATACTATAATTGCAGTCCTACAACTACATAATTGGCTTTAGCCAAGAGAAAAATACATATATGTTTATGCATCAACCATATCAATTGTCATAAATATTGAATTAAATTGTTCGAATATTATGTTTTACATAGGTTTTGATTAAAAAAATAAAAAAGAAGAAGATAATAAATAGATGTTCCATTTACTTCCTAGAATGGAATATATAAGAAATGAAAAAATTATAATTACAGAATTGCTATTACTAGGACCAAGTTAAAAAATTTTTGTTTCAATGCTTATTTCATATAAACTTTTACTTATTCCAGTATTTATTTTACTTCATTAATTACAATATTAAGTTAGGAATATAACTAAAGTACACACCTATTTGTCATTTTGGAAAGTAAACAAAAATTTAATCGTAATATTAATAAGAACACAATGGTTATACTATTATTCCCTCTATAGAAGGAACAAAAAAATTACACCTTTTATTAAGTAATAACTATTGTAGCAGAGTGAAAATAAAAAAGTCTATGGGAATTAAATTCTCCACCTATTTTTCAAGTTAACAAGGTAAGAAAAAGTTAAAAGGCCATAGTTTTTATATTCCTTCATCCTAAAAATAAATTTCTTAAAAAGGGGTAAGGGAAAAATTTATTACATATAGAGGGCAATAAAGATGCTTTTTTGAAAGCTGCTTTCCTATTTGATATAATTCAAGAAAAAGGTGCATTTTAGAAGAGTGTCTTCTTCATATTTTAGCAAAGACGAAGATGCTCTTGTGAAGGTGCCTTTTTTATGAATTATATTACTAAAGAAGGTGCTTATCAATGATATAATTCGTAAAGAAGATGCTTTTCTTAAGTGTGTCTTCTTTTTTAATATCTACTACTCAGCAACCAAAAAGTATAGTAGGTAACCTTAAGTACATCTCAACCAGACAATACAAGTTTCAATTGAAACAAAAATGGATCTAGCATAGAAAACAAAACCCCATTTTAAATTCGAATAGTAAACTCCAAATTGTACCATATATTGCTAGAGTCAACACCTCTCCATTCATTAACAACCCACATATCCAACTTCACCACATGATGCTTGATATGATAGTGCTTCACGACTCTTACAGGTTCATCCTTAGTACTGAATCTCATACCTGCACAAAGGTCTTCACTGATGTGTAAGTTATTGAACTCTTCATCAACATCCTTCTCAAATTGTATATAGCCATCATCTCTACCCTTATTGAATAATGGATTCACATCCTTGACAATTAACTCAATTTTCTAAACCTCCGAAGGACGATTTGGCATAGTTTGGGCTCTATTAAGCTTGAGCCCCACAAATTAAGGTGTACAAGAAACATTTCAAGTATATAAGAATGACTAGCACCCATTTCAAGATCAATGGGACGTATAGGAGGCATATCGATTTTAATATTGTTGTCACCATTATCATCATTATCCTCCTCATCTCCATTCAGCTCATAATCGTCATCATCGTCATTGTCTTCTTTGTCATCTAAGCCCCTCATACGTTAAACCACATGATCATGTGAAACTTCCATTTAAAGTACCAATCTAACCGCCTTGCCAAGTGCATTATCATCATCCCACGTAAGGATAGACACGAACAGTGGCTCATATTCATATGCAGCGTGCTTATTGAACTCAATTGGTGTCACATTTGCCACTTGTATAGGGGGGCTCCTTCTGCTTCTTCACTTGTTACATACAAGTGGTGAATATGTATTTGTCCAAATGCTTCCGTTATCTCAAATAAGTTTTCAACATTACGTCATCATCCTTAATGGTAATTAAGGAATAAGACACAACTCCTGAATGAGCATTTGTATGTCTGTACAAAATCTCAACCCCTATGTACTTGCATCAACCCTAACGCCTTGACAAACCCTTCATAATAATTTAGAGAAGTTTGCATCCGTTCTCACTTTCAACATCTTCATTAGATCTCGCTCATACTCCAATCCCAAATTTCCCTCACAATATTTTCATGGGAATAAACTATAAATTTCACTATACTCACCATTTTCAACTTATTCACATCAAGAGGAACATGCCAGTTAACACATCATGGTTTGTGCACCATACATTTCGACCTTGTGCCATTACTCATAATCTTAACTAAATAATTCTCTAAGAGACATTTCATTGAACACTTAATGTGCGAAGTGCTACACACTCAAATTCTAATTCCATTATGACTACACTATGTGCCAATGTACAATTTACTCGTAAATCATGTAATTATGCGTTATATTACTAACATTTACACACAAAAAAAAATATCAAATAGATGAAATCACACATATATAAAGACTTGAAAACCTATGGTAGATTTTGTGTAATTTACATAACTTTCAACAATTCATGTAAAAAATTAATGTAATCGAAGTACGATTATGAAGATTTTGCAAAAAAAAAAAAAAGTTTGAGGATGTTTGAGTTATGGGATTCATACAACTTGGCCAAGAGAAAAATAGAGGAGATATAAGTATTTTGGAGTCATGTCTATTAAATGGTAATGGAAGGGGGGTATGTAAATTTGGGACAGTGAAGGAGCACTTGGGAAAGTCACTTTCTTTAGAAATATAATTCATGAAAAAGGCAAGAAGGCACCTCTTTAGGAAATTATGAAGAAGGTAGACTTATGAAATGTGCCTTCTTCTTGAATTACATAAAAGAAAAAGATGCATTTCTCAAGTGCGCTTTCCTTACCCCATACATGTAAATAAGTTTTCCCTCATCCCTTTTTGAGAATTTTTTTCAAGGAATGCACCATTCCCCATATTCCTTCTCCATGACCTCTAAGTAAACAAAACATAAAATGTTTTTGTTCCCCTAGAATGTTGATTGCATCATAAAATACATTTACATTTTCAAATATTATGCAATATATACATAATAGTATATGTTCATTCTATAAATTTATTAAATTATGAAGATAAATACATTATTATGACTTTATGGCGTAAAAGTTTCTCTAAATTGTAAATTTACTAGTTCCTCTTTCACCATCCAGTGTTCTTGATATGTCATCTAAAGACTTCATTACATCGTAGCCATAGGAAATTAAATCTTTCCATTGAACCACTATAATGATCTTTGGTTGATATATATATATATATTATTTATTGTTAAGGAACCATGACATACACTACACACTTAAATATTAATTTCCTAACCATATCAATAATTCTCAAATATAGCACTTAAATCCCTTTATTTTATTATTTTTCCTTTAAATAAAACAATTAAAAAAACAAAAATATTTATTTGTTACATTTTAAAGGATAAAATAGTTATGTAGAGTATTATGTCTAAAGATTTAGTAGGATAAATACTTACATTTATCAAAAGAAATTAGATACATACGAATCACCTATAAGGATGTAATTGGGTTAGCAATTTGGGAACTAGACACAATAGATTCTAATATTACATGACATGCCACAATACAAATTAAATGGAATAGTATATGAAAAAAAAAAAATCAACATGAGACCCAACGGGTCATACCGTTTGAATATAATTAAATTCGTATCCATGTTTGTGTCTAAGTTCTAAACCCGTTTAAATAAACAAGTTCCATAAACATGTCCAAGTTCGACCTGCAAACCTGTTCAACATTAAGTTTACATTTTCATTCTTTAGTTGTTTTTTACCATTTCCCCCACCGATGCAGTAATATAAAACAAAAGTAAAAGATAATAAAATATAAAAGCAAAAAGTAAAAGACAACAAGTCATAGTTAGGGTTCATTCCTTCTTCCCTCTTTATCTCACTTCCATATCCAAGTAGTCACACCCGGACTCACACCCATCCCTGCACCGCATCTTCTTCTTAGGTAAGTCTTCTTCTTATAAAAAATTCATGTCCTTTACAATTTAGAAGGAATTGTTGAATTAACTCCAATTAAGCCTCTTATCCGTTGTTGTTGATTTTATTTAAGACCTCCCATAGAAAATTATATAAACTCATTGGAAATCTTTTTCTCTTTTCTTGTGGATTGTTTTATAATCAAACGAAGTCTATTAAAATAAATGGATGTGGACCAAATTGTGAAGCTTACGTAGTGTTTAGAGAATTTAGATTATAAAGCTTGCCACATGGACTTTTCAAGACAAGGTTCTTTAAGAGTTGTATAATTTTTATGAAATAATAATCAAAATACTAGTTAAAAGTTAGTCTCGTCTTTCTAAATTATTTAGATCCCTAGAGAGTTGATAAGTTATTAATAATTAATTGTTTCTCGCCAAAAAATGAGTAATAATCTGTCTGATTTATTATTTGTTTACACAGTATTCCAATACTAATAGTATATGTGACACCTCAAATAGAGAAAACACTTGATTTATAAGGCAGTATAAAAGAATTTTATTACTAAGTAACCAATATAAAATTGTGAGTTTAAAAAGTAACTTTAAAAAAATTAGTATACAATTCGGAGAGGTAATAAACGAGTCAAATCCGTATATGAGATATGATAGATCATGGATTGAGACATTTATATACGATTAATAAATAAATCGTATTAAAAGTTGAGGTTTTTTGGACACGAATCCATTTAGATAGTGCAAACAAGACACGACATGATAATACAAGTTCTAGCCCTAAAGATGCATTCAAAATTTAGCCTAATTCTAAAGCATATAATTAACATATATAGCACATGAAACAAAGGCACATATTAAGCAGATTTAAGGAGGTTTTTCATTAAAAGCATATATGGTGTCCTCTAGAGGCAATGCAGAAAGAATCATCATAGGGACAAAGGCTTGTTAATTGGCATGCTCAACCACTAAATATGAAATTGTGACCAATCTAAAAACTTCATGGACCTATAATTTATTATTACATTCAAGTAGAAAGTTCTTATTCATATTTACTTAAGTGCTCATTGGATGGGTTTCAATCAAATAAGTCTTACTCAATAAGTGAAATGAGTATGACCAGTAAATACAAAAGCATATCGGATGTAATAAACTTAAACTTATTCATCAACTGATTGTGAATCTAAAATGTATAGTGCATGACTAATTGAAGTTATCTGTATATGTAGAAATGCAAACTATTGTAGAAGTAAGGGTCCGATTGGAGAGGTTACATGTGTGCTGCGTAAGTAATGCACATCACGTGGGTTCAAAGAAGGGAAGAGAAGCAAGATTATTAGTTGAAAGGATGATTAGGTGAGAATGAGGTAGGGAGGAGGAACAGGCAATCCCAAGTAACCTTAGGGGACCTCAAGCGTTCATCTTGTAGCTTGAGCGAATGAGATCAAGTTTTTACCTGAACGCTATTTAATCTTAAAGAGAAAAGTTTTCATCATATAATACCATTTCTTCGATCTTTAGAGTTGTCAAATGAGAGGAATGGTTAGGTATTTATAGGCTCTTGGGCTTGATGATATTTGTTAGATTGTCTTGGTGATTGATGGAGAAGATGAAGTTTTACTCATTCCATAATTATCTAGAATGACCTTGGAAACACCTAAGGCCAATAACCTTTCTCGTAGTGTATGAGCCTACTTAGTAAAGGTTGGAGGCAGACAGACCAGTCCAACGGTCCCTATTCTGAGCCTACCAAACCAAATCTCCCTAAATTATCTCAATATAAACTGAACTCCTTAAACCTTACCACCTAGTCCAAAGAGTCAAGCCTTAAATAAATATTGAGCTTAGCCCAATAATTAATGTAACGAATTTAACCCTCTACATTTTGCCCCTGATTAAAATTCTTAAACGAAGTTTTAAGTATTTTGGACATCAATTGCTTATTTTAAATAGCTAGATCGCTACTCAGTACACGTACGCTGTGAGTTAGCTACACCTCTACCAAGAGCACTCACATAGTTGAAAACTTCATCTAGTGCCTGCACCGCAACTTCATTTATTCTATGACTTAGTGCATAAGCTTACAGCATCATTTGATTGTGCACATTGCTTGAGGCTTGTTGAAACAACATTGCCCTATGACAAAATATTATATAAGTCTACTTCTATTATATGGACTTCCTTCGTGCAAGCCTATCCCGCTTATTTAAATTATTCATCATTGGATTGATTCCCTATTTACCAACAATGTTTCGATTTTATACTATTTATCCACTTGAGATGAACTAAGAGATCCATATCTATACTTGTCTTGAAGGAAGCTCAATTCCAAGCAAGACTAATGGCTTTCGTGACTGGCGTCACTTAATCGGGACAAATTCCATCATTTGTTGTGCCTTGAAGACATTTTTCCTCAAATTTTCCTTTCCAAAATTAAGTCTTCAACAGACTGAATATTTAGAATGGGCTAAAAAAAAAAACCCTAAATATATGATAATATCCATAATAAAGCAAAATCCGTTCCAAGTCCCTTAGCAAATACACATCTAAAGAAATCACATTACATATTCTTTAAACTTCTCCTTGTGTCCTCATATAGATAAGCCCCAAGCAACAAGACGGCATAAGAATATCTAGTCGAATCTTATAAGCACCTAATTATACCATGTCGTCTTCTAAAGATATATATGGAAATGCAAGTCAAATCTTCCATGATAACAATTTGATTAAAGAAAATCTTGAACCCTATATGCATAAAAATTTCAACCTTATTTCAATTTTACTAAAAAAATGAACTCTTAACCCATTCCTCAATAATTTATTTGGGCATGATTCATGAACCACCAATATCAACCCCTAAGTACCTCTCATTGACTTCTTTTCAAAATTACCTTCTTCTTTTATTTTTTTTTTTCCTTTTGCCTTTTCTGATTCTTGATTCTCCCCTTTTTCTTTTTCCTTAAATTCACTGCAGTTTACTTTCTTACTTTCTGCCTTCACAAATCCATATCAAGAAAAATAACTTCAAATCTTTCTTTCTTAAACTCCCTAAATCTCCAATTCACTTTCTTAAACTCTCCAAATCTCCAATTCATTTGTTTTTCTTCACATCTCCGCACCTAACCATGAAAGATAAGAAAAGAAAAAAAAAACATTCAATCATATCTTATATTAAATTTGAAATTCTTCGTGGGTAATCTTCTGGCGTGATCACAGCGACTATATATTTGCATACATGTTGCCGATTTTCCTCTTCATTCAAAGTATGGTACGCTCGACTCTAGTCATCTAGCAACGACAATGAGCACAAACTACCAAATTATTCTACAGAGCCTTAAGATCAAGTGTTCCAAGGAATACTACAATCCCGAACAGAGAGTAGCGTTGAACCACTCTAATACTGGACGTTACACTTCTTTCTTTCACTTAAGAGCAAGAACTGGAGATAAACATGGACCGGTTGAAGATATAACAATTAACAACTACAGAGGCCAAAGAGGAACAAATTCATCTTGCCAAAGAAATAGTAGCAAAATCATATACAAACATTCACAAAAATAAAAAATAAAAAAACAAAGAAAAAAAAAATCAAGTCGGGTTATTGAGCAGTGGCGTCCTTCATCAAGCACTTATGTTGCTCTCTCGTTTTCCTTGTCATGTATTTCTTTTTCTCTTCGGTTTTTTCTCAATTCTTTTCTTTTTCAAATAGATTTGTCGCGATTGAAACAGGAATAGTAGCGCAATCATGTGGTTTGATGACAATGACTCCCAGAACAAAATTCTTCATGTGATCTACACATCCTGTTCTTCTCTTAGTCTTCTGCTTATGGCTTCAATCCACACATTTATTTATTTATTTATTTATTGTTATGTTGGTCTTTCGTAGATGAAACAACTCTGGTGTGCCTAGAATACACCGCGATTCCTATTCGTTTACAAAGAATCCCATGCATTTATTTGTAGATGCACATATATTTTTCTTCTTTTCAAGTGAAGAGACAATAGAGGTATCGAGTCATGGTTAGCAATTGCTTCGCATATTGATTTCTCTAGTTCACTTTTAAAATATATTCTATATGTATTGGTGAGATAGTTCTAAATTTGTTAGAACTTTAAAAGTTAGTTGATTGGCACTTTAATGCCACTTGTTCTAGATAATGAATCCGTGAAACCATAAGATGGCAACTCAAAGAAATAGTCTCCTTTGATAGACCGATTCCCTTGTTTTGATGTTGTACTTGTAAGTATCTAAATTCCCTTGCTCTGAATCTTCACCTCATTGAATATAAATTCTAGCCATCCTTGTAAGGACTTATATAGTTACCTCTTATTTCACAGATTCTTACTCAATTTCCCATACTTGAAAGGAAATCTCTCCTTTTTTTTTTTTTTCTCTTAATTACTTGCTTGAATTTTCATGTTTCTTGATGTAGAACACATTGATGTTACATTTTAGTAGGAAAACAAATGAAGACCAATCCAAGTTGGAGCACAGAAGCAGTGAAGCTAAATGACTAGTTGGTGCATCAAGATAAATATCCACCACCGGTCTCATGTCCTCGGGATCAATGGCTAGATGAGACTATTTCTAAAGACACTTTTTAGGATAAAGCCAAGAGTCAAGAAGCCATTGTAACACCTTGCATTGATGGTGATCTCCAGTTCATCGAGCATGACCCTCGTGCTGATTCTAGATATACCATCAAGGGTGATTCAATGTTATGTTTTAGAAACGAGAGGAGAAAGCTACCTCTCTCTAATACTCAATTTTCATTTTTTAAGGAGCCAACCTTCGGATGAGATGATTAGGTGAAGTACATTGAAGAGAAGTTGAAATATGCAGTTCTTCTGAAGAAAACTAGAGCTCTCCATACTATTACCACTTCTACTCAATTATGGTTGCCATATACAAATGGAATGGAAGCATGACAGGCAATCATTTTCTGGTGGAGTATCCAAAGTTTTCAGAGTTTTCGGAGACATCATCCACAAATATTCAAAATTCAATATAGCTATAAGCATGGTAGGACTTCTCTCATTATCTAGATGTTTCACTTAGATTAATCTTTACTTCCCCTTTTATTTTTCGAATACTATGTATGTCTTGTCTTGCAAGCTTCTTCCCTTATTCATGCAAGTTCCAGTTAACCTCAATATCCACTTCAAGAGTCAAAGGAGGTTGAACGGAATGAGTAAGCTCAAAGCACAGCAAGTCTTAACAAGCTTCAAGCATAAAAGGCCTTGAGTGAGCAAGACTTAAGCATAACAGACTTTACATGAAGAAGCCAAGCCCCAACAGGCCTTAAGCATAGTAAGCATCTTATACGGTAAGCTTCGAATGCAAAAGACCCCAATAAGCCTCAAGTAGGGTAGGGCTCGCATACAGCAATCCTCTCACGCAATGAGACTTGAGGGGACTTTAGGATCACCATCAAAGAAGACTTGGTAGGCCTCAAGCGTTGCAGGCCTCAAGCGAGCAAGCCTAGAAAGCAGTGAGCCCCAAAAGTAGCATGATTTGCACATAACAAGCCTTATGAGTGATAGGTCCTAATAGGCCTTACACATACAAAGATCTTCAAGTAGACACTTGTTCACCATTGAAGAAGACTTGTTTCATTCCAAGAATGAGAAGAGGGAGTTACCTATCTTACATACACAATTCACTTTTCTCAAGAAGTTATTTCCATCAAGGCGGAGCTATTCGGTAGAGTACATTACCATGAAGCCTAAGCGTATGATTCTCTTGAAGAAGGTTAACATCCTTCATGCTACTTCCACTCATCTACAATTTCTGCAATGAGCGAGATGGAAGCGTGGTGAGCTTAAAATCTTTCGTGTTATCATTACTTCTATTCGACAGTAGTTCCCGCACACGAGCGAGAAGAAATTATGCTAAACCATCATCTTCTAATAGAGTACCCAAACCCACATGTTTATTACTAAGGTCAAACCAGTATTACTATTGCTTTGATTTTGAATGGAAAACTATGAGAGCCTATTAAGCTCCTAAACAAAGCTCCTTTACAGTACATTCTAGGGAGCTTGCTTTCCCTATTTGACTCAGAAGATAGCCTAAATGCCTCTTAAGGTTGACGATGGTGATCTAAACTTAGTAGATCATAAGAAATCCCTAGTATATTTAGAAGATGACAATGGTGGTGATAATGATGACATTGTAGAAACAAATGGATCCTCATGAAGTAGTTGACATTGCTTTTGTCAGTAATGAGAAAGAGGGATGAGATTAGTACTTAAGCTAATACTCTACCCGTTCAAGTGTATATGAAAGTAAGCAGTATGCTACACCTATTGATATCCTTCCCCTCCAGTTGCTACCATGTCTCGTTGAGATAGGGTAGCAACTCGAGTGATTGTTCTTTCATTAGAGGGAACATTTTGCTCTAATGAACTTGTGATGCCATCTCGTTTCATTATGCCACTTGAAGTTCTTTTGGTAGCAAAAATCATTTGAGCATGTGCAAATCATCGTGCACTTAGGAAGGGATGTCTTCACTTAGCAACAACAATGGAAGTAATTATAATTGATACTCTCGTAGGTCATTGAGCTTATAACATTTAAGGCTACTTAGACTCTGTGATCTAAGGAGCCACTTGGAGGGTTGTTATAAACATAAGGCTACTTAATTATGATCTAAGGACCTTTTAGAGTCAGCTTACACATCGGAGCAAGAGCTCTCACTTGCAGCAATAACATTTAAGCGATCCCTTTCAAGAAGGTATTCAATCATGCTAAAATAGCAATAATAGCATTCATTATCTGAGATCGATAATTCTCTTTCATTAGTTGAGGGGGTACTTTCTACTACTTGGCTACTTAGAATTGTCTTACTTAGTTATGACAGCTTGTAATGTGCTTAAGAGGCAATACTCTTATTAGTTTACATTATATAAGCTTATCTTTTCATCGCGTGCTTGGGAGCCATGCTCTTACCAATTAGCAATGATGTTTGGTTAAGTGTGGCTTAATTGTAGAAGTCACTTTTTGGTAAAGTTAGTTGAAGACATTCCATGCTTTAAAGCAGCAGTGATGTAAGATGTGGATGTTAGGGCATTGCTTGGTCTTGAATATGGAAGCCAATATACCAGAGCGTTGCCTAAGCTCGAGGGGTAAAAGCCAAGATGCCAGGGCATTGCTTAGGCTTGAAACATTGCAAGCCAAGATGCCAGGGCGTTGCTTGGGCTTAAGGCATAGAAGCGGAAGTGCTAAGATGTTGCCTAGGCTTAAGGCGTAGCATCAAAGTAATGACGTACAGCGATAACATTTAAGCTCTCTAATCATCCCAATAAATTGAAGAACTTCCTAAAGTTAGAAGTCTTCATTAAGATGGTAGCCACTAATGGGTGTATGTCTTGGTTGGTTTCTATTACTACTTCCTTTTCTTCATGTACCTCAACCTGTGGCACATCTCCTTCCTCTTATCTCGGGTCATGACTAATAGCATTCCTAACACTACGTTAGGTGTTGTGTTCCAGAAGCGGATTGCTGCGTACATCATTATTCTCTATGACAAGTTCCCCATTATGGACCTTATCATTAAATATCTTTTTCAATGTCCAGTACTCTTTAGTTGGATGACCCAAAATCCTGCGATATCTACAGAACTTAAGGTCATTGTTCTCATTTACAATCAATAAACGCTCTACCCTTAGGAGCTTTATGTTCCCATCCCATAACCACTAGTCAAGTATAGTATGTACCTTACCCATCAAGCATGAAAATGATATAGTTGATGTAGAGCCTCATGAACTATCATTCCTTAGCTTCTTATTGTCTCTAGGACTTTCTCATTAGGTTAAGATAACAGATGTTGCTCATTTCCCGAATCTCCCACCTTCTATCCATTGTCGTACAATGGAATTGTTAGTTCTTCTGACAGTTTCGATAAGTGCAGAGAAAGAACATACATTAAGGTTTTCCAAATGGATGGCGTACTTAGTGAACATCCCCTTGAATGCAAATCTTCACTAATTCCTTTTCATCACACATACATCTTGGATATCTAGGGTGCACTCTCTAAAGCGCTTTATGTAATTTATCAAATCTTCCTTCAGGTTTTGTCACATTCTTCCCATATCTGTCATCATGACCCATTCTTGGGTGGAGAAGAATTTCTCTAGGACAAGCTTGCACATAGTTTCCCATGAATCAATTGATTTAGAGAGAAGGTTGACATACCAGGTATATGCCTTCTCTATCAATGATTTAGAGAATTCTCTAAGCTTTAGATCATTATCAAGCCTATAATGCTTCGAGGTTTCAATAAATTTCAAGAGGTGTTCCTTCGTACTTCCTTTTTTGCCATTGAACAACATAAATTTAGGACTTACATAGTCCTTAAGATATAGCTTTGTTGTGATGTATTGGTGATATAAGAGTTTTAACTCTAGTACTCCTATAGATGACCTAACTTGTATTTCTCTCATCTAAATGTCCAAATTTTCTTTTTTTATAAAGGAAGTCATTGGAATAGAAGCTGTGGATGCTGATAGCGAAGCATGGACAAGAATGGGATAAAAAGTAGATCCTCCCAAGATTGGGATGATAGGATTGGATGAAGGAGCCAGCACCCGTAAAGATGAAGAGCCATGTAAATGGACTCTTACATTCTTTGGTGCAGGAGTTGGTTGTTGTACAGGTTCTAGTAAGGGGGTTTCATCACCTCCTCCTTGATAGAGATCCTTCTTAGTGGCTAAAGGATTAATTAGTTGAGCTAAGGTAGTAACACCTGGCTGTACAGCAACCATAAGATTTGGCAAAGTCATACCTTATTGCACAACAGCGGTACCATCTCTGTAAAGATAGGTTGGAACATAACCATAAATTGATTTAAAGCCTTGGTGGCTTCCTACATTGTTTACATTGTCTGTATGGGATGTAAAGGACCCTTAAGCATCGAATGATCCTAACTAGTATTCTCAAGCAGTAGGAGTGGATTTTACTCAATAAGCGCAACATTAGTGTCGAGCTCTTAGAACGTGATATCAGACGTACTGGTTGTTCTCTTCCTGGGAGGTGCCATGTCTCTACAATCACTCCACTCCCTAATGGAGTCACCGAAAAATGTAAAAGTAAAGGTTCGATTGGAGAGGTCATGTGCGTACTGCGTAAGTAACACACTTCACATGAGTTTAAAGAAGTAAAGCGAGATTGTTACTTAAAAGGATGATGAGGTGAGAATAAAGCAGGGAGGAGGAATAGATAATCTCAGTGTTTCGAATAGATAATCTCAGTGTCTCAAATACACAAGTGACAAATAAGGCAATCTTAGGAAACCTCAAGCATTTACCTTATAACTTGAGCGAATGAGATCAATTCTTTGCCTGAACGCTATTTGATCTTAGAGAATAGAGTTTTCATAATGGAACGCTATTTCTCTGATCTCTAAAGTTGTCAAATGAGGAGGAATGATTGAGTATTTATAGGCTCTTGGGATTGATGACATCCGTTAGGTTGTTGTTAAATGATGGACGAGATGAAGTTTTACTCATTCCATAATTATCTAGAATGACCTTGAAAAGCCCGAGGCCAATAACTTTCCTCATGATGTATGAGCTTGCCTAAGATATGTTAGAGGCGAATGGATCAATCCAACTATCCTTGTTCTGAACCCACCAAGCCAAATTTCCATAAATCATCCCAATATAGACTAAACTCATTAAATCTTGCTACCTAGTCCAATGAGTCAAGGCTTAAATAAATATTAAGCTTAGCCCAATAATTAATCTAACAATTTTAACCCTCTACAAGTATTAACTCAGTGATGCATGTTTTTCACTTAGAAAGCTGACCCTTCCTTCATAAAAAAGAAACGGCCTAAAGGACCTCCATTGGGCAGAAGTGCTAGCTTTACTGGGCTTTCAGCACCTTCTTCAGCAGAATGGAAACCCGCATTGAAGTCTAGATCTGTCTTGATGAAGCTCGGGCAGACACAGTTGATGTAGAAATTAGGATACTTTTTGGCTAGGACTCTTGTATAAGCATTCATCGCGGCTTTCGAGATTGTATAAGCAGGCATCAATGCAAGCCAGCCTTTGCTCGTGAAAGAACCGTCCTTGAAATCGTTGAGGAAAACCTTCACCGCCTCATCCACCTTCTCTTCTGTAAGGTTTTCAGCGTCGCTAAAAACTCCCTGGCCCATTCATTTGAAACTTTCTAAACACAAAATCATGAAGAAACATATGTAAAATCTATCTTGGCATTTGAGCATAAAGTTTTTAAGTTAAATGCTTGGGAACTCATTTCACCTATTTAATTAAGGTAATATATTAGGTGGGCTTTAATGAAAGAGAAAAAGAAGACAAAAAAGTCCATAACGTTTACCTATATATACAAATCAGTTCTTAATTTTTAATTTAGTTTATTTTAATCTTCAATGTTTCAATAAATTTACAAAAAAAAAAATCATTCTATTAGTTTTGCCGTTAAGTATGGACACATAGCAAAACTTGATTCAGTCAAATAATTAATTTAATTAAATAAACGAAAAATAATAAGAAATACAAAAAAATTATAAAAAATTCAAAAGAATAAATATAAAAATTTGAAAAATAATATATATTATTTAGTAATACAAATTAAGATACATATATATTAATATTTAATTTAAAACTAATAAAAATAAAAGATTTTAAATCCATCCACCTTAAGGTCAAAGGATATAATCCGTTACCATAGAGGAGGAGGGCTAATGTAACCCTCCACAAGTGGCCACCGACCACTCCTTAGCCTTAAAGTGGTGGGATCTGGCCAAAACTAAGAAGTAGGTTGAGACCTATTGGCAGCCCTAAGTAGCTGCTTACCCCCAAGAGGTGTCATGTGACCTCCCCCTAGTGATGAATGACTATCCATAGCTACCAAAAAATAAATAAATAAAAACCCAATCAAGTTGGCATTAAATCGTACAACTCGATCTTCACTCGATTAGGTTTCGCTGTACTCTTTATTTTTTTAAATTGGGTGGTGAGAGGTTATGTAACCCACTTCCTAGTTTTAGCCAGATTCAACCACCCTCGACCTTAGGGTGGCTGAATTTGATTTTTTATATTTTATTTTATATTAATTTATATTAAAATAAATATTAATATATATGTATATAAATATATATAATTAANTTTTTTATTTTTCTTGTTGTATTTATCATTTTTATATATTTTTTATATTTTTATAATTATTTTATTATTTTTCATTTAAAAATCATACGTGGATAAGTTATATGTTGATATAATAGAGTTTAGTGGAAAAGTTTATTCGATACCGCTATTAGAGATTTATGACTAAAATGAACTAAATAAAATATTAAAAACTAATTTATAAGAAGTAAAATGTTAAAAACTTTTCTATACTTTTCCCTTAATAAAAAGCATCTACCCCCAAGTGAAAGGGAGTATTAATGAATGAATATGAAATATACTTAATCTGTTAGGCTTGAGTTTTTCAAACATTAAGGTTTAGATGATACCAAAAGAATTCGTAAAATTTTTTATAGATTCAGACAGCTTGTATTTGATTCTGATCGACACAAGCGTCATGTTGAGAAACTTGGTTGCGTTATTACCTTCAACTTTCCCATGGAAGAGGAAACATTGACAATCCTGGGTGAATCAGAGAGCTGAAGGAGGTCAATCAGTGCTTTAACCATCCTTTTGGCACCATAGTAGTTTATATCAAGACATTCTTCAGCTAATTCATAAGGCTGGCTTATGAATTCACTCCAATTGATTTGTGCTCCAACCTGGATAAATTAGACAAGCATGCCATGCCACCCCTAAGTAGCAGTTAACGATCAACCTAGGACTTACAGAAAGCCAGAGAAATGAACTAAAAAAGTTTGTATGTTTGCAATGTCACTGCGGTGATACCCTTATGTCACCTTAACAATTTTCTTCTGAATCGAATAGTCTTTTGCTAAAAGAGTTGATATGTCAATAGATTAACTGTATTGACCATGTTTGTTCCATGGAAAACCTTTTTCTAAACCTTTTCTTTTCATATTTGTTATCATAAAAAATTTATAGCAGTCAAAATTTATGAGAATAATCTCAAAAAGTTGCAGTTATTAATAACTTGTCATGATAAGTGATGATAAAATAAAAAGAGTGGCTAATAGTTATTTTGGTGGTGAGCAACCACTGAAAATGCTATTCGATAATAAAGGAAACGATTTCCTCTTATAGCATTTCTATTAGCCATCCGCTGTAACCTTCGAGTCCCACCATCAGCTGCCTCAAAATGCTACTAGTAATTGCATTTTCTTGATTATTAACAAGATAATACTTGACCATCGTAAGGTTTTAATCACTATAAATGTCTAAAATGTAGAACCCAATTACATGTTGCCTTATTTTGCTGAAATACTTGAACAGATATTGAGAATAATAAAAATACACCGATATGTGAAAATTTACTTCCATATTAATCATCCTAAATACATAAACACTAGATTATAAAGATTACCAAAATATCATAGGATACACATGTGAAGGATTGTATAGCAAATACATTCAATTTATTTAACATGTGTTTACTTAGTTAGTTTAGTTGGTTAATTAGTTATTACTAGCTGTAAGTAGTTGTTGTTTCAATTTCCTTCACAATTACAAGTCTTGTATAAATACTGAAGACTAGCAGTAATAGATAAGTGACTTTTGGACAGTTGAGCTCATATTCATTTTGCAGCTAGATTACTTCTCTTGTTCATCTCACTTTGCTTGCTACTGTCATGAAGAAACAAATGTGATATCAGCATCAGAGCAGGTCAATCCAAGTATTCTTGATTGCACAATTCTACTATAGTAGTTGATATCTGTTTGTTTCTCACCTTTCTTTGAGTTTGTCGAAGATGAATAATCAACAAGAATTAGGGTTTGCTAATCCCTTCTACTTATCTGGATTGGATAGGCTAGGTATGATTATAGCAAGCATTTTTTTAATGGTTCCAATTATATTTTGTGAAGTAAATTGATTAGGTTGGGGTTAAGAGCTAAGATGAAGATTGGATTTGTAGATGGATCTATTCCTAAGCTGGAAGAGAATACAAATGATCAAATCAAGTGGAATCGATGTGATTATATGGTTCAATGCTAGTTGCTTAATTCTATGACAAATGATTTAACTCAAAATTTTCTTTACACAAAATCTGCCTTTGAGCTTTGGGAGGAAGTCAAGGAGCAATATGGTGTTGCTAATAGTCCATTAATTTTCCAGATATAGCATGAGATAGTAAACCTTAGGCAACATAATCAATCAGTTAGTGTCTTTTACAATAAGCTTTACAGATGTTAGGATGAATTGTAGGAATTGCATCCATTTCCTAAGTGCGATTGTGTTAGATTGGAATTATGTACGTGTGCCTTTAAGGAAAAGGTTATCAAATTTGATTCTCATAATAGACTAATACAATTTCTAATGGGTTTAAATGATTTGTTTGAAGCCATTAGAAGTTAACTTTTTTCAATGGATCCCATGTCGTCGGTGAGCAGAGCATATTATCTAATGCAATAGACAAAAAAACAAAGATTGGTGACTAGTTCTATGGGTTTAGAAGTTGAAGCTACTGCTTTAGTTTCAACTAACCTAGGAAATGCTACTAGAAATTATGCTGATAAGAAGAAACAGAGGAGAAGTTTATTCTATAAGCATTGTAGGTTTAAGGGACATTCAATTGAAACCTGTTTTCAACTTGTTTGGTACCCCGATTGGTATAAAGGGAGAAAATTAAATACTCGAAACAAGTCTACTAGTTATGCTAACAATGCTTTTATGTAAACTTCTCTTGATGCACAGACTTCTACAGTCGATTGAGCTAATACTGGTGCATAATCATCAAAGGGTTATGATAAAGAAATGCTCACGATATTTGCCATGAAGTTTATAGAATGATGAGAGCATAAAAAGATTCTACAATGGATCAAGTAGGTACGCTTCAATTCCCTCATGTTGCTTTATTTGCTGTCAATAATAGGATAGCTCTTAGGGTAGTTGATGGAGGAGTTTTCAATCATTTAACACCTTATTTCTCAACTTCTTGATAACCCTATGAAATTAACTAAACCAATTCATATACAATTACCTACTGGAAACATTCTAAAATTTGACTTGGCTAGTAGTGTAAGACTCAATGATCAAGTTGTTTTGCCATATGTTCTTTTTGTTCCTAAGATTGCTTACAACCTACTTTCTATTCAAAAACTTGTAGCCTCACACTCATTGCAACCAGTGTTTGAAGTTGAATCTTGTAAATTTTAGGACTTGAATAAAAATACTATGATGGCTTCAACAAAGGCCCAAAGTAGTTTGTATGTTCTTAGTTCTGTAACTCACTTTGTTTCTTTCAATAAATTTGGTTGTTCAAGTCATGTTACCTTGTACACCAAGAGTATAAACACACTTGATTTGATACATAGTAAGTTAGGTCATGCGTTCGTTTCTAAGATGAAACAAATGCCTCTTTGTAAAAGTTTGAACTTGAATAAGCTTCTTTGTAATGCTTGTCAACGGGCAAAGTTTCATAGATTGCCCTTTTCTGATAGTCGAAGTATCTCTACTTTTATTTTTGAGCTCCTTCAGGTTGATGTTTGAGGTCCCTATGATGTTGTTTCCATTACTAGTGCAAGGTACTTCTTGACCATTGTTGATGATTTTTCGAGAGCCACTTGGACATTTTTAATGGCTCACAAGTCTCAAACTAGTTCTATATTGACTAAGCTGATTCACTATGTTAGAAATCAATTTTTTGTTACTCCTAAGACATTCCAAAGTGATAACAGAGGGGAATTTATTTCCAAGGATTGTGAGCAATTATTTCATAGTCAAGGTATTATACATCAATATACTATACCATATACTCTACAACAAAATGGGCAAGTAGAGCGTAAACACAGACATTTACTTAAAACTTCAAGAGCACTTCAACTTCATGCCAATTTGCCCAAAGCCTTTTAGAGGCCACTTTCCTTGTTAATAGAATGCTAATGGTAGCATTGAATTGGAAGACACCTTATGAAATTTATTAAAAAAAAAAAAAAATCCTTCCTAGAGTGATCTACGAGTGATGGTTTGTCTTTGTTTTGTTGCTGATCTACCTCCCAAGATTGACAAGTTTGACTAAAAAGGAATTAGGTGTATTTTCCTTAGCTATACAAATAATCACAAAGGATATCGAGTTTATGATATTGAGTCTAATCAAGTCCTTATTAGTAGAGATATCCAATTCTTTGAGGATATTTTTCCTTACAATGATAATTCTACTATACTAGGGGTTTTGAATTCCCCTATTTCTCTTGATGTGTTGCCTTCAATGACGTTCGAAACCAATTCTTATCCTTCTTATATGTCTGCTTTTCAACATCTAAACACTCAACATTTTGAGTTAGCGTCCAATGTTTCAAATTCTGTTGTAGTCCTTGAGTGTCCAAACAATGTTCATCTTTGCGTGTCCAATAGAAATAGGCAGTCTCCTATTTGGTTACAGGACTTTGTCCATTCAGTCCTTACTTCTGTGCCTAATGCTCATTCTTCTATTCATTCCCAGTCTTATTTTTCTACTACCACTAAATATCTACTATTTTATAATAACTTTTTTTATTCATATCTAGATGACTTTGTTCACTCTTTTGCTAATGTTTTAACTATCAAAGAGCCTAATACTTACTCTCAAGCAATTAAACAACAAGAATGGGTAGAAGCCATGACCAAGGAACTTGATGCTTTGTAGTATAATAAAACTTAGACTCTTACATCTTTACCTAAGAGTAAAAAAGCCATTGGATGCAAGTGGGTGTATAAAGGAAAGTATCGACCGAATGGTAGTGTGGAGAGGTATAAAGCT
The DNA here is from genome assembly GCA_024138015.1 of Lumnitzera littorea. NCBI lineage: Eukaryota > Viridiplantae > Streptophyta > Magnoliopsida > Myrtales > Combretaceae > Lumnitzera > Lumnitzera littorea. The sequence continues at coordinate 89,927,420 of JAMXBB010000001.1, read as the reverse complement.
CAACTTGTAGCTAAGGATTTTACTCAAGTCCAAAGGGAGGATTTTCATGATATTTTTTCACTTGTTGCAAAGATGAATACGGTTCAAATTTTAATTGCCCATGCGATTGCTCATTCATGGCCTCTTCATCAAGTTGATATCAATAATGCTTTCTTGCATGGACATATTGATAAAGAGATCTACATGCTACCTCTCGAAGGTTACAGCAAGGCCTAATCACATCAAGTTTGATGTTTAAATAAGTCATTGTATGGACTTCGACAAGCTTCACAACAATGGAATGTTGAAATTTCTCAGTTTCTGTTATCTCTTGGATTTATTCAGTCCAAACATGATTATTCTATGTTTACTAGATGTTCTAATAATGGTTTTGTTATAGTCCTCATGTATGTAGATGATATTTTGTTGATAGGGACAAGTAATGATCTCATTAATGCTGTTAAGCAGGAGCTAGATGTTACATTTACAATCAAGGACCTTAGCCAAGCTTAATACTTTCTTGGTTTGGAATTGTATTGAACAACAACTGGTTGTATACTTAATCAAAAAAAAGTTTCTTATTGACTTACTTGAAGAAACAAGACTTATAGCCTCCAAGCCATCTGTTACTCCTTTGCCTTCAAGGGTTAAACTAACTCATGATGATGGAGATTTGTTACCTAATCTTACTGTTTTTCGGCGGTTAATTGGTTGGTTGTCTTACCTAAATCTCACATGTCTTGACATTAGCTATGCGATTCATCATCTTAGCTAATTCTTGGCTGCCCCCTGCACTTCCCATATGGCAACTGCTCTACATATTCTTAAGTACTTGAAAGGAACATTGAAATTCAGACTCTTTTATCCTACCAATAATGATTTGAATTTACAAGTTTTTTCAGATTCCAATAGGGTTACTAGTGTTGTTAATAGGAAGTCCATTAGCAGTTATTGTGTCACATTAGGGTTAGCCCTCATTTTGTGGAAAACTAAAAAACAAATTACTGTCTCCACATCCTCTACCGAAGTAAAGTACAGAGCCCTTGCTACAGCCACCAAAGAAGCATTATGAACAAGTTATATTTTGCGTGACTTGGGTGAACACGTTTTTATGCCTATCACCTTATTTTGCGACAACAAGTCTACTCTATTAATTACATCTAACCCTTGTCTTCATGCTCACACAAAACATATTGATATTGATGTCCATTTCGTACGCGATCATATTGCTTCAAGTTTTCTCTCTATTCAACATGTCTCATCCAAGTTTCAGCTTGCTGACCTTCGCACTAAGAGTCTTGTTGAGCATCAGATGCGAACTTGGGGGGGGGTGGTGGGCCGGGTGGTGGGCGGAGGTTGAGGTGTGGTGGTGTGAAGGATTGTATAGCAAATATATTCAACTTATTTAACATACGTTTACTTAGTTAGTTTAGAAGGTTAATTAGTTATTACTAACTGTAAGTAGTTGTTGTTTCAATTTCCTTTACAGTTACAAGTCTTGTATAAATACTAAAGACTAGCAGTAATAAATGACTTTTGGACAGTTGAGCTCATATTCATTTTGCAGCTAGATTACTTCTCTCGTTCATCTCACTTTGTTTGCTACTGTCATCAAGAAACAAATATGATATCAACAATTCCTTCAACACATTATACGAGACAAGTTCCCCTTCAACACATTATATGAAGATTTGGAGCAGTGATAGAGTCTATTGGAAAGGTGTGATTGGTGAGCGTATAGATGACGCAACTTTCTATTTAAATCACCCTTTTGATTTTCTTAAGAAAAAGGGAGAATACACGGAACATAGACAACTTTCTAGGACTGAGGGTAGGTGCTCATCTTAGTAGGTATAAGAGAAGATACGGTTTTCTGTTTCCATTTAATTCGCGAATGACTGGTAAAAATGATTTCACAAGCAGGCTCCTTTGTGGACTTTCATTTAGGTTGACTATGACTGGCACCACTAAAGCGACAGGATTCAACGGCTCAAGTTCGCTGCAGCAGACATCATGGGATAATGTATAGTATATATCTTGGGCCATTCCTTTACTAGCATATTAGTGCAAGAAAAACTGAAAAAGTTTGAAATAGCATCCATTGAACGATACGTTAGAATACATACTTTATAATAAATTCCCACTCCTGTACCGTTCATGTAAAAGAACATCGGTCTTTCCAACCGAATTATAAAATCTTAACATCCTTTATCTGCTGAGATTTATTAGATATTATATAGCACATGTTATATACTTATGGTGTATAAATAATTACCTTCCCAAAACCAACAGCCTTTAAAACTTCCCCATCTACAATAAATCCACCAACACCTGCATTATTTATCCGCAAACATTTCTCGTCAGTATCGTTTTAGCTTTTGTACCATTCATCCCTATCCCTCTTTTACTGCACGTATTGTAATTCTAATCCTAATTCGGATTATTCAAACCGTAATTGAAGTTTTGAAATGGATCTATTGTTTGTTTGGTTTTCGGACTTTTATGACAGTTGTTCCAATAGAACTTTTAGAATCACCAAATATAAACAGTGCATGCTGGTAGGAGGTAAAAGGTAACAACTGATTGCTGGTGAAGGTTAACCATCACCACGCCACAAACTGCAGCACCAAGCCCCCACCCCCACCCCAAAAAAAGAAGAACGTAAAAGAAAAGTTGACGTTGTCGTTATCCACTCCCAGCTAGTTAATATTAGCATCTAAATAAAAAAAGTTCTGAAAACATTTTCCGTGAAACAAACATATCCAAGACTATACAAATAGATTATCATTTTGATTCCAATAAAAAAAAAAGTGAAATTAATAAAAACAAGATGAGTTAATTTTTAATACCAAAATGTCTAGCTCCCCACACTGGGTCTTGATAAAATCAACAAGTGAAGCAACACTAGCAGGATCAGTAACATCAAGCTGGTGAAAGACAACATCACCAGACAGACCACACTATTCAAGTTTCTTAACAGCTTCAGGGCCTCTCTTCTCGTCCCTGCCTGTTAAGATTACGATAATGCCATTAGAAGCCAAATGTTTGCACATTCCAAATCCAATACCATTGTCTGTTCCTGTAACCACTGCATACCTGACAAGGAAAAACCAACAAGAGAAGGAAATAGAATTTTAATTTTTTAGACTTTTTCTACGTAAGATGAAGGTCATTGGCACTTTCCTAGTTCATGTTTCCAAGTACTAGGAGTCTTGACGGTCAATGTTGTAGTTACCTCTTTGTTGGTTCTGCCATTCTCCTGTCACAAGTGCCTGGTCGGACACAACTCTGACGATGACGGTGATTTTAACAAATCAAGAAAGATTTTGTCTTTGTGGACTTTTCTTTTATGACTCGTCAAACAAAAAGATAATGAAGTTGATTAATTAATTATAATGCATATAGTTATTAATTAACTAGACTATCAAAAGTAGAACTTAGCAAGCTAGCTAAGTAAGCCAACTTATTCCGCCCTGCATTTGCTCCAGGGTTAAGGTTAGTCTATTTTCACCCATTTAGAGATGTAGGTTAGAATTTTTAACTCAACCCGCCCTACGATGGGTTGATGAGTTAAGCAAGTAAACTCGTGAATTATATTATTCTTTATTTCTTATGAATACATTATGTAGAATATTTACAAATTATAAATAACAGTTTATAATCTTATCGGTTTCAATGTTTATATTTAGCTTTTATTTACTATAATATTTAATTTTCATCTCATTTTTAAATATATTCATAATATATATATATTTGCATCAACGTTTATATACTTAATAAAAATAAAACATAAAAATAAAAAAAAAAAAGTAAATTGTTTCTTAGATTTATTTAACAATATATCAAACCAAATTTATAATAAGTTTTACATAACAATAATGATCATATACATTACAATATTAATATGATGATCAACTTCATTATGCAATTATTTTAAATATTCCATATAAGTTAGTATATAAAGTAACCATATGCTATATTTGTTATCTCCTATTACAAATAGTTAATAATAAACACATTTTTACCATATGATATATTAAACAATATATTATAGTTAATTGAATATGAGTATAACATATAGTAATGCTTTCATTTCAATAACTAAATATGTTTTGAAATGAAATAAAATATTAATTACATTTATGAAAAACTCAATCCTAAGACCCAAAATGCACCTAAATAAATTGTATAAATAGAGCACTATAAGTTTTCTTTCTTTTTTTTTTTTTAGTGCGGGTTGGCAAGCTAACCTACCCTATAATGGGTTAGCCCGCTTTGACCCGCAAGTTAAGAAGGGCGAGTTAAAAAAGCCCGCATTTAAACGAGTTAAAATTTTTTAGCCTACCTCGCATTTTGTTACGGGATATGCAGGCCAACCTATGTAACCCACCTCACTTAATCAAAAGTAATAAAATCATAGAAACTAGAGTTAGACGCAATCATGATGCATGTTCTCATATTAATTAGTTAGTATTTTAGTCATCGTTAATATCAATTTTGAAACTAAATTCATCAAACTAATTAGTAAACACATATAAAGATATTACCCATTCAATACATTAGAGTTGAAATATTATATAAAATAAGAACTCTTAAGAGGAAAATATAAATTAAAAAAGAAAATTTATATCAATTGAAAGTTTTCAACCATAGTATAATATCCTATTTTTCATCAAAGACATATTATGACCATTATATTTGCTGTAAAACATATAAAAGGCCATTGTATAAGTATTACAAAATAAAATGAAAGAAATTAGAAAGAGTAGACTCACTCTTTCCCTCTTTTTACACTTACCACTAAATGTAAGAAATAGATGTAAAGAAAAAAAAAAACAAGGTGTCTTTATATCTATCTCTATAGATTTACTATTGTCTAAATAATTATATAATAATATTTCATTGAACCTTATAATAAAATCAATTATTATTCTTATTCTACTAGATACACAATAACTGATATACTAAGAGTTAGGAATAAGAAGATTAAGCCAAATAAATTAGCACATAGTTTCAAGCATAAAGAAATGTCTTATAAAAAGGATACTAAATTTTCTATGAAGAGAACAAAACCCACCCAACCGACGAGAATGGGATGACATAATCCCACATGGGTAATGGCAAAAAGAACAAAGAAATAAACAAATACATAAAAAATTGCTTATTTTGAAAGCTACCATCAAACAAATCTCACCTTGATTGTCACAATCTTCAAACAAACCACATTTGTAGAAGTGGTTTTGTGATGGGCAACATTGTAATTTCGATGGAATCAATGCTTGTTGGAATGGTAAGACAAAGATAGATATAATGTCCATAGTAGTAGATTTATAAATTGAGATCGACAATAGTAAATCTACGAATTAATTATATTGAAAGAAGGGAAAAGGTTTAAGGGATTAATTACATTGATAAAACGTTCTTCACAATTTGTTAAACAATAGAACCAACCATCCTTAGAGTTTTATTAATTCCAATGCATTACACAGCTCCTCCTACTACATCAGCGTAATCAATCCCCTAATTTTAGCCTTACGTCCTGATGAGAACCCATTACCCATGATCCCTCAACTTAATGCGCTTGTCTTGTATTCTTACCCAAAGACATACAAGGAGGAGAAAATTTCGTGATTAACTTCTTCATTGATATAGATCCAGCGCCAGTTCTCCTGCCCATCAAAAAAGCCCCATAATTGTGGATTTTTATCTTGTAGCAATTGCACTAGCATGGAAAAATCTTAATGTTCCTTTATCCATCAACTAAACATTTTGATCAATCTTTACCCATCAAGTAACCATTTTGATCAATCTTTTGCTGCTCAACAATTTCTCTTCATGAGCTAAAACTTGGTCCACCTCTATGCTGAGGGACACTTCTTGAGTCGTCAGTTCTTGGGATGGTCTAGACAAAAGTTTTTTCCCGTTACCTTGTATTTGTGAGATAATCGCTCGGTTTCTTTGATGGATGATCCCAAAAACTTCCCTATTGCATTCTCAAAGTTTGAGAGTAAAAGTCTCACCCAGTGAGTGAGATGAGTGTTCACTGCAAAATACAAAAGCATATTAGAAATGATAAGCTTAGAGTTTTTCGATTAGTTGGTTGTGGATTTAAAATTTATCTAGCATGATATCGCCAAACATCACTCCTCATTATACAATAATATGATAATAGTCATGCTGCATATATTGTGCAGCACATATTCACTTGTTGGTTTATTGATTAAAGGATCTGTACATGCACAAATGCAAACTTTTAACTCACAGGTGTATTATTCTTCCACTTAGAAAGCTGACTCTTCCTTCCTAATGAAGAAGCAGCCAGAAGGACCACCACTAGGTAGAAGTGCTAGCTTTACCGGGCTCTCAGCTCCCTCTTCAAGAGATAAGAAACCTGCATTGAAGTTTAAATCTGTTTTGATGAAGCCAGGGCAGACGCAGTTGATGCAGAAATTAGGATATTTTTTGGCGAGGACTCGTGTGTAAGCATTCATTGCTGCTTTTGAGATGATATAAGCAGGCATCAACACAGGCCAGCATTGCTGAAAACTCCCTTGGCCCATTCATTAGATACTTTCTGGGAATAAATGAAAAAGGAAAAAAAAAAAAAAAACCATGAAGAAACATAAGACTGGTGACTTCTAATCGTAAATGTTTCCAGCAAACATAAAACCAACACCAGATATTACAGGCTTAAACTTTTAGAATATGGATCTAAAATCTATCACGGCACTAGAGCAAGAAGTCTAATACCTGGGCACTCAATTTGCCCTTATTTATTTTAGTAATGTACATGAAACTACACTTTTGGGCTTGAATTTTTTAACAGCTGCCTGCATATGGATCTAAAGTTTACAGATGAATCTCTTTAAAAGATGCAAGACAATCTCCATTTTTAACTTCTTAAAAACAAGAGTTAATCAAGGAAACTGCTTTTCCTTTGCTGCACAGTATACCTAATACCTAAAGCTTAAAGCTTTTAAATAAATTGGTCGCAGTATCAGATTCAACAGGTATCAAATTGCAAAGCCCTAAGTCCAAACCCTGCATCACTCTTCCAACTCACTTAACTAGTCTAACTCTGCGTGATTTAACAATAGTTAGTATCATTTGACATAGCATGATTTTTCTGCAAATGAAACTCTAGTAATTGCCAGGTTCGCCATATCCACATAATTCAACTAGTTAGACTCAATATGTATTGATTCAAGTGTAAGATGATACCAGATAAATTTGTAATCAATTTTTGATAAATTCAGACAGCTTATATTCAATTATGAGACAAGCATCATGATGAGAAATTTGTCGCGTTATTACCTCTAACTTTCCCATGAAAGAGGAAACATTGACAATCCTGGGCGAATCAGATAGCTGAAGGAAGTCAACCAGTGCTTCCACCATTCTCTTGGCACCATAGTTGTTTATATTAAGGCATTCTTCAGCTGCTTCATAGAGCTGGCTTATGAATTCACTCCAATAGATATGTGCTCCTTCCTGAGTAAATTAGACAAGCATGCCTCATTATTTAGCATTGAACGATCAACCTAGGAATTCAGCAAAGCAATGTGGTTCGCTAAGGATGATACAGCAAGAAGTTATAAACAGACAACTGCCGAAAGTCGTTATATACCGGATTAATGAACTAAAAAGTTTTTATATTTGCAATGTTAATGCAATGATACCCCCGTGCTGTCTTAACAATTTTCTTCTGAATTTGCAAAGTTTTCTGCTAGAAGAGATTATATCTCAATAGATTGACCATCAAAGATTTGCAGTTATCATAGTAGTCTCAAGTGATGCGGTTGCTAATGGCTTGTAACTATAAGTGCTGACGGATGGCGAAAGCAGAGGTTGGCCACCAGTACTGGCGGTTAGTAAGCACGTAAAATGCTAATTGAAAAAAGGTACCACAGATTCATATTTTCTTTCAGAACAGAAATAAATGCACTTTTCGTATCTATGATCGGAATGGAGCTTACTCAACAAGAAGGGAATGCAAAATCAATTACCCGTTGCCCTTATTTTACAGAAAATACATAACAGATGTTGAGAACAAAGATACATTAATCTGCCAAAATCACTTCCAAATTAATCATTTTAAACAACTGCAAATGCTAGATTGCAAAGATTGCCAAAAAAATTACTGAATACATATTATACAGGAAAAGTTCCTTCTAAGAACATATAGAAGCTAATTGTCATTGATTAACATTCAGGTCTACAATAACTTGCTTAGCAAAAACCACAAATTCGGAAAATAATTACCTTCCCAAAACCAGCAGCCTTTAAAGCCTCCCCGTCTGCAACAGTTCCACCAACACCTGCGTTGTTTATCTGCATACGTTTTTCATCAGTATCGCTTTAGCTTTTCACCATTCATCTCTGTCCCTTTTCTACTGTAAGTTTTGTAATTCTAATTGAAATTCAAGTTATTCAAACTGAAATTGAAGTTTTGAAAACCAAAATCTAGAAAACGTTTTCGGGACTTTATGGACAACTGTTCCAACCAAATCTTTAGAATCATCAAATATTAGCAGCGAGAGCTGGCAGGAAGCGAAGGTAAGAACTGATTGCCGGCGGCAAAGGTTAACCACGGGGAAAGAAAATATAAAGTTTTGAAAACATTTTCCGCAAAATAAAGGCACCTAACGACAACACAAAGGTGTGATCATAATCAAATTTTTATGGCACTACCAAAAATCCCCAGCTGTAAAGAGGAAGGTTTTTACATGCTGGAACTACTTCTTCATCACAATCCATGCCAGTCACATAAATAAATGGATTCCTATAATGAGTGAAATTAAGAACAAAATGGGTTAATTTTTCTTACCAAAATATCAAGCTTCCCAAACTGGGTCTTGATAAAATCAGCAAGTGAAGCAATGCTAGCAGCATCTGTAACATCAAGCCGGTGAAAGACAACATGACCAGACAGACCACACTCTTCAAGTTTCTCAACAGCTTCAAGACCTCTCTTCTCATCCCTGGCTGTTAAGATTACGATGATGCCATTAGAAGCCAACTGCTTGCATAGTCCGAATCCTATACCTTTGTTTGCTCCTGTAACTACTGCATACCTGACCAGGAAAAGCAAGAAGGAGAGATATCAGTGCTAATTTTAAATTCTTTGTACGTTAGAAAGAAGTCACGGGCACTTTCCTATTTCATGTTTCCTGCTACCAGTAATAACGATGAGGAACGCTATGTTACCTCTTTGTTGGTTCTGCCATTCTTCGGTCCCAGGGGCTTGGTCCGACACAAGACATCCTTCGCACAGTCTGATGATGATGATCATTTTGTATGCTTTTTATGTGTATCTATAATATTTAAATGAATAAAGACTCTTAATTACCATTTGATTACAATACGACTCCACTTTATTAAATCTTCTTTTAAAATATTTTTTTGTCTACTCTGCCTGCTACATGTTAAAAACCCACCTGCTATTCCTAAAAGGGTAACTCATATAAAACAATAACTCTTGGAAAACCATAGCCACTAGCCAATCATACTCCTCTCACGTTTACAGCTGAAAACCGTAACTCCTAAGAAGCCACAGCACCTTACTGCCATTCAAATTCCTTACACGTTTATTACTCTCACCTTACTGCCATGTTTGCAACTTAAAGGAGTAATTGCTAAAACCTGCTGAAAACTTTAATGTAAAATTGTAACATTAAAAAAGTAAAACAAAGACATGATTTCATATTATTTGCTATCTATATTATTTAAACTTGAAGAGTCTTAAATAACTACCATCTCTTAAAATTATTATTCAGTTCTCAATCTAAAATTATACTAATGGGCTATGCACCTGCACTGTAGTTGTAAAAAATCTAAAATTTTTTATTCAAACATTTAAGTGAGATGAATTAAATGTTATATACCTAATAGATTAGATCTATTCGCCAGGCCGAACTAATCCAGAACCGTCGATTTACGAATCAACTCAAGGCCAAATCGTGACCGGCCCAACTAATCACAGTCCTAGACCGGTTCACTGGCCCTAGAACCGGATCCATCGTTGTTGTTGTTATTATTATTATTATTATTATTATTAATTTCTACTTTATAACTTATTTCTGAATTCTATGTTCTTAGAAATATTTATCAGTTCTCTCATGCACTTGAATTTTAATTCAAAGATTATCATAAAATGTAACACATATATAATTATATTTGCATGACATAACACGTAATGTTACATTTATGATTAACCCATATTTTCAATTGAAATTATACTCAGTTTCAAAATAATAGGTTTGGTTCACGTAAAGTTAATATTAGTGCAAATTAAAATAATGAGTTATGTTAAGTAAAGTAAAAAAATTTCCATATGATGAATAATTGTCATTGCTCACAGAATTGCAAACTACAAGAAAGAAATAAAATACAACACCATTATTAACTATAAATCGTAGTAGTATGTTACAAAAAAATATCTCTTCAATCAAAATATAGTAGTAGAGTAAAAATATAAAATAAAGTACCGTTGACTTTTCGTAGTGCTAATTAGCACAAAAAATTCTTATAAAAGTTTAGTCTTAGAGAATTTAGTGGCAAGGGGGAAAAAGTTTTTTAGTTGATTTTATGGTTGTCTTAAAAGTGTCTATGTATTCATTAGTCGAAATTAAACCACCGTAGTTCGGTTTGGATTTTTAGAAAACCAATTATAAATTAGGAAAAAAAAAGTAAAGTATACATGATTATCCAATTTAATTTTTTTGAAGAAAAATAATTTTACTCGGTGATAATTTGAAAAATCCTAAAGTTTGATCACAACTTTTTAGAAAACCATACCATTTAGTTTTTCAATATTAATTGCAAAAACAATTTTACTAGGTGACAAAACATTTTTAAAAGGAACAAAAATAAAAATAGAGGGAAGATTTTTTAGTACTTACTAAATGTCCCCTTACAGCAGTGGTTTATGCTCAAGAGTGGAATCTACAGTCAAGCTTGAGATTTCGTCAGATTTGTTTCAGTCACTGAAGCACTCGTCCTTATCACTCAATGCTCAATGTCCCACATGGTTCTTACCATCTATAGGCCACCTTGTACTAATCTTCCATACAAGTACTTGCTTCAACATTAACAACAAAAAGGTATGTTTGCCGATCATTGAAGATAAGGCTTACTATATTAAATGCTTGCTCAACAACGCCCGTCGACACTAGAGCAGTAAGTACTTCACTTATGATGTAAGATAGGGGTGGATAGTCCCTCGTATATCTCTATTACCAGTCCAAGATATCAAATTTCTTGATAGAGATATTTTTAGAGAACTATAATTCATGTTTGTATAGTTGATGTGTCTAGAAGCTTAGTAATCACTAGAACTTATCGTGAGAAATGAAAACCAAATGGGTCTTTCGTAATAATGAAGAAAATGAAGTGAAGAAGTTGAAAAGCATAATAGCTTACATAAAGCTACTCAGAGGATGTGACTCACCAACGAACACGATACAACTCAATACTTCACTTAATATGACGCATAAGTTAATATCAAGGTCTACCTGCCACTAATCTCGAGCTACTCAGAAAGACTAAGTAAGAGTGTAAAGAGATTGTATTTGAAGAGAAATATCTCACAAGAACAAGTATTTCAATATATGAGAGGAATGCAAGATATTTCAGCTATAGTAAAAAGAGACTATTTATAGTAAGTCTATGAGGCAACGCTACAAATAAGGAAAATTATAAAAAGGATAAAAGAAGAAAGGGATTCCTAATATATACATAAGGGGTAAATAAAACAAATGATAAAGAGCAAAAATAGTACAAGGTCAGAAAAAGTGATGGGCAGGAGGCAGCTTGTTAATGGGTTCGTACCAGTGAATCTTGAGGTGTGGTAGTTGAGCTAGGTTTAGGATGTAGCGGTTGTAGATAAGTAGTATCTAGAATTGCTAGGATGAATAAGGGATGTCATTGTTCAATAGGCCAAAAGAGGACCCGACCTACAAGGGCTTTGACCTTGACATATGAAATTCTTGTAGGTTGGAGCAGGGCTTGGCATGTATTGACCTCGACCTCGGCCTCGACACTCGGCTAGTCAGCCTTGGCACATGAATGGTTGACGACAACATAAGGATCAAAACAAAGCAAGGTGTATCCAAGCTAAGTTCTTAGGGAGTTCATCCACTGTTCATCTAAATACTATATTTTAGCCTCCATAGGCTGAAGAGGGAAGATTCTTCTAATGAGAGACTAAAGGCCTTGGAGGCGCGCGCAAGTAAGAGAGCCAAAGGTCAGCAATTCATCAATTCCCTGAGGTTATTGAAGATTTGCCCTCAAATCTTGGTCTTCTTCTTCATTCGATCATAAGGCATCAAGTTAACAACATTGAAAGTAGGAGAGACGCCATTACCTTCAGGTAGCTTAAGCTCGTATGCATTATCATTGACATGCCTAAGGATCCTAAAAGGTCCATCTAACCTAGGGGATAGCTTGCTTGTCCTTTTTCCTAGGAAACGCTCTTTACTAAGATGGATCTAGACAAGGTCTCCGGGGCTATAAATGACACACCTCCTTCCTTGACTTCCCTATTCCTTCTATTGGGCCATAGTCTTAGCCAATTGCTTAGCAACCTTTTGATGCAATTTCTAAAACTCCTTAGCGCATTGTAGGCTAGATTGACTTTCTCCTTGAGAGGTTGGGTTGATAACCATATCTAAGAAAAAGTTGGAGTTAAGTCTATAGATGACCTCAAATGGTGACCTTCCTATCGAGCTGTGAGTTAAGCGATTGTAAGTGAACTCAATGACTAGTAAGCATAGATCCCAATCGTGTAACTTCTTCTCAACAGTAGCTCAAAGGAGGTTGCTAACTATCTTTTTTACAACTTTTGTTTGATCGCTTGTCTATGAGTGGCAAGAAGTACTAAACATGAGTTTAGCGTCGAACTTCTTTCATTGAATTCTCTAGAAGAAGCTCGTAAACTTCGAGTCATGATTAGAAACAATACTCTTTGGTACTCCATGCAACCACATAATCTCCTGCTAAAAAAGTTTAGCAATAAAGAGAGTATCATTGGTTTTGTAGTAGGGGATGAAGTGACTCATCTTACTAAACCGATCGACCACAACCATAATAGAATCATGCCTCCATGGTAATCTGGGTAAGCTGAGTATGAAATCATTGCTCACGTCGTTCCATGGCCTTTTAGGTATAGGCAAAGTTGTGTATTCTCTATATAATTTCTTTTGTCCCTTAGCATGTTTGCACACCTTACAACGTTTAAGTACTCAACACATATCCTTCATCATCCTAGGCTAATAGAGATATTCTTTCAGCTACTCAGTTGTTTTCTTCTCACCAAATTGGCTTGCCAAGCCTCCAACATAGGCCTTTCAAACAAGTAATTCCCTAACAGAACCACTTGGCACACAAACTTGCCTACCCTTCATCAAAATCCCTTGACTCAAATAAAACCCATCCATAACTCTTCCTACATTACACTTGGCTACTAAGGGCACAAAATATGGATTAAGCTCATACTAATCAAGTAAGGTCCCAAATCCAAGTATTCTAACTTACAATGCTCTAATGAGAACATGTCGACAAGAGAGTGTATCAATCACAGTATTGGTATATCCTTTCTTGTGACATAGCAAAAAGTCTCCAAAAACTCAACCCACTTAGCATGTCGTCATGAAAGTTTCCGCTGTCCCCTGAGATGCTTGAGAGATTCATGGTCTATGTAAATGATGAACTCTCTCAATAGTAAGTAATGTTACCAATTTTAAAGTACTCGAATAAGGGCATAGAATTCCTAGCCATATGCCGAGTAATTCATGGTGGCTCCTTTAGCTTCTTGCTAAAATAAGCAATTAGTCTATGCTCCTGCATAAGAATAGCTTTGATGCTGACTCTAGATGCACTACATTCTAGTTAAAAAACTTTCTTAAAGTCGAACGGAAGTCAACCTAGACTTAATCTCATTAAAACTCTTTTGAGCCTTCTCGAACCACTTGAATTCAAAGTTCTTCCTAGTCAACTCGATTAGCAAGGCAGCTATAGAACTAAAGTTCCAAACGAATCTTCAATAGAATGAAGTTAAACCATGGAAACTCCTCACTTCGACAACATTAGTCGACGTCGGCCATTCGAGAATTTCCTGGACTTTTTCTCTTTATGAACCCTAACACCTCCTCCAGAAACAACATATTTGAGGAATACTACCTTACTTTAGCAGAACATACACTTCTTCAGATTACTGCATAGAGTCTCGATATGGAGTATATCAAATATAGATCTTAAGTGCACGACATGGGACATGAGGTTGGTCCTATATAGCAAAATATCATCAAAGTACACTACAACAATCAGTGGTCTTAGGACATGATTCATGAGTTGTATGAAAGTTCTCAATGCATTTATCACACCAAACAGCATCACAATCCACTCGTACAAACCATCCTTTGCTTTGAAAACAGTCTTCCATTCATCTCTAGGTCTCATCCGTATTTGATGATAGCTACTCTTAAGATCAATCTTAAAAAAGACTCGGGCACCATGCAACTCATTAAGCATATCATCTAACTGAGGAATTGAATATTGGTATTTAATAGTGATTTTGTTGATTACTTAGCTATCAATGCACATTCTCCATGAGCCATCCTTTTTCGGTACTAGAACAGCCGATATGGTACAAGGCTCATACTCTCTTGAACATATTTGTGATCAATCAACTCATCAACCTATTTCTTCAAGTTGGCAACTTGCTTAGGGTTGAGCTTATAAGCAAGTCAGTTAGGTAGAGCAACTTTAGGTTGAAGGTCAATATAATGTTCTATACCTCTGATGGGTGGCAAACCTCTCGGCATCTCAACAAGAAATAAGTTGGCATACTCTTGAAGGAATGTCTACACCTCAGCAAGAAGGTTTCTAGCTTCTCTTAACTCTAGGAGCTTCTTGACTAATAAGAGCATACATCCTTCTGTCTTGGCATCTCTAGAATATTTAGTTGAGAAATCACTAAATATTTCCGCTGCAGTGATTTGGTAATCTTCCCTTATGACTCTTAGACTTCCTTAGGGCTCATTGGGGTCGATATAACCTTCTTCCCATCCTTTTAAAACATATAAGTTTTCTTATGTCCATCATATAACACTCTCAAGTCAAATGGCTAAGGTTGGCCCAACAATATGTTTGAAGCACACATGGGTAAGATATTACATAACATCTCATCTTTATATCTATCACCAACAGTAATGGGCACTCTAACTTTCTCAGTAACGGGTAGGCCTCCCTTCTCATTCAACCAATGAATTTTGTACGACTTAAGGTACGGGTAGGTCAGCAACTTCAAGGCCTTGACTACTCCTTACGCTATAACATTGGTATAGCTTCCTCCATCAATTATTAATGCGCAAACTTGCCATTATCTCAACAATTCATATGGAAGAGGTTCTCCCTCTACTCATTCTCTTCAAAAATAAAGGTACTAAGAAATCTTTAAATGACGAAACAGCACTCGACCCTTAATTCGGGTAAGCTCATGTCATCAGGATCTTCTAAAAATCCTTCTATCACCTAATTAACTCCCTCTTCATCCTCTTCTTCACTACCACTTTCCACTTCAAACTGGGGTTTGTCTCCTTTGATGGTCATGACACGTTCATTTGGACATTGACTAGTTATGTATTTACAACCGAGGCATTTGAAACACTTGATCTTTCGAGTCTTCCTCCCTAAGCTCTGACCTTAGTCCCTTTAGACCTTAGGCTCCTTACCCTTGCCCTTGCCTCGACCATCATTAGGTTTGATCAGCACTTGTCCTCGGCGGTCTACCTCAAAACTATTTTGCACTTGGTCGTTTCCAAGTCGGCTCGGTATACTACTTCAGCTCAGTAATCTAGGTTGACTACTCAACATTCGGCTAATCTAACTTCACCTCCACTTTCAACCTTCTGTACCACTCAGGTGGTCTCATATAGAGTCCCAAGCCTTTATAACTCCACTATATTACTAATTTTAGTTCTAAGCCCAAAAATGAACCATGCTATAATTTGGGTCTCAAGGTCATTGACATCACATCGAATCATCAGCAATTAGAATTATTAGACGTATTCGTCTACTAATTTGCTACCTTGCCTCAAGTCTTAAAGTTGCCAGAAAGCATCTTGTTCATAGTATTCTAGAATAAATCTGCTACTCAAAACTCTTTTCATCTCATTCTATGTTCAAATTTCACGTTAAGCTCTTTAGCATGCACTCTACAAGTTTTTCCATTGAATTGCTGCATAACTAGAAAATTATAATGTGGCCACTCATATACAAACAACATCTTCATAATCATAAAATTCAAATGTCTTCTCGATCTTCTCTTCCCAATCTAGGTAGTCACCGGTACTACCATACCCATTAAAGCTCAAAATCTATACCTTGAGATGTTCAGCTCCTCTAAGAGCTTTAAGCTTACGCTCCTTAACTCCATCATATTGCTCCTCCTCCTCATACTCTTCATCTTCATCTAACTCAAGTCTCCTTTTTGCAACTTTGTCAGCATGTCGAAGTGGAGCTTAGTTCATATTAATTGGTTCTGGCGCTGATTGCTCATGCATCTACCTTATCGACCTTTCTCTCACTTCTCGATGTTTAACAACTCTTTCTTAAGGCCTAGTCTCTATGACCCTTTGTACAGAAACAACTAATGTGCCACAATAATAGCAAGGTCTTATATCTACTCATTAGTAGTTCATAAGGTTTGTTAGGTAACACGACCACAACCATGAACATCACTCTCAACATCATTAATCTCTTCTTAGACACTAGGAAATCAACTACTCTAATTAAAAATCCTCACACAACTTGACAACACAACTTCTTACAGCGATTCGAACTTACTCTATTTTTCTTCAAGAAAACAAAGTAAAACAGAACACATTAACACACACTATAACAAGATCAACTACTTTGAAACTAAGCTCTTAGTCACAACCTCAAGCTTTGATACCAAGAAATTATATGATATGCCTAGGAGCTCAATAATCACTAAGACTTATCGTAAGAAATGGAAGCTAAATGAGTCCTTCGTAATAATGAAGAAAATGAAGTAAAGAAGCTGAAAAGCACAATAACTTACATGAAGCTACTAGACGATGTGACTTACCAATTAACACAACACGACTCAACACTTTATTTGATATGACATACAAGCTAATATTAAGGTCCACCCACTATTAATCTCGACCTACTTGGTAAGATTAGATAAAAGTGTAAAGAGATTACACTCAGAGAGGAATATCTCACAAGAACAAATATATTTAATATCTGAGAGGAATGTATGATATTTTAGATACAATGAAAAGGGACTATTTATAGTAAGTCCTTAGGATAATATTACAAATAAGGAAAATTACAAAAAAGATAAAAAAAGACAGGGATTCTTAGTATGTATGTAAGGGATAAATAAGACAAATGATAAAAAGAAAAAATAGTACAATATCAGAAAAAGTAATAGATAGGTGGCAACTTGTCAATGGGTTCATACTAGTGAATTGTAAGGCATGGCAGTTGAACTGAGTTCAAGATGTGGTAGCTGTAGATGGGTAGTATCTAAAATTGCTGAGACAAATAAGGGATGCTGCTGTTCAGTAGGCCAAAAGAGAAGGACCCGGTATACAGGGGCCTCAGCCTCAACACTCGATAGGTCAGCCTCAGCACATGAAATTCCTGTAAGTTAGAGTAGGGCTCGGTATGTATCGACCTTAGCCTTGGCACTCAATTGGTTGGCCTTAGCACATGAGTAGTAGGCAATGACATAAGGATCAAAACTAAGCAGGGTGTATTTGAGTTGGGTTTTCAAGGAGTTCATCCACTGTTCATCTGAATATTGTTTTTTATCCTCTGCAGGCTAACGAGAGAGGATTCTTCTAGTGAGAGACTAAAGGCCTTAGAAGCATACACAAGTAAAAGGATTAGAGGTCGACCATCCATTAGTAGTGCTACAACTTAGATAATGACCTACTAGAACATTCCCTCTTCAAGTTCTTTGCTAACAATTACTCACCTATAAATGATTAGTGACAATCCTTAGTAAGTGGCAAAGGAGAGACTGATAACTGGCTATCATATTTGGTAGTACGCAAGCAACTCCTCTATGTCAACTGTCCTTACGAATACATCCTACTATGTTTTCGAACTATACATATCTCAAGAATCCATTAGATCACTAATGTAACCATAATAAGTTTTCAAGTATATCAATAGTACTTCAGATTTACAACGGGGATCTAGAAAAGTTGCAACAAGATAAATAAAGGGAATGTTTTTATAATAAGATAACCACTTTAAGGCTATATTGTAAACATAATCGTGCAAGTTTGAGTCCTCACGAGCTTGAAGTAACATGCTAGGTATACTAATCGCTGACATAACGAACAAGTAGATACTAGACCTATAAACATGTGAGAAATTCTTAGTCACATCATGAAAAACTTTCAAAAGCTTTAGTAACTAGATACATATATCCCAGTTGTTGGATATCTCAATTGTTGGGGTGCATGTCATCCTCATGCATGTTAAACATAACAAAGGCACACTATAGTTTGTTGTAAGGAATGGTGCTATACAATAACTCGTATGTTGAGTTTCAACAGTATTGCACAACCATCTTAAATTTTTTGGGCCTCTTCTCGCACTTTGTACAAAAGCTCCTCCATTTCTTACGAAGGGACGACCTCTCTATTATTATTTTCACTACGTTCTTAATTGGAGCTATACTGTCCTATAAAATTGTAATGTCAACCTTAACACACAAATTAAGAATATGACATACACAATGTATATGAAAAAAACCCTCCCCAACACTAGTTAATAATAATTTTACAGATTTGCTATTGAGGTCGTGTTGCAACTTAGCTGGTACAAGCTGAGGTTAAATGTCTCTCGCTTGTATCAACTCTATCACTTTGATGCACCTACATTGAGAGATAAGTGCATGTTGGCTAGATGCTACATAAGGTTGTAATTGTGCTTCTCTTGAACATACGTCATTAGTGCTTGTCTAGATGAATTGCCACCTTAAGCAATTTGTCGTTACATCTTATCTATCCCCACCTCCTTAGAATGCTTCGATTTCAGGTGCTTATTGAAAGTATCGTATCCCTCTCTAATTTTCTAAGCATAGCTCGCATTACAATAATTGCAAAATGCCCACGAGTTTTAGATTGATAGGAGCTTGGAATCTTCTTGCTCAACATCTTTGATTCTCTAGGCAACTTAAATAGCCTCATCAAGTAAACTCATATCCATTGTTTCTAGAATATCTCCTATCTCATACTTTAACCCACTAATGAACTAAGATATAGTTTAGTTTTCAAGCTCAATAACTTCACATTCGATCATTAACATCTAGAACTCCTTTATATACTCATCAACACTCAATCCTCCTTACCTCAACTCTTGTAATCTCTTAAAGGCATCCTACAAATAATAGCTCAGAACAAATCTTCTTCTCATGACTCTTTTCATCTCATCCCAACTCCTAACTTCTCGTTCTTCTTCACGGTGGCTTATAGATTTTTCTACTACAAGACGAAATATCCAGTAAACTCTGGTACAGTAAGTCTCACCTTAGCGTTATTAGGTACCTCATCACATTCAAACTGCTTTTTGATTTTATCTATCTAGTCTAGGTAGTCCTCAACATTACTACTCCCAAAAAAGCTAAGATATGAATTCTCAATCCCTCCACTCTAAGAGCTCGGATATTCCTCTCCTCGAGTTCATAATATTGTTCCGCTTCATCACCTACTTCCTTATCCTCTTCTTTAATCTCATCTAACGCTAGTCTGCATCCAGCAACTCTATTTATTATTCCAACTCGGTATGCTCGAACCGGGACATTAGCTCGAACGTATTAGCCATTACCTCTTTCAAGCTATTCATTAACTCGTCCTTTATAAGAATCATTTCTGGCTTGCTGTCTATCTTCATTTATGGCAGTCACCAAACTAGCCACTAAGTTAGTAAGTTAATCTAGTTGGTCATCCGTAGACTAGAGTGTAAAACTTCCTTATTGACCTTAGCCATTTCTAGCACCACTCTCTTGGTTACCCATGACTCTTTGAATACTGAAATCGGACATCGTTGACTATATAATAAATTAACAACTTGAACACAACTCAAAATTTTCTCCCACAAACTACAACAAAACATGCTTAACACACTAACAACTATTACAACCAACACACAAAAAACCAATTAAACACTAACACTCTGTTTTACAAACAAAAAATAAGGGAAAACAAAACACTAAATTTCTTTAACTCTAAACACTTCTCAAACTCTTACTGTGACAACAACCAACTTCCAACACACATTAAAGCAATAATAAATCACTTAAAGTATTAAGTAATAGAAACTTGCTCGAACGTAGCCAAGCTTTGATACCGAAATGATATGGATCGTCGAGAAGGGATGACATAAGGCTACCAATGTTAGGTAAAGAAAAGGTAGGTCAAATCTTAAGACGGTCCGAAGGATAAATGGGAATTGAAGGTTGAATAAGAGGCCCTCATGCACCAATAGTGAATATGACACACCAATACCTCATACAAGCTTAAGTCACATTTGATATTAGGTACAAGTGTAGTTGGAGGGCACTCACCACTACTCTATGGTCAATGGCTTAGATAAGATTAATTAGCAGTAAGTAAGAACACTTAGCTCTTGAAGGAAAGTATTTCTGAAAAATTTAATAAACTCTAATTAAATGTTGCAGCTATTACATTTTATAAGTATTTATATGACCTAATTATGGTAAGTCATAGGTTTACATAAATTACAAAAAGATTCCTACTTGAAAAGGAAAGATACATAGCTTACAAAGGAAAAATTGTAAACAAATAAAAGGATATTCGATTACAAAAGGATAGTACGGATATCGGAAAATGTGGTGCGTGTCAACTGTCTATTATGTGGTCCCAATGACGTTGTTTGCCGAGTAGAGCAAGTTTTGAGCAAATCAACTCAAGGTCGATTACTCGGCAACTCAAATGTTCTATGCTAAGGAGGGATTGGTTCAGTGGGCGGCCCATTATCTAGTCAACCTTAGATGGTCGTCATGAGTGTGGGTCAACTCAGCCTTCGCGATATGTCAAGTTGATGGTAAGCGAATTTAGTGCTTAGTCTTGGACTAATGTGTTGTAAAGGTTAGTTCGGCAGTATGACAACTCAAATTTAGAGACATTTGAGTTTAGCATCTAGCAGGATTGTTGTTCAGCTTAGATTGCACTTGGGAGTATTGGTGGTTTCTTCCTCTTCTACTCATAAGATAATGAAGAGTTTAGAGGAGTTTAGAAGATACACCGGATCAACTCAAGCAAACAATTCTTCCTCAGGAATGAGTTGTCTTTCAATAGCGTAGCATACGAGGAAGCAAGACAACGTACTCGAGATCATGTGATCAGCCCTTTGACTCCAATCAAGTCATGTAAGGACGCTCATGCATAAAGTTTCAAATCCAAGAGATAGTGTATCTCGGTAACTTGTATGTTAAGGTTCAATTTCAAATCCAAGAGGTGGTATAACTTAGCGTTCGATGTTTTCCATCACTTTGTGTGCCCTCTCCTCATTGAGGTCGTACCCATACTCTAGGTACGCTAGAACATCGTCAAACCACTATGGTGTGGACGACGATCTTTTCCTTACTTTTTCCACTTAAGGATGAACTATGCTTCTTCTTAGAAAAGGTACGACGTAAGAATCACTCCATGGAGATAATTAGAATTCTTTTTCTTAAATTTAGCAGAAGAAATATTCGTAAAGAAAAAATAATTGTTCGTCAGTCTACGACAATTTACTCTCTTAGAATATTGAAGGCAATTGGCAATAAGAGAATGTGAGTACGCTATTGAAATTTGTTGTAGGAACAAAAGAAGCACAATGAAAATGGTTAAATTTAGAACTACATGATGAAGGTTTCAAACGAAAGGAAAATATAAATGAGAAAATATTTAAAATAAAGTAATATGAATGCTTAAATGAGGAACGAAAAAATTTTGTGAAGTCTTCACATAGTCGACTATAGCAAATTTATAGTGGAAAGTTTCAACGTTCAAAATTTGAATTTTCGAATCATTCCAACATACGCTCCTCTTTGCAAAAATTTTTTAGCGCAAATTGCACTATACGCCTATACCAAATAACTCCACACGCAACGTAATCTTACAATTTTTAGACTTCATCATGTTGTATTGCATTATTTCCTAATGGGAATATGTTGCTTTTTCTTCATGATGAGAGATGCATGTAAGGCCCTAACATGGAGAAAATATGAATTCAAATTAAATTAAATGGGACATTATAATAGAATGTTGGCAAATTCTATTGTAGATGTAAGCTTATATATATATATATATTTGCTGCGCATAGGTCAGTTCATAAACAACTCAGTGAACTGGCAATTCAACCCATCAATTCGAAGGACGAGCCAAAACTGAGCTGGTTTGCAATTTGAAATCGGTCCTTGCATAGTTCTATAATAAATGTAATCATCCTTGTATGGGTATGTATAAATATATGTATATAATATTACATGGGGGACTAGTGTCAGAGGGTAAAGATTAAGGTTATACCAAGTAGTTCAAATAGAGAGTTATAATGCCTCTAAATGCATTTAATAGGCTATTAAGCGCCCTATGACGCTTAAGAGGTGCCTACATGATGACTAAGTGGTACTTACATGTTAATTTCTTACATATAAAAAAGTAATAATAATTAAAAATTATAAAAAATGAAAAAAAAAATCATGATTAATAAAAATAATAATTGTAAATTAANAGCTTATAAGAACATCTAATATAGTTACTTAAGAATAGATTCCAATCATGAATTCCTTTTTCTTTTCTTTTAAGGGTGTATATATAAGGGTTGTTTGACTAACCAGCGGCTTGAGGTGATAGCCTACTTTCTTAAGCCAAAACTTATAAAAAAAAAAAAAAAATCAAAAAATTATAATAAAAAAAAATTCTAGAATTTTTTTTTTTTAAAAAAAAAAAGCCAACGTGCAATCTAATAGGTTTTTGATTTTTTTTTTTTTTTTATAAGTGTTGACTTAAGAAAGTAGGCTATCACCTCAAGCCGCTGGTTAGTCAAACAACCCTTATATATACACCCTTAAAAGAAAAGAAAAAGGAATTCATGATTGGAATCTATTCTTAAGTAACTATATTAGATGTTCTTATAAGCTTATCTTGCTTTAAATCATCCATAGATAATTCTAATTGGTCATGCAATCCCAATAAATTACTCTAAAGTTCCTCACCATCTTTTATGCCACGTTTCCCTTGTAAATTTAGATAAATACCCCTTTTAACTCTTAAAGAGACTTTTGTATGCTTCAATAAACATCATAACTCCTTAATAGCTTTATTATCTCCAAAACCATAATTTTTTTTTTATTGATTATAGAAGTACAACTTTATCTATAAAGACTTCTCCCAACTATGAGGATTATCAATACCCCTTCCTTAAAATCACACAAGCATTTAATTTCCAACTTTTGTCCATTAAAGTTAACAATTGATCCAAAGCCAACAAATTCAAAGATGGACAATTGAGACAAGTAGAACAAGTTCCAATCAAAATCAAAGTAGGTCGTAAGTGCAAGAACGTCAACTACCCAAAATTTTGAGGACTAAACTTATTGAATGGGGTTATGCTAAAGCAAATACAAAGATACAAATCCCAAACTCTAGGCTCTTATGAACCTCAAAGAAATTCAATTACCAACACCACAACCTTAGGATATAATAATTGATTAAGAACACCAATAAATTAGTAGAATTAGGGTCTATAAAATTGACAGCAATAGAAACCACTAAAATTGGTAATAGAAATTAAATTATCAAAAGAAGGAAACTTAAGGGACTAGGAATTATTAACCTAATAACTATCTGGTTGAAAAAAGTAAAAATTAATATCATAACCCGATATATATATATATATATATATATATAACAATTTATAGAATGTAGAAATTATAGACAAGCAGTAAAAGGGTTAGTTATTATAAGATAAAAGTCACAAAATTACCAAATATTGAAAACAATGAAAAAAAATTGAGAAAAATACCAAATTACCCATACAAATGAAAATAAGTAGTGAAAAGTAAAAATAGAGTGACAAATAGTAAATAGGTAAATAAATAATAAGTAAAGGTAAGACATCATCATGTAGACAACCAGACCATCCCCCAAATCGAAAAAAAGAAAAATATAAAACAAAACAAAAGAAGAAAAATAAATAAAATAATGTATTTAGAAAGGTAAATTAAGTAATAAAATAATTAGGTAGAATACTAAAATATGATAAAAGTATCCTATGAAATGCTGTAAAATACACAAGAACTATCAAATCAACTCTACAAATGTCAAACAACTCATGACATGTCATAAAAATATCTAATAATTTCTAAAGAAAGTAAACAACAACTTATAAAATTTGAAAATATCAAAAAATTATTAAAATTATATTGATAACATCTTCAAAAATTCACCAAAATTCTTACGCTTTTCCAAAAATCATGAAAAAGTAACAAAACATGTAATAAGATGCCAAGAACACATGGTAATTTTTCCATAAATTTACACCCATTAGAAAATTATAAAATTATGCCAACATATAATAAAATATTCATCCAAATTTGGACACTTGTCAAAATTTAAATATAAGTGTGTTAACATTTTAAAAAAGCCACCTTAATTTTTGTAGAACTTTTAGAAATTTGTGCAATTTATTATTAATTTTTAAGGTCGGATGGAAGGTATAAATACCTAGCCCCTAATTTCAAAAATTCACACCACTCATGCAAGAGGTTAGATAATGGTAGAGTAGCAGTAGTCGACATTAAGTAGTGGTTTTAGCTAATTTAGTGATTCTAGCTTCAATAAATTTTGGAGCCTCCATTTCATATTGTTTGAAGGCATTCTTTTACCCATATATTCTTATAGTAATTTTCCTAAAATTAATTTTGCATGTTGGTTACTTTTAATGATTTTTGCAAGTTTATGACTATTTTGTTAAAAAATGCTCGTTTTAAACAAAAATCATGAAACCCTATCTAATAACTTCTATAAAATTCTCAAACTTCTTCTCATAATTTATTATATCTTATATGATTTTTAGGTACCATGTTCACTAAGTAATGAAATATTTTGTAATTTTATTGCCTTTATGGCCTAATTTTCACTTAAATATTGAATTTATAGTAAATATTAAAATATACTAAAATTCCAAAATAATAGTATTGTTAGGTGATTTTGGGTTAAGACTTTAATCTTGCAAATAAAGAGAAGGCTACAAGGTACCAGGGCCAGTCCGATACGGCCACTTCAATACCTAAGTTAGTGAATGAATATATAAAGAGACTAAGTAATAGTGAGTTATTGGATATTTCTTATAGTGTGCCTTCATCATATTTATAAGCAAATACTGTATCTAAAGCAGTAGTTAATAGAGCGATTATTGAGACATATAGAGGTCTTTTGATTAGGTATATTCTTGAAATATAGCGATAACAAGCGGTTATGTAATGTAACCGTGTCAAGTGATAACTGTTCACGCTACTCTCCTGAATTCAAATCAAATACGGATTTATATTACTCGATATTAGCCAAGAATGGAGTTACTCAGCCTATTAGCAATCGAGTGGCCGAGTGAATGAAATTCGACCATCAACAAATAATTATAAATAAATTCCTTTCATTTTAAGCATTTTTATAGTATTACTTTATAATTTAGATTAATCTTGGTCTAATTACTTTACATCTTAACTTTTCCAATATTGACTATATTATACTACATTTCGAACTTAATATATACGTATCTTTTGCATTCCCTTTAACGAATATATTACTTTTACTAAGTACCTACATGTAGATAAATATAACCAACTATCTTATTTTACTTTTTCAAAAAAATAAATAATAAACTACACATCCTAAGGGAATAAAATCAAAGAGTTATTGTCTAGTTACAATTATAAATATAACATAACTATAAATATCCCCAATCTATCATACTGTAAAAGATTGACTAACCAAAAGTAGGATTTTTTACAAAAATTATGAGAATTTTGAGCACACATAATCTTGGTAAGTTGTTAATAAGGGGTTGTAAGCCATATTATAATTAGCTGATTATGCGCATGCGAAGAATGTTAATGAAATGATTATAGTAGCCAAGCCTACCCACTTAGTGTGATTTGCTTGTGTATTTAATTCCATGCTTAGAAATGATTATAATATTTGATCACCTTTTAAAATTGACTAAATGTAAATTTGACCTTAATAATTGTTATATGCATTATACCCCTAGATTGTTGCATGCTTCCACCAAAACCACCTATATGATAAGGAAATATTATGGTTTTCTTCTTTTCAACCTTATGGAACTAAGTGAGAAGAGAAGAAATCGTCTTTAGTGTAGAAAAGTATTGCAAATAATCTAAAATGGGTATAGAAAGGATAGAGAGGAATGTCTATTGCACAACCTCGAATTGGTGAGAGATTGGTCACATAAGCAGTTGGCTATGGTGTAAAACTCCCCAAAACCTAAACTAAAGTGAGATTAATTTCTTTAGTCTCACGACAAACCAGTTAACATCATGCAGATGATACTTTAACCATTGTATTGCACTCTGAAAAAACTTAATTTACCTTGTTTACGTATAATGTTTATCCTTTGCCGCTTACTAAGCATATAGTTTCACTCACATCTCTACAGATTTCTTTTATAGGTTAACTCTATAAAAGTTTAGGACAGGAACATTGGGTGAAGTTTAATCAAAATAAGCTAAGAACCACTATGCTAGGCAATTGACATGAGAACTTTAAGACAAAGGAGATATTGTTCTTCAAGATTATTGGTAGGCATATTTTGCTTCCACTATAGTTGCTAGCTCATGCAAAGTCTTATATATATTAATAGTGTAATGATAGCTATAAGCCCTTTGCTATCATCTACCATTATTATATATGGCAAGACTATTAGGATATAGTCACTTAAGGTATGAGTTGGTCATGACCCACCAAGTAACGAAAGGAAGAATCAACCTTTAAGGCAACCGGTTTTACTTTTTTTAATTTTTCCTAATTTTTCTATTATTTTATTTTTAATTTATCATTAATTATATTGATTACTAATACATGATTATATTTTTTAGTTTATATTAATTATTTATATTTTTTAATTTTTGTAAATTTTTGTATTTTTCTTCTTTTTCTTTTCTTATTTGTAAGAAATTATTATGTAGGTGCTATGAAAGCACCACATGGCACTTAACAACCATATCATATGTATTTAACGGCATTATAACATCTCCTTAATGGGATCTCATATTTGAACTATTTAATTAATCTTTTATTTGAACTTTTTGAAATTTATTTTCTATTTGCATTTATTCCCAAATGTTAATCCCTTGTCGTATAATTCTCTCAAAACAAAATTGGAGAAAAAAAAAAAAAGAGCATAAGATGAAAACTTCTATACATTAACCACATTTCATAGTGATAAAACTTTCGAGGGCATGCACATTTGTGAATTTATGATAATTAGGAGAAAAATTTATTAGTGCACAAAGTCCATGGTACCAATTTTCTAGGCTTTCCGCTCTGAAAATCTACTCCCAAAGTGTATTAGTGGTGTTGTCCCCCTCAAATACTTTGTCTTTGAAGAATAACATAAGAAAGAGGATTTTCTAAGATTATTTTTGTCCTAAAGTTTCCAAATTCTTAATATGAACACCAACTTTAACAGTATTATGACAACATATGACCAATAAAAATACATACGAATAAACTATATGACAAAATAGAAATACAACACTACATAATCTAAACTCCAGAATCTCTCAATAGTCAAAATCTTTATTATCTGGATTGAGTACAACATACTTTTACTCATTCACTTACTGATGAAAAGGTCAAACACTAAGGCAGAAGTACAACATTACATAATTGTAATTAAAAAAGATATCAAGGTTCCCGTGATCATATAGAATGAATCTTATTTTTCTTAAGAATGGATTGTGTTTGATTAGCCTTTCCTCCTTTGCTCTAAAATATAAAGGCAATTTTAAATAAACAAATTTGGAAAAAAAGCATACTCAAAGAACGATGTTTCCTTCCTATCAAAGAAGCAACCCAAGGGCCACCATAGGATAGGAGAGCTACATTTACTAGGCTTTCTACACTTTCATAGGCAGGTGTCATGGGCGGATTCCGTCACTCGATCCCGTGCAGCACTTAGCGTTCCTGACCACACTAAGGAAGGCTAAGTCAATCTGTAACACACTCACAAAGTTTAGAGAGAGAAAGTAGAGAGAGAAACTCTAAAGGTATGTTTTATTCACTCAAATGACTTGTGTGTTACATTTGAGGGGAATACCCCTATATATACAGAAAGCCTTTACAATTTAATAGTTAGGATCAATTCGATCTAACGGTTACAGTTAACTCCCAACTACCACATTCACCTACCCTACCTACTACTATATAAGATTCTGGACTTCTCTAGAACCTTCTAGAGCTTTTTATCTTCTAGAAGCTTTTAGTGGGCTTGTGCTTTAGGAACATCCTGGAAATGGCCCATTTTGGGAGGTCCGTAACATCCTCTCCCGCTCAATTCGACAACACTCTTGTCACTCCTTTATCATGGAACTTTTGAATCTTGTTTTTGAATTACCATAGTACTTCGATTGGTTCCTACCTGCCTCACTCTCTGGTCTTCCCTTCTACATAACCATATACTTATGTTTGCAAGTCTGTCCACATCTCCTCACATTTCTATCAGCTATGATCCCTTTAACTTCCTTATCAAATGAATCCCGTACTCCTATTAGGGCCCTTTGTGATATAGCTCTTATGGGGTCTTCCTCATCCTTGTAAAATGGTTTTAGTATGCTCACATAAAAAACCGAGTGAAATTTCAATTTGGATGGAAGTTCCAATTTATAAGACACTCGCCCTATTCGTTTCACAATTGGGAATGGACCTTCGTAGCGCCTCATTAGACACTTATGCAGTTGTCCCCTTATACGTTGTGTCACGCCCCAAAGCGGCAGAGTCGTAACAGCCCCGCCGTGTAAACCATCATAAGATAAAAGTTGACCTTACAACCGCTATCTTAGACCTGATCTACACAAGGCGTCCACAACTAACCCGCTTTGAAGTAGACAATTTGTAATTTAAACAAATCATTTACCTATAAAAGTGAGGAATTATATTTATATGTTATAATTCAGTTATTGCAGTTAAAGTTTACAATATTTCTCTATAGTATTTTTCTAAATTATTACATCATTCGGAAATGAAAAATAATTCTAAAATAAAAACTTAGACCTTAAAAATATGTGTTTATTCTTCAACATTTTTCCTCACTCCCTAAGATCCAGCAGTTGCTAGCTTCAAAGTAGTTATTTGTCGCTTCTTAGCCAGCACCTACACGACTTCTATAGGGATGTAAGTAACCATAGCTTAGTAAGTAGGGACGGAGGACTTAAAACTATACTAGAAATACAACAAGGTTTTCAACTACTTATTAGATGCAATGCATGTGCAAGCAAATGCCATCGCACGACGTTGTCCGGCCCGTCGTGAGATTAGAGAAATTGCACCCGCTCTAATCCGAGTTGAGGAGTTGCCATTAATGCAACAGCTCACGACCAAACCCAGGCTTATGTAATGGAGACCTTGCTCCTCCCGCGACTACCTTCGAACCACTACCTTCACCCTCGCCGCAACCTCCTCTCCTGTCACTTAGTTCGACTGAGGATGAAGAATGGACCATTTTACAATCCTGCGCTATCCCTTCCGAAGGGGTCGGTATTTGGCCGGAGAGTCCTAAGTTCCCCTAACGGGTTGCCATGCATGTTCGATTATGATTACTAGTCGAATATTTAATTAAGTCCAGTTTAGGGTGATCAATCCTTTCATACAATATATGTCAGAGCAACAAACAGAATCATAGCATCACCCATAATCAAGCACATGCACACATTCAACTATCTAACAAGCACAACCAAGCACAATCTTAAGCCTCCAAAATACAGCATCGTATTAATCCCAACTTACCTCGACTCCTCGCTCACTCACTTAAGGTCCGATTTGCTTAGGCCATCGCCGATCATCCCTATAACACAAACGTGGTTTTAGCTTTTCATATAACTATTATAGGTTCGTTTTATCCTATAATGCTTATTGTTAGGTTTTGTTTAAGGTTTAATATGCCTAATTATCTACGTATTAAGTCTTTTACAATTATTTTAAGTTTGGGGTTAGGTTCAGGTTCGGTTTTCGCATCGATTTCTAAATTAGGTTTTAGTTCAATTTCTAGGTAATGTTTTAGATTCCAACCCTAGAAATCTGTTTCAACCCATAATGTGAAATCAATCACATTACTTCCCGATCTCCTAAATATCATCATTACCCCTAGTCAGTATTTATTTTACCCGGTACACCTAAATCCATATTAGTGTACTGAATTCACTACTAATGTGAGAAATTTTTATATTTTTCATATAATTACATAAATTCAAGTTTCCTATCAGATTTATTGTACATTTTTATTATTCTCATAATATCAATTTTTATTCTAATATTTTCTATTTAGTATATTTCCAAAAATTACATATTATGCATTATTGCCTATTATGTACATAATGCACTTCTAATATTTCTATCACTTTAATTACCATCCCTAAACATCAATTATTATTTCAAAATGTCTAAATCCATCCTAAATCAGATTTTACTCCAAATTTCCCTAATTTACAAAATTAATTATTTTTCCTCTTACTCATTTACTACATAATTAACCTAATAATTACATCTAACACCCTAAATGCTACATGTATCATACTCCATCAGATTTCCACATCCTAAAACATCTACTTATTCACTAAGTCAGTAATTAATAATTTAATTACTTAATTAACCTTAAATTACCCATTTTATGCTTCATTTTAAGGCCTAAAAAATTATCTAAAAATTTCAAAATTAAATTTTGAAAACGGGCTTCATAGCACTGTTCTATATCATCTAAGTAATCTACACAAAAATTTTGAGCTTGAAACTACACTCCTAAGGTCATTTATTTCTAAACCAAAATGTGCTCGGTTTTGCACGATTTCTTAGGGACCATATATTACGGGGCATGTTTTCATCAAAATAATATTTTTCCTACAAACTACATACAAAAATATCCCAGAATAACAAAATTCATAATTTTCTAGTCATATTTACTATTTTTACAAAATTACACAAGAATCGGGCTGGAAATTGGACTACCGGTTTAGGTGGCTTCGGCCACCGCAGGCCGCTGTGGCCTTGTCGGCCGGCCTGAGTGCTGCCACCACCGTGTGGTGGTGGTGGTGGCCATTCACTTCCAGCTGCTCGTTTGGTGGGGGTTCCTTTTAAAAGCCCTAATTGCATAATTTTTTCTAATTTTTTTTTAAACCGAATTTTTCTCTCAATTCTTAACTCTCTCTAATTTTCTCTGATTTCTAACTGTCCAAATGAGTTCCTGGATTTTTCTTGCTATTTATAGGGTTTTAGTGTAATTATTGTGCATTAAATTAGATAAGACAATTACTTTATCCCTTAAAATTTAGCTTTTGTGTTGCCTAATTCTTATTGGTTAATTTTTCTTTTTCTCATCCTGACATGCCACGACCAAGTTTACATCATTCCACACCCTTTTGATTTTTTTCTGATTTTTTCATAATTATTTTATAATTTTCTTTAATTATTTGCTTAGTTTTTGGCCAATTTAGGTAATTTCGTGTATTTTTATCTACACGTAAATACATGTGGGGTACATGTGAATATTCCTAATTATTATTTTGGTCATTCTAAAATTTTTAGTATACATATAATCTATCTCTAGTAATTTATTAGTTATTAGATTACACTTTTTGCCTTTTCGGTAATTAGTAATTATTATGTTTAAAATTTGAAAATTTTATAGTCTCCTATTTTATTACTTATTTTCTTAAATTCAAGTTTATGGGGTCATTTTTACTAATATTTCTCTCAATAGTTTATAATTTGGAGTTTAATCGGATTCCTTAATCGATCGTCCAAAACCTTATGTTCTCGGTTCAATCCTATGGCCAATCGGCTTAACTTTGGGACTTACACATTGTATCAAATGTAATTTAATTAGCACTTAGCCACATACTTGATATTCCATTGGCCTACGCTTCTTGTCTGCAATCTTCTTCATTCTCTTGATAGCTTAATCTAAGTATGCCCAAGCTAAGTCATGATTTTCTTATCATTCCCTTGCAAATTTATATGTGGGAGGGCTAGACCCTGTACATCCCATTGTCACTGTATGAGGAGTTAAGGGTTGCCTTCCTAGGATGATCTCGAAAGGACTCTGTCTAATGGACTCATTCTTCTGTAGGTTGAATGAGAACTGCACTACATCTAACAACTTGGTCCAATCATGTTAGTTAACTCCTATAAAATGTCTTAAGTATAATTTTACTAAAGCATTCACTCGCTCCATCTGGCCATCCGTCTAGGGATGCAAACTACTTGAAAAGTTCAACTCGGATCCCAAAAGTTTGAATAATTCTATCCAAAATTTCCCTGTGAATTACCCATCTCGATCACTCACAATGTTTCTTAGCAAGCCCCAATATTTTACTACATGTCTTAGGAACAATCGGGCAACCTCATCTGCCAGGCACTTCTTTGTTACTAAAACAAAAGTCGCGTATTTTGAGAACTTGTCTACCACAACCATAATTGTACCATACCCTTCCGATCGGGGCAAACTTACAATGAAGTTCATAGAAACACTCTCCCATGATTGTTCAGGAATGGGAAGAGGCTCTAGTAGTCCTAGAGTTTCCTTGTGTTCAACTTTGTCTTATTGGCATATGAGACAAGTTCAGACATAGCTCTCAATATCTTCCCTCATGTGTGGCCAAAAATACTTTTCCTCCACTAAGGCTTGAGTACAGTGCATTCCTGGATGACCTGCCTATTTAGAATCATAACACTCTTTAAGTATCTCCCTTCTTAGGTTCAAGGATTGGGGCACATAAATTCGATGTCCCTTTGTGTATATTATTCCATTCTCTTGCCAAAGTCTCCTTATTTTCCCTTCTTGACATTGGATCAGTAGAGCTTTAACTTGTTTATCACTCTCCATCCCCTCTTGAATTCTATCAATGAAGTTGCTTTCAGGTTTGCTGATGGCTGCCAACTCAACCCTTCAGCTCAAAGCATTCGCCATGATGTTAGTCTTACTTGACTTATGTTCAAGGTCGAAATCAAATTCCGCCAGGAAAACCTACCATTGGGCTTGCTTAGGAGGGAGCTTCTTTTGAGTCTGAAAATAGCTAGTGGCCATATTGTCAATTTTGACCACAAACTTCTTCCCTAACAAGTAATGCCTCCATACTTGAAGACAGTGTACTATCGCCATCATCTCCTTTTCATACACTAGATATCGCCTCTCTGTGTCATTCAGCTTCCGACTTTCAAATGCCACATGGTGTCCTTCCTACATTAAAACCCCTCCAATAGCAAAATCACTAGCATATGTACATACCTCAAAGGGTTTGCTAAAGTTAGGAAGGAGAAGGATCATCTCCATAGTGATTGCCATCTTCAAGGTCTCGAGTACTTGTCGTCTATCTGTACTCCAAACCCAAAGGGTATTCTTTTTGAGTAAGTCTGTTAATGGACTTGCTATCCTCAAATAACCTTTAATGAATCTTCTATAATAATTCACTAAACTAAGGAAGGATCTCAACTCAGTAGGCTTGGTGGGCTCCTTCCAATCCTAAATGGCCCATACCTTTCCTTCGTCCATTATAATCTTTCCTCTCCCCACTATGTAACCAAGAAACGTCACCTCTTCTTGTGCAAAAGCACATTTCTCTAATTTCACATATATATCGTTCGTTCTCAAAGCTAAGGATACTGAGCGAAGGTATTCTATGTGTTCCTCCAACGTCTTACTATAAATCATAATGTCATCCAAGTATACTACTACAAATTAATCAAGAAAGAGGGCCAAAACACAATTCATAAGTATACAGAAAGTAGCCGAGGCATTGGTAAGGCCGAACAGCATGACCATATATTCAAAAGCACCATACCTTGTAACACAAGTGGTCTTAGGTTCATCTCCTTCTACAATCCTCACTTGGTGATATCTCGACCATAAATCCAATTTGGAGAAGTATCTAGCTTCTCCCAACCTGTCAAATAGGTCCGATACCAGTGAAATGGGATACTTATTCTTTATAGTGACCTTATTTAGGGTTCGATAATCAATACACATTCAAAGTGATCCATCTTGCTTCTTTTGAAAGAGTACAGGAGCTCCAAAGGGTACCTTTGAAGGCTGAACGAAACCTGCTTCTAGTAATTCCTTCAATTGTTGCCTTAACTCTTCTAATTCTGGAGGTGACATCCTGTATAGAACAATGGTGAGCAGCTTGGCTCTAGGTTCTAATTCTATCACATGGTTTACCTCTCTTCTCAATGGTAACTTCTTAAGCAACATTAGCTGCATTATATCCCTAAATTCTTCCAATATCTCCCCCACTTGAGGTGGAACCCTTTCTTAAGCAACATTGGCTTCATTCTTCTTGAGTCCCTTTTCCGATTGCATAGCTGATTGGAATTTAGTAGCTTAGCCTACCTTTCTTATGATAGGGACTATACATTGTGAGTTTCAATCAAGTACACAAATGCAGTTAGCCCGCGATACGATAAGTACATCAATGCGATCTAGGAAATCCATCATAATCATAAACTCAAAATCATTCATTGGCACTACTTCAACTGTCTCCTTTCCCTGCCAACCCCCAATATGGAGCTCTATCCCCCTGACTACTTCAATAGCGGAAACTTCTTTTGAGTTAATTGTTTTGAGCCATGTTTTGGTCTCCTCCACTTTTAGCCCTAACTTCTTTGCCGTCATATTAGAAATGAAAAAATGAGATGCTCTTGTATCTATGAAGGCATTAAGTTTCTTACCTGCTACCAATACTTCAATATACATCAATCCTTTTCTTCTTTCGTTAACTTGAGACTTCATGGCACTGAGTAGATGCACTGACCCTAATTGAGCCTCATCCCTTTCATCTAAGTTTTCACCTACTACTAATGCTGCCAATCTCTCTTTCTTTGGACATTCCCTGGCATAATGGGGACCATTACAAAAATAACATTTCAATTCATGGGGTTTCCATCGTTCCCCATCTCTCCCTTCATGAGTTCTACCTCGATCATTATCTCTTTCCTCTACCTTAGTTTTCCCACTCTTCTCCCTTTCAGCTCCCCCTTTACATCTTTCCCCTGAGATCTTAGGATCTATCTTCCAAAATTCCATTAGGCCTTCAGCAACTGCTACAGCCTTGGAAATGTCTTCCACTCCCCTTTACTCCAGTTCTGATTTAGCCCAGGGCTTTAAACCATCCACAAACATTACCAAAGCATCTTCTTAGTTAAGGTTTGGGATCTTGAACATCAACTCTAAAAATTCCTTTACATATTGCCTTATGTCACCTTTATGGGTTAGGTGAGGTAATTTTACCTTTGCTTCCTTAGCAGCATTTTCAAGGGAGAATTGACCCTTCATCTCTTGTACAAAGCTATCCTATGTATTGATATTAGCTAACCTCCTATGCCACCATACCATAGCAGAGTCTTTCAGATACATGGCAATAATACATACCTTTCCCGCATCATCTAAGATTCCTACAACGTTAAAGTATTGTTCTACTCCCCATAAGAAGTTGTCTACTTCTCGAATGGACCGCATTCTGTTGAAATGCTCTAACATTGGAACATCAACCCTATAGCCCGTCTGGACGGTCACTCTATTTGCAATAACAATTCAACAAGCCGTCAATTACGTCTTGAGATCTTCAATCTCCTGACATATGGCTACTACCACTACATCAATCTTAGCTTCATAAGTCTCTTCCTTCGTTTCTAAAACTGTGACTCAAACTTGGAGAGCATCACCCTTCTCTTCAATAACGTTTCCATGCTGCCTAAGCTCTTTTACTGCCTGGTTCAATACTCCTTGCAATTTACCTTAGAGTTGTTCTTCCATTTCCTCAAGACTGCCTTGAGACTAATCAAATTGTTCCTTGGCCTCAATAATGCTCAACTCTACCTTATCCATCCTATTAAGGAGGGAGTCTAGTAAGTCTCAAGACCTAGGCCTTTACCTAGTAACACGACAATCTTCATGGTCAGCCAACTCATCTACCATTGAAGTATTGTTATCTCCTCCGGATGACATTTTCTCCACAAGTAGTCCTTTTTCCAGGCTTTGATACCACCTGTCATAGGCGGATTCCGTCACTCGATCCTATATGGCACTTAACGTTCCTAACCACACTAAGGAAGGCTAAGTCAGCACTAAGGAACACTAAATCAGCCCGTAACACACTCACAAAGCTTAAAGAGAGAAAGTAGAGAAAGAAACTCTGAAGATATGTTGTATTCACTCAAATGACTTGTGTGTTACATCTGAGAGAAACACCCCTATATATACAGAAAACCTTTACAATTTAATGGTTAAGATCAATTCGATTTAATAGTTACAGTTGACTTCCACCTACCACAGTCACCTACCCTACCTACTACTATATAAGATTCTAAACTTCTCTTGAACCTTCTAGAGCTTTTCATCTTCTAGAAGTTTTTAGTAGGCTTGGGCTTTAGTCTTGGGTTTTAGGAACTTCTTAGAAATAGCCCATTTTGGAAGGTCCATAACTCAAGCAAGATGCTTTTATTGAAGTTCAAGTCAGTTTTGCAGTAACCAGGGTACACACTGTTGATGCACACATTGGGATACATTTTCCCCAAAATTATTGTATGAGCATTAATGGTTGCTTTTGAGACAATATAAGTAGCCAAATCTATAAGCCAGCCTTGCTTGCATGCAAGTGAGCCATCTTTGTAATCTTTAAGAAATACTTTCATTAT
This sequence comes from Lumnitzera littorea, assembly GCA_024138015.1. Taxonomy (NCBI): domain Eukaryota; kingdom Viridiplantae; phylum Streptophyta; class Magnoliopsida; order Myrtales; family Combretaceae; genus Lumnitzera; species Lumnitzera littorea. The sequence continues at coordinate 89,890,467 of JAMXBB010000001.1, read as the reverse complement.
CTCATCCACTTTTGCTTTCGAACAGTTTTCAGCATCACTGAGAACTCCCTTGGCCCTTTCATTCAATACCTTATATAAATAGAATCACAATATTTATGAGTCTTTATCAAAATGCTAAGTTTAGCTAAGCTTATGGTGACACTCTGTAAACTTAAACTTAATTTAATTAAACTTATTAAGACTCATTTTATTCAAAGATATATATATATATATATTCATCCTAACTTAAATGATATTGATCCTTAAACTTGACTCAACTACATGAGTTCGACTCAAGCTTGATTAAGGTTATGAACTTAATGAGCCAAATACTATGAAGTTTAAATTTGACACAATTCTACGATAATCTGATCGAAATCGAGTAAACATCAAACAAAATTTCACTAATAAGGCTTATTTATATTTTTTATCCATAGATGGGCGCTTTATTGTAAGGACATTGTACTTTACTTGACTCCAGCTTTCCCAAGGTAGAGGAAACATTGATAAATCAGAGACGTATAGGAAGTCCATAAGTGCTTCCCCATTCTTTTGAACCTTATAATAAAATCAATAATTATTCTTATTTTACTAATCTTTCTTACTTTCAATTATTCATATTTATTATATGATTCCTTTTAATACCTTTTTTCTATTTATACATTGAATTCTCAAATTAATTTTTAATTAGTAAGGAATAATATGAAAGAACTAATATATGACGAGTTGAGGGAACAGAGACCAAACCGAATAAATGAGCACATCTCTTCAAGTATAAAAAAATATCACACATAGCCGATATTACATTTTCTCCTAAGAAAACAAAACCCATCCAATCGATGAGAATGGGATGACATAATCCCACACAAGCAATGACAAAAAGAAAAAAATATATACAAATACATAAAAACCACTTATTATAAAAACTACCATAAAACGAATCTCAAATCGATTACCACAATCTTTAAACAAACTATATTTATAGAAATAGATTTGTAATAGACAGTATTATAATTTTGATGGAATCAATGTTGGTATGGCAAGACAAAGATAAATCCAAGGTCCATAGTAGTAGATCTATACATATTGAGATCGATAACAGTAAATTTATGAATTAATTATATTGAATGAAGGGAAAAAGTCTAGGGAATTAATTATATTGATAAAACGTTGTTGAAAATTTGTTAAACAGTAGGACCAACAATACTCCCATGGTTTTTGAACAAACAGATATGGTAATCAACCATCCCTAGAGTTTTATTAATTACAATGCTTTACACAGCTCCTCTTACTACATCAGCGAAATCAATCCCCTAATTTTAGCCTTACGCCCCGATAAGAAACCACTACCCATATCTACCAAAAGCTTAATGCTCGTCTTGTATCCTTTCCCAAAGACATACACGGAGAAAATTTTCGTGATTAACTTCTTTATTGATATAGATCCAACACCAATTCCCCTGCTCATCAAAAAGCCCCATAATTATGGATTTTTATCTTATAGCAATTGCACTAGCATGGAAATAACTTCCTGTTCCTTTATCCATCAAGTAACCATTTTGATCAATCTTTTGCTGCACACAATTTCACTTCATAAGCTAAAACTTGGTCCAACCCCATGCTGAGGGACACATCTTGAGTCATCAGTTCTTGGGATGGTCTAGATAAAAGCTTTTTCCTGGTATCTTTTATTTGTGAGATAATCGCTCACTTTCTCTGATGGGTAATCCCAAAAACTTTCCTATTCCTTTCTCAAAGTTTGAGAGTAAGTGTCTCACCCAGTGAGTGAGATGATTGTTCGCTGCAAAATACAAATGCATATCAGATACGATAAGCTTAGAGTTCTTCAATTAGTTGGCTGTGGATCTAAATTTTATCTGGCATGATGTCGCCAAATTTTACTCCCCGTTATACAATAATATGATGATAGTCATGCTGCATATATTGTGCAGCACATATTCACCAGTTGGTTTATTGATGAAAGGATCTATACATGCACAAATGCAAACTTTCGACTCACAGATGCATTACTCTTCTACTTAGAAAGTTGACTCTTCCTTCCTAACAAAGAAGCGGCCAGAAGGACCACCGTTGGGCAGAAGTGCTAGCTTTACTGGGCTCTCAGCTCCCTCTTCAACAGATAAGAAACCCGCATTGAAGTTTATATCTGTTTTGACGAAGCCAGGGCAGACGCAGTTGATGCAGAAAATAGGATACCTTCTGGCGAGGACTTGTGTGTAAGCATTCATTGCTGCTTTTGAGATGGTATAAGCAGGCATCATTGCAGGCCAACTTTTGCTTGAGAAGGAACCGTCTTTGAAATCATTGAGGAAAACCTTCACCACCTTATCCACCTTTTCTTCTGTAAGGTTTTCAGCATCACTGAAAACTCCCTTGGCCCATTCATTAGATACTTTCTGGGAAAAACAAAAATCATGACGAAATATAAGACTTGTGATCTTATAATCATTAATGTTTCTAGTAAACATAAAATGAACACTAGGCTTAAGCTTTTAGAATATGGATCTAAAATCTATCATGGCGCTAGAGCAAGAAGTCTACCTGGGCACTCATTTTGCCCTTATTCATTTAGTAAGGTACTCAGTGGGCTTCAATCAATAGCCTTGGGCAACAAGTGAAAGGGATATAAATAACTGAATATGGAACTACACTTTTAGGCTTGAGTTTTTCAGCGGCTCCCTGCATATGGACCTAAAGTTTACAGATGAATCTCTTTAAAAGATGCAAGACAATTTCCATTTTTAACTTCTTAAGAACAAGAGACAATCACGAAAACTGCTTTTCCTTTGTTGGACGGCATATCTAACACCTAAAGCTTTTAAATAAATGGTCGCAATATCAGGTTGAACACGGCATCAAAGTGCAAAGACCTATGTCAGAACCCCACATCACTACTCAACCTCACTTAACTAGTCTCCGACTCTGTGTAATGTAATAATAGCTAGTATCATTCAACATCACATTATTTAACTAGTTAGACTCAATATGTGTTAATTCAAGTGTTAGATGATACCGGATATAGTTGTAATCAATTTTTGATAAATTCAGACAGCTTATATTCGACTCCAATACAAGCATCATGATGAGAAATTTGTAGTTTTATTACCTCTAACTTTCCCATGGAAGAGGAAACATTGACAATCCTGGGTGAATTGGATCGCTGAAGGAGTCCAACCAGTGCTTCCACCATTCTCTTGGTACCGTAATAGTTTATATTAAGGCATTCTTCAGCTGCTTCATAGGGCTGGCTTATGACTTCACTCCAATTGATCTGTGCTCCTTCCTGAGTAAATTAGACAAGCATGCCTCGAATTCAGCAAAGCAATGTAGTTTGTTAAGGATGATACAGCAAGAAGTTATGAACAGATAACTGCCGAAAGTCATTATTTACCAGATGAATGAACTAAAAAGTTTGTATATTTGCAATGTTAATGCGATGATACCGCCATTCTATCTTAACAATTTTCTTCTGAATTTGCAAAGTGTTCTGCTAGAAGAGATTATTTCTCAATAGGTTGACCATCAAAGATTTACCGTTATCATAGTAGTCTCAAGTGATGCGGTTGCTAATGGCGTGTAACTATAAGTGCTGACAGATGGCGAAAGCAGAGGTTGGCCACCAGTAGTGGTGGTTAGTAAGCACATAAAATGCTAATTGAAAAAAGGTAGCCTAAGCACTTTCCGTATCTACAATGAGAATGGAACTTACTCAACAAGAAGGGAATGCAAAATCAATTACCTGTTGCCCTTATTTTGCAGAAAATACATAACAGATATTGAGAATAAAGATACATTAATCTGCCAAAATCACTTCCAAATTAATCATTTTAAACAACTGTAAATGCTAGATTGCAAAGATTACCAAAAAATTACTGAATACATATTACACAGGACAAGTTCCTTCTAAGAACATATAGAAGCTAATTGTCATTGATTAACACTCAGGTCTACGATAACTTGCTTAGCAAAAACCACAAATTTCGGAAACTAATTACCTTCCCAAAACCAGCAGCCTTTAAAGCCTCCCCATCTGCCACAATTCCACCAACACCTGCATTGTTTATCTGCATACGTTTCTCATCAGTATTGCTTCAGTTTCCACCATTCATCTCTGTCCCTTTTTTACTGTAAGTTGTTGCAATTCTAATTGAAATTCAAGTTATTCAAACCGAAATTGAAGTTTTGAAAACCAAAATCTAGAAAACCTTTTTGGGACTTTTCAGACAACCGTTCCGATCAAATCTTTAGAATCATCAAATATTAGCAACGAGAGCCGGCAGGAAGCGAAGGTAACAACTGATTGCCGGCAGCAAAGGTTAACCATGGGGAAAGAAAATATGAAGTTTTGAAAACATTTTCAGCGAAACAAAGGCACCCGAGGACTACACAAAGAGATGATCGTAATCAAATTTTTACGGCAGTACCGAAAAAGCCCCAGCTACAAAGAGAAAGGTTTTTACATCCTGAAACTACTACTTTATCACAATCCAAGCCAGTCAGATAAATAAATGGATTCCTATAATCAGTGAAATTTAAAAACAAGAGGGGTTAATTTTTCGTACCAGAATATCAAGCTTCCCAAACTGGGTCTTGATAAAACCAGCAAGTGAAGCAATACTGGCAGCATTTGTAACATCAAGCTGGTGAAAGACAACACGACCGGACAGACCACACTCTTCAAGTTTCTTAACAGCTTCAACACCTCTCTTCTCGTCCCTGGCCGTTAAGATTACGATGATGCCATTAGAAGCCAACTGCTTGCATATTCCGAATCCTATTCCTTTGTTTGCTCCTGTAACTACTGCATACCTGACCAGGAAAAACAAGAAATCAATGTTAATTTTAAATTCTTTCTACGTAAGAAGTCATAGGCACTTTCCCAGTTCATGTCTCCAGGTACTAGGAATCTTGACGATGAACGATAGGGTTACCTCTTTGTTGGTTCTGCCATTCTTCGGTCGTAAGTGCTCGGTCTGACACAAAGGATATGTGTCCCACAAGTTGATGTGATGGAATGTCATTTGACATGCTTAACTGAATTCCATCCACAAGAACAAACTCCCTTCTCTTTACCACCTCTCAATTTTATTCATAAATTTCTTTATGAAAAACAATAAGATATATTTTTATATATTATATTATTTATGAGTACAACAGTATATAAATTTAAGCTAACGTGTTGCTAAAAAAAATAACTAAAAAAAAAAAGGAAGGACCCAAAAAGGAGGTCCTTGATTCCGGCCTCTCCCCATTCGCAGAGAACCCAAAAAGAAAAAATGATTGCATAATACTAATAAGTTATATATAGATCAAAGAATCATATATATATATATATATGTATATATTAATAAAATTTTAATATATAAAAATATAATTAATATTTTTTAAACAATATATTTATTATTACATGTTAAAAGTTTATTAATATTTATATATTACCTATCGATTTAAATAAACTATCTTTATGTTAAAAAAAAAAATAAAGATTCTTGATATTAGCTTTTATGATGGAACCTAAAAGGTGATGTTATAGCACATAAAATAAAATACAATTTAATAGCAAAGCATTCATATTTAATGAGATGGACCACTCATGAGAAATGTAATATGATTATCAAAAGTAATAAAATATTATACCTAAGAAACTAGTAAAATAGAATAAATAAATGGAGGAGTTTCCATTTGTATTTACTTAATTGATAATTTCTCTCTCCATAAACTAATTCCTAAAAATTAGTAAAATTTGCAAAGAATGAGGTTATAGATAGTGGATTTAGGAATACTGGGTTGATATCAAAATTAAGATTGCAAATAAGCTCAACCAATTTTCAAAAGCTAAAACTCAATTCACTAAAAAATTATAAACTCAAGTTCAACTTATTTAGATAAATAAAGTTAGTTTTAAGCTCAAACTTAACTTGTTTACAAATCTAATTAAAGTTTTTTTGAACTTAAAGCGAGCCAAGCTGAAACTTATTCATATGCCTTAATATAAAAAATAAATAACTATTTAATTAAATTAATCAATGTTAATGAAATAAATTTAATTTTATTTGTAAAAAAGTTAAGTTTGNTTTACTTAATTGATAATTTCTCTCTCCATAAACTAATTCCTAAAAATTAGTAAAATTTGCAAAGAATGAGGTTATAGATAGTGGATTTAGGAATACTGGGTTGATATCAAAATTAAGATTGCAAATAAGCTCAACCAATTTTCAAAAGCTAAAACTCAATTCACTAAAAAATTATAAACTCAAGTTCAACTTATTTAGATAAATAAAGTTAGTTTTAAGCTCAAACTTAACTTGTTTACAAATCTAATTAAAGTTTTTTTGAACTTAAAGCGAGCCAAGCTGAAACTTATTCATATGCCTTAATATAAAAAATAAATAACTATATAAATAAATTAATCAATGATAGTGAATTAATAGTAAGATTATATATTATATATATTAGCTTTTATATTTTAATTATATATAAGATATAATATATAACATCTTTAATATATATAAAACTTACAAAACTAAACGGAAGTTTAAACTTTACTTATTTAAATAAAGTTTTATTTTAAATTTGAACTTAATTTATTTACTAATTAAATTTAAACTAAAACGAGCCAAAGCAGCTCGTGAACAACTCAAGCCATTTTCAGCCCTAATTAAAATTCTGATAATACCCCCAGCATTTAATGATTACGTTGTGAAGTATATAGTTCAAAGTAGAAGGCATCAAAAGAGAGCAACACCAAGAAACTCTATTAGAATTAGCAGATATACACAGGTCATAGAGCAGCCAAAAGCCGCAAAACCTTGTTATTTATGTCCTCTTAGCGAGATATATATTAAAAGTTTAGAATTTATCTGTATAATAATAGTTTGGATGTCCTTATAATTATTTGCATAAATCTTATTTATATTATTAAAGTAGGTTAACTCGTTCTCGTTTTTAAGTACTACTTTTATTTTATCTTTTTTCATTTGATATAATGAGCCCTTCATTCCTAGAAACTAATCTGCATCCTTCTAATTCGTGATCCCACTTTTTCTCATCCAATTTTTTCTACTGCCCAATGAATATAATTACATACAAAGAATATAGAATTTGAATAATATGTAAGTGTCATGCATAGTCAGGTAATTTAATTAATAAGTTATTTTTAATTTCTTTTGTTATGTTTTATAGATGCAATGAAAATTAAAAAAAAAAAACTATAAAACCTATACTAGGATCCATATATAACATGCAATAAAAATATATGTTAATAAAATATTATAAAACTACTTTTTCTCTAATGAGAAAAACTATCTCCTGCTAAAAATAGAGTTCAATTAAAATCTAAATCCGATTTATTGTTTCAAAATGTTTTTATCATAAGGCCTCCAAACGTAATCTCTCTAGTAATATTCACATATATATTAACAAAAACAAATTTTAATCCATTATTTTGCTAGATAACTAGGCTTAGAATTAGAAAAGACTATGAAGCAAAATATTATATCTCTCTCTTATATCTTTTTTTTAAGGTATTTCTCTAAATAAAAAATCATTATCATAACTCTTTATTATGTTCTTGTCTCCTTTAAACATTAACTAAAATAAATGAAAGAGACCTTTCATTTCATGAATTTTTCAATTACCACAACCTTTCAATTACCACAACCTTTCCATTATATAAGAATTAAACATGAAATAAATAATAAACAACCTTTTAATTGCCATAAACTTTTCAATTGTAACTGAATATGAAATTAATAAATTCTATATCCTTTCAATTGTCATGAATCTTTTAATAGCAATTAAACATAAAATTAATAAATTTCATCTATTTATATACAAAAAGGTAATAATAAAATACATAACCTTTAAAAAGTACTTAACTGCAAATATATATTATGCGATAAAATAAATTGCTTCCATTTTATTATTTCAAATCAATTTATTGTAGCTTTAAAATAAATATTGACGTCAAAACTTTGTTCCCATTAATTATACTATAGTGTGAGACCCTCTAGGTTTCTATATATAGAGGTAATGTATATATAAACATAAACCAAGGTATTATTGGTCATCCAATGTAATAGAATAAGTGTGAATGAGAAACCATTATGAACCGATTACTGCGTAATTAAATTTTTTCATCAAATGATATCCCGATTAGACTATTGCATGTTATTTCATCAACGTTTAATCATTTTACTTGGTTTCCAAGATAAATTAGACTTAATAATACTTACCGTGGTTATAGACTTATAATTCACTATTATCTTAACCAAGTAGTCTTGGATACTGACTCCCTAATCTAAGAGAGTGATGAATTCTAACTTAACTTATCACTATTCTCTCTATATTTTATGTGATACCCAATACCTGTAGTATTTATAATTCAAATAAGGATTGCATTTAACGATACATATATAAAATATATGAATGTCTCAAGTCTAGAGATTATTTGTGGTTGTTCATTTAAAGGAAGAACCAATGACGTTAAACATACGGTGTCCTCTATTAGCAGGTCGTATCTAGTATACCCACTTAACTGTAGGTACCCATTTATATAACTCGAATGTCTTTCTCTTGGTCTAATGAGAATGATCTTAATTATACAACGTGTTGGTCTAAATATCTATGTCCCCTCTAGATATTTATCCGACCAAAGATAACTTTTAAATAATACAATGTAATGAAATCTCATTGATAATACACTTCAATTATAATTCCATACATACTCTAATTATCTATGAAACTATATTGTGAACAGAAAAGTATATAAATACAATAAATACTTGTCTTTTATAAATAATATTCATAAATACATCAAAAATATCTTGGCACATTGAGCATAAATTATAACACTCCCATTTGCACTATTGCCAAGCACTATAGACTCTAAGCTCTAGGCTCCTCACATGGGTCTCATGTTTCTACTAAGGTAAAGCTTTTGTGAGTGAATTAGCAACATTTTTATCTGTTGCTACTCTGCAAACCAATGCATCACCTCTTTAAACTATCTCTTTAAGGATGTAAAACTTCCGAAGTACATGTTTAGAGGAGAAGTACTTACCTAACCACTCCTAACTTGGAAATAAGGTTTTTGATCCATACAACTTCTTAGCTGCTTCAAAAGCCGTTATGTACTCGAACTCTACTGTAGAATCTGCTACTGTCTCTTGTTTATAGCTCCTCCAATAAATAGCTCCATGATTTAAGCAAAACACATAACCTTGCTATGATTTCAAATCATACTAATCTGTTTAGAAACTAACGTCAATATATCCTCTTACAACTAGTTCATCATCTCCTCCATAAACCAAGAACAAATCCTTTGTTCTTCTTAGATACTTGAGAATGGTCTTAATAGCAACCTAATGACCCTCACCTGAGTCAACCTGATATCTACTTGTCATGTTCACAGTATAAGCAATGTCTGGCCGCGTACATATCATTGCATACATTATAGACTCAATTGCCAAGGCATATGGCATTCTGTCCATTTTATCCTTCTCTTTTTGTGTTCTTAGACACATTACCTTAGAGAAATGTACACCATGTCACATAGGCAAAAATCTTCTCTTAGAATTTTGCATATTAAATCTATCTAATACTTTATCAATCTATGTGCTTTGACTTAGTCCAAGTAGCCTCTTATACCTATTTTGGCATATCTTAACTCCTAAGATATATAAAGCCTACTTCTCTTAAGTTTTTCATGGAAAAGTACTTACCTAACCAAGCCTTAGTAAACTCTAAGAGGTATATTATTTCCAATAAAAAAGATATCATTAACATATAAAACTAGGAACACAATCGTGCTCCCACTCACCTTCTTATAAATGCAAGGTTCTTCTGAATTCTTAAGATAGTCAAATTCCTTAACTGCCTCATTGAATCTCAAATTCTAGCTCCAAGAATCTTACTTCAATCCATAAATGGATCTCTTCAACTTATAGATTTTATTAACATTCTTAGGTGCTATAAAACTAGGAGGTTGTACCATGTATACTTCCTCCTTTAACTTTCCATTTAGGAAAGCTATTTTAACTTCCATTTGCCAAATCTCATAATCTTTATAAGATGCTATTACAAGCAAAATTCAAATGGATAAGCATTGCTACTGTTGAAAAAGTTTCATCATAATCAATTCCATGACGTTAAGTGAAACCTTTTGCTACTAGCCTAGCTTTACAAATACTTACAGTCCCATCTATGTCAATTTTCTTTTTAAAGACCCATTTGCACCTATAAGTTTTACCCTAACTGGCGCATCTACCAAATCCCATACTTGGTTGGTATACATGGAGTTCATCTTAGATTTCATGGCTTCTAACCATTTCTCATAATCTAGTGAAGCAATTTCTTCATCATATATCAACGGTTCGTCGTTTTCGATGAGTAGTACATTTTCTTGATGTGTTACAAGTAAATTTAACCTTTCAAATTCTCAACGTACTCTTATTGACCTATATAGTTCTTACATTTCAAGAGCAATCTCTAGTTATGGCACCATAGGTACTTGTGATGTTTGTTTCACACCCAATTGCCCATGTTTTAACTCATTTATGGAATCTTAAGTTTCTTTAAGATTTACTTTACTCCCACTACTTTCTTTAGAGATAAACTCTTTCTTTAAGAATGTAGCATATTGAGCAATAAACACTTTGTGCTCACTTGGAAGATAAAAGTAATATCCCTTAGTTTTCTTTAGGATATCCTATAAATGTGCATTTAATAGACTTTGCTACAAGCTTATTAGAGAATCCACTCTTCACATAAGCATCACAGTCCTAAACTTTAAGATAAGATAAATTGGGTTTCCTCTTAAACCATAACTCATATGGTGTTTTATTTACTGCAGTAGTTAGAACACGATTTAGTGTATATGTTATTATTTCCAATGCATAACCCCAAAAGGTTAAAGGAAAACGTACATGACTCATCATTGACCTAACCATATCTATTAGGGTACGGTTACTCCTCTCTAAAACACCATTCCATTCTAGTGTTCCAAGAGGTATGAATTGTGAAATTATTCCACACTCCTTCAGGTAGTTAATGAACTCTTGACTAAGATATTTTCCACCTCTATCACTACAAAGTATTTTTATCTTCTTACCAAGTTAATTTTCTACTTCACTTTTAAATTCTTTGAATTTATCAAAAGTCTCTGACTTATGCCTCATCAAATAGATACATCCATACCAACTTAAATCATTAGTAAAAGTCACAAAAAAAAAAAGGATCCACCTCTGGCTTAAGTTGACAAAGACCCCCACATATCACTGTATACTAGTTCTAATAACTTTCTTGCCCTTTCACCTTTCTTGGTAAAAGGTTTCTTAGCCATTTTACCTTATAAACATGCTTCGTAAGTATCTATGGATTCAAAATCAAATGAATCCAAATACCCTTCAAAATAAAGTTTAGCTAAGCGTTTCTCATTTACATGGCTAAGTCTACAATACCATAGGTAAGTTAAATTTGAATAATACATTTTCTATTTCTTAGTCTTAATGCAATGAACAAATTCACTAGTAATAGGAATCAACCCCCTAGATCGATCATGCGTAGCTAAGCTAGAGGACTCCAAAGACTCACTTCAAGGACACTAGCTCTAAGCCATGGCTAAGATAGAGATTCCTATTCCGAGTTGGTCTCCTACCGACCTGACTATCAGATCCTTACATATATTAGATCCGCCCCTATTCAGTGGCGATACTTTATTACAGAATATAGCCTAAGAATAGCCGAGGCAAGCTACCGATCCAACCACAGGCATCCGACCCCAACTCGAGCTAACTTCTCTTAAAAAAAAACTAATCGGTCTCCGGCTTGGTCCAAATCAAGTCGGCCCCTAACTATTACCAACACTTTCTGTTTCATCTACTTTGTATCATAGTCCTAACTCCCATCCACTACACGACACATATCTTCTAGCACGATCTTTCCAAAAGGATTCTTTGCTTTTCACATTGAATATTCTATCTCTTTTGCCCCTTTTTAGTAAGTTTCATATAACCTAATTGTAAAATACCTTTTTTGTCTTTTTATACATGTAAAGTAACCCTGGTGGATTGGTATATAAAACCTCACTTTCTTATACGCAGTATCAACTAATCAATACAGAATTATTTTCTTAAGCAACCTTAGTATTCTCGTTATCATTTAACTCTTATCTATTCCATTTAGCAAGGAGTAGTGGCGAGTAGCTCTTTAATTCAAACCGGTGCATCATATTTGGCGGATTGTAAGCCAAGTAGGATCGAGTGGTGTGTCGTATCCATTAGGTAACTGCCCGGACTTTGCTAACTTTTTCTCTATTTGTTTTTTATTTGCTTCATTGTGATGCCACTCCATGTGTTCGACCTTAGAGATGCATCGAATTCGCTGGTATCAGAGCACAGTTTCAAGAGGAAGTGTATGAAGTTGCAGTGAAGTTTTGGTTAGCTTTACCGTTAGTGGCTACTATATTCCTTCTATAGCTATTACAGTATGTTTGTGTGATAACAAGTGTAGTTTCATTATTACTCTATTTTTACTCTATTCCTCATTGGAAAAACAAAGCAAGTTTGTTTTTATTCTCTTTGAGAGATTATTGGGCACTAAAGTTGTTAGTGAATTGTTAATTTGTTAGAGAAGTATTGTACTATGTTAGATTCGAGTATTCAGGGTGTTATTAGTGACCAAAGTAGAAATGCTTAACCCAGTCGTGGTCATAATGGTAGTAATACCTTAGGATTCGTCGATAACAAACTTAATAGACTCACAAACCTTGTTGAGAGTCTAATCATAGCAATGCAAGTTAACAAGCAACAATCCCAAGGTATACCGCCATAAAATCTACTTAAAAATATTCAAGAGAAGGGTTATGGCCAAGCTGGTGGAGTCCATTACCTCGCTCGACCCCCTCAAGCTGGAAGAGCTACTAAACGAAGACTGAAGTTAGAAGAGATCGAGGAAGATGATGAGGAGTTAGATGTTAAAGAGTTTTGGGAGGAAGAAGAAGAAGCTAACTATTACCAAGCATAGGGGTGAAGACGTTAAGCTCCTTGAGGGCTAGGTAATGTCGAGATTCAAATCCCGTCCTACAGTGGAAATGGAGATGCAAATGAATACTTGGAGTAGGAAGAGAAGGTTGAGAAAGTGTTTGAATGTTATGGATATATAGATGTTGTCAAAGTCTAACTTACTGCGTTGGAGTTTACTAGGTATGCTACCATGTAATGGAAGAATCTGAATGCAGTTAAAGCATGAGATGGATGACGAGGTGTTAGAACTTGAGATAAGATGAAAAGGTTGTTGAGAGGTAGATTTGTACCCAAGACCTACCTACAAGATACGTTTGCAAAGTTGCAGGAGTTTCACCAAGAAAGTCAATTTATTGATGACTATGTCAGAGAGTTCTAAATGCTAATGGTTTGAGCCAACGTGGAAGAACCTAAGGTTCGTATAATATCAAGGTTCATTTCTGGGCTCAAGTACGAGATTCACAACATTATGGAAGTACAGAGATTTTATATCTCAGAAAGGCGATAAAGATAGTGCAGAGGGTTAAAAAATAGATGAGAAGTGCTCCGAGCCAACTTTGGCTAATATTCTCCCAACCTCTAGTTCTGTGCCAACCTGTTCAAACCAAGCCGAGGAGGCCATACAGGGTCGAGGATAAGAATAACTAATCTAATGACAACCAAGAGAGCCAGTAAGGCCGAGCTAGTCAGACAGGTCGACTTAAGGTTAGGTTGACCCCAAGGATATATGAGAAAGGGTAGACCTTCGAACAAAAGACTAGCGAAGTGAAGTATTTTAAATGCTTAGGCTTTAGATAGATGACTGCTGAGTGTCTGAACTGACGTATCATTGTGCTTCGAGGAGATATAATGGATAGCACTAATGAGAATGAAACTAAGAAAGAAGAGGATGTAGGAAAGTCCGAAGTTGAAGAAGAAGAGGAGACTTGTGTCTATGCCGACCAAGGAAAAGTGATGACCCTAGTCTTGAGACAAGTATTGAATTCCTTACTAAACTCAGATGAGGACCAAAGGGAGAATCTAGTCCATACCAAGTAAACCGTTAAAGGCCAATTGTATACGATCATTGTGGATGGGAGAAGTTGTACTAATGTCATTACATAGTCTTTTGTTTAAAGGTTGGGTCTGCCGATCTCAAAGCATCCCCGACCTTACAAACTACAGTGGCTTCATGATAAGGGTGCTTTACACATAATCGAACAAGTAACTATACTAATCAGTGTTAGGAATGTGTACAAGGATGAAGTAATTTGCTATGTCACCCCCATAGGAGCTTTACATCTACTATTTAGACGACCTTGGTTGTTTGACCAACATGTTACTCATGACGGATATAAGAACACGTATGCCTTTGTTAAAAATGGAAGGAAGATTATGTTGCAACTCATGACCCCGTCTTAAGTAAACGAAACCCATAATTAGCTTACTTGAACTAATAAGAAGAAAGCTTTGGTAATAAGCCGAAAAGAGCTCCGAGTTGCTGAAAAAGCTAAAGTACCCATGTTCCTGTTAGTTAAGAGATTATTGGAGATGAGGGAATTAGAAGATGTTTCAAAAGAGATCCCAAGCTTGCTAAATGAGTTTTCCGACCTACTTTCAGAAGAACTACCTCGAGGACTGCCTCAGTCTGAAGAATAAAGCACCATATTGACCTATAGCTAGGCATTGCCCTATCAAATCGACCTACATACAGGATAAACCCTGAGTAAGCAGCCAAACTAAAGAAACAAGTGGATAAGCTTATAGATCGAGGATATGTAAGGGAAAGCATGAGCCCTTGCATAGTACCAGTTCTACTCGTTCCGAAGAAAGATGGTTCATAGCGTATGTATATCAATAGTCAAGTAATCAACCAAATTACTATCAAATACAAATATCCAATATCGAGACTTAATGATATATTGGATAAGCTTCATGGTGCTAAGATATTTTCAAAGATTGATTTGCGAAGTGGCTACCACCAAATTCGTATGAGACTAGGAGATGAGTAGAAGACTGCCTTCAAGGTTAGGCATAGACTCTACAAATGGTTGGTTATACCATTTGGACTTACTAATATGCCAAGCACATTCATGAGGTTAATGAACCATAGATGTACCCTCTAATCGAAAGAAGTGTGATTGTGTATTTTGATGACATACCGGTATATAGTACCACCCTGAATAGCCATGTTTAACACCTCTATGATGTATTTGACATTTTGCAAACTAAGAAGTTGTATGGAAATGTGAAGAAGTGTACATTCTACCATAATGAGGTGGTTTTCCTAAGGTTTGTAATGTCAGGAGAAGGGATCTGAGCAGATGAAGAAAAGATCCAAGCTAATTTAGAATGGCCGACACCGAAGAATGCTACTAAGGTCTAAAGTTTTCATGGCCTATCTTCTCTCTATAGGCGATTTATTAAGAACTTCAGTACAATAACCACCCCATTGACCAAGTTGACAAAGAAGAGTGAAGGATTTAGGTAAAACAATCGAGTTGAATGGAACTTTAGAGAGATCAAGGAAAAACTCACCTCGGCACCTATCTTGTCACTACTAAATTTTGACAAGCCCTTCAAATTAGAATGTAATGCATCAGGAGTTAGAATTGGTGCTATCCTGATATAAGAGCAACGACCCATCACTTACCACAGTGAGAAACTTTATGGTATTACCTTAAACTGTTCTATGTACGAGAAGGAGTTGTAAGCCTTTTTCGAGCCTTCTCTATTTAGCAACACTATCTGCTACCACAAAAGTTTGTCATTTATATTGACCACGAATCATTGAATCATCTTAGGAGTCAGAATAAACTCTCAAAGAGACAAGTCAAGTGGTTAGAATTTATGGAAGGGTTCTCCTACGTCATTCGACACAAGAAGGGAAATGCAAACATGGTGGTCGATACTCTATCACAACGACAAACTTTGCTAACCACTTTATAGACAAAACTATTGGAATTCTCACTCATTACTAAACACTATGCTACTGACCCTCACTTTAGTCCTGTTGTTGAACATTGTCAAGAAGAGATAGTTATTGGAGGATATTATTTTAAGGATGGCTATTTATTTAAGGACCGTAGGTTATGTAATCCAAACTACTCCACGCATGAGCTATTGATCAGGAAAGCTCATAGTGAAAGACTATTTGGTCATTTCAGGGAAACCAAGATAGCCAATTTATTGAAGTAGAACTTTTACTGGTCAGGTTTGGCTAAGGATGTCTATAAGGTAGTTAGTAGTTGTAAAGCGTGCAAGCGAGCTAAGGTGAAGAGAGAACCCCATGGAGAATACATGTTGTTGCCAATATCAACCTTACCTTGGGCCTACCATAGTAAGGACTTTGTCTTAGGTTTGCCTCGGACATCTAAAGGTAAAGATTCTATCTTTGTTGTAGTAGACGACTTCAATAAGATAGCACACTTCATTCCATACCATTGAACTAACAATACTTTAGATATTGCTAATTTGTTTTTACAAGAGGTTGTTCGATTACATGGGGTACCAAAGATTATTATCTCAAATCGGGATACAAAATTTTTGAGCTATTTTTGGAAGACTCTTTAGAGAAGACTTGGAACTAAACTTATATTTAACTTCAGTAGCCACCCTCAAACTGATAGCTAGACTGAAGTGGTAAATAGGATGCTAGGTAATCTGCTCAAAGCTGTCGTAAGAAAGAATTTGAGGGATTAGGATCTGTACCTAACAGTTATGGAGTTTGTATACAATCGAATTGTCCATAACACTACTAAGAAGGCTCTATTCAAGGTTGTCTATGGCCTTAACCCTATTATTCCCTAGATATAATTGGTGCCCTAGTAGCTATCGAAGAGAGTCAATCTGGAGTTGACGAACCCAAGAATTACATGAGCTACACTAGTCTATAACTAAGAAGATCACCAGATTCAACAAAAGACAAGACGAAAATTGGTAGTCGAGGCCATCAAATTGTTTCCTTTCACCCAAGAGACTTAGTATGGATTCACCTTAGCCGAGAGCGATTCCCATACTTGAGACAAGGCAAACTATCACCTCGAGCTGATGGCTCATTCAAGGTCCTATAGAAGATCGATTGCAATGCCTACCAGATCGAGTTTCCTAATGACTATAGTGTTTCCTTTACCTTCAACATATCCAATCCGATTCCTCACCAACTAATAGAAGAAGACCCTACGAATGCCACAGAAGAAAGAGTAGAGACCACTCTAGATTTGAGGATAAATCTTTCCGACCCCCAAGCAGAAGATGGGAATCAACCCCCTGCATCAATTACGCTTAGCCGAGTTAAAAGACTCCAAGGACTCGCTCGGAGGATACTAGCTCTAGGCCATGGCCGAGACGAGGATTCCTATCTTGAGCTAGTCTCCTAGCGATCTGACTATCAGATCCTTACTTATGTTAGATCCACCTCTGTTCAACGATGATGATTTATCCCAGAAGACGACCCAAGAATAGTCGAAGCGAGCTCCCGATCCACATCTGACCCCGACTCAAATTGACTTCTCTTCAAAAGAACTAATTAGTCTCCAACCTGGTCCAAATTAAGTCAACCCCTGACTATTGCCAACACTTGCCGTTTCGTCTACTTTATATCATAATCCTAACTCTCATCCACCACATGACACGTGTCTTCTAGCATGATCTTTCCAGAAGGATTCTTCAAATTTCGCACTGAATATTATGTCTCTTTTACCCCCTTTTAGTAAATTTAATGTAACCTAATTGTAGAATGCCTTTTTTTAAAGTAACCTTAGTGGATAAATATATAAACCCCCATTTTCTTGTACGCAATATCAACTAATCAATATAGAATTATTCACTTGAGTAACCTTAGTGTTCTCGTTATCATTTAACTCTTATTTATTTCCTTTAACAAAGAGTGGTGATGAATGATCCTTCAGTTTGGACCGATACATCATATCCAATGGATTATAAGTTGAGTAGGATCAAGTGGTGTGTCATATCCATTAGGTAACTGCCCAAACTTTGCTAACCTTTTCCCTGTTTGTTTTTTATTCACTTCGTTGTGGTGCCACTCTGTATGTTCAACCTCAAAGACACATCAACTAGTATTAAGAATATAAAGACCATTAACTAATGTTCCATCACCGTAAAACACTCCATTCATATAAAATGAACAACTTCTATTTTTAAACTAAAAAACAAATCCCTTGGTATCAAAACATGATATTGAAATTATGTTTTTGGTAAAACTAGGAACATAATAACAATTCTCTAATTCTAATATGAGTCCACTAGGCAAAGAAATGATATAGATTCTTACAACCAAAGCAGTAACTCTTTCTCCATTAGCTACTCATAGGTCCATTTCTCCCATGGATAACTTCCTACTCTCACTTAGACCCTGTAAGTCAACATAGATGTAAGAACTACATCCTGTATCTATGACCTGTGTAGAAGAAACAAAAAGATTGCATTCCATCATAAAGATTCTTGAGGTATTATTCTCACTTGACATCTTTTTCTTGAATTGAATACAATTCCTCTTCCAATGGCCCTTCTTGCCACAATGGAAACATATTGCTTCCTTCTCATCAGAATTAGGCTTTTGTTGCCCCTTCTTGAGCTTAAGTTGCTTACCTTTTTTTACTTACCTACCCTTGGAATTGTTAGTTCCATTAATCTTTCTCTTTTTGACTTACCAATAAAAAGATCCTCATGAGGCATCTTTGACTTAAACTTTAAGTCCTTTTCAACTATCCTCAACATGGCAAGCAAATCTATTAGAGACCTCTCAATTCTGTTCATGTTATAGTTCATGACAAACTGGGAGAAGGAATCTAGTAGAGAAGCCAACATCAGATAAATGCCTAAGTTTTCATCTAACTTGGAGCCCAAGCTCTCGAGCCTCTCTATGGATCCTATCATCTTGAGTATATGAGGCCCAACTTAGCTCTCTTCAACCATCTTATAGTTAAATAGGGCCTGAGACGTACTGACCATTTGATCCTAGCACTTTCCTGGAATAACTCCTGCAAGTGAGCATATATCTCTTTTGCAAACATATTCTCATGTTGGTTCTACAATTTAGATGACATTGCAAATAGCATGAGACACTGGATATCAATAGAGTCCTCCTGATATTTATGATATTGCTCATATTCTTCTATGGTAGCATCCTTGTCTAGTTCTTTGATTTCTTCCTCTTCAAGGGCATATAATTTCCTTTCATACCTAAGGACAATTGTTAACTCCCTCATCCAGTCAAGGAAATTTAGTCTAATGAGGATATTGTCTTTATCAAGAATAGATTACAACGAAATGTTATTGTTGCTATTTGTCATTTTAGATCTATAAAAAAGATGCAGAGTTTAGTGTTTATGAATTTATTTTATAAAAGGACTTTTAAATTATCTCCCACTATTTTAGTCAAATTTAATAGCCCCCTTTATTAGATTCGGAAAACCCTGTTGGAAGGTTTTCCAATGGATCCAAAATCCCAAATAAAATTAATATGCACACAACTGAGCTATACATATATATTATATTATTTTAGGTAGGCCTTAATAAACTCACCAATCTAAAACTATACGACTTTTGGATTTCCTATTAGACTACTTTTTTAAAGTATAACTTTAAAACCCAATACTTACCTATTAAATTGTTAACCTTAGCCAAGTTAACAAATCAACAATTCAATTTAAGTCAACCGAGTAATAAATTATAAAAATTATAGTTATTTAATGTGAGCCTATAATTGAACTGTATTGACTCACATAAAATCCTGAGTAGTTTATAATTTATAATTAGAGGGCAACATTATTGAACCTTGACTTAATATATTTAAGGGATTTTATAATGTCTCACCAATCATGCATACTATTGTTGATCATTAACAATACTTACATACACAAAATAAATAAAACAACTATAATAAAACAATAATGCAATAATCATAGGCCAGCTAAAAATGAGCCAAGACTAGGCCCAAACTAGAAAGTCATGAAACCAAAATCCATTAACTCATATGTAACTTCTCTTTGGCCTTCTGGACTTCTCTATGTCTCAAATAAATATAGATCTCCAATCTTTTATTTCTAGTACTAAAACTAATTTTCTAAAATAAAATATAAAAAATGGAGTACAAATGGAATTTAAATTTAGCTTCGTAAACCCACATATACTCAATTTATATTTTATCTATAGGAATGCAAACCCAAAAAAAATGAAATTATATTTGTTTTTCAAACTTAATCCGTCCAAAGGACACGCAGGCCCTATTTAATAAATCCATAAATATTTACACAAAAACATTTATGCCTAAACCCATGATCATGTACAAGCAATAAAAGCTCCATAAATAATATATACCATATTAACCAGTTGATTCAAAATAATTATTATAATCCAGATATATACAGTTAGAATTACTATGACCAAATTCTCATTAAAAAAATTATTTATAGAATTTCTCAATCATGGATTGAAAAATACTATTGATATCAAACAACGGTTTACATTTGTAAAAGATATAGATGTTTTCGATCCGAAAGCAAAAAATCTCATGTTTCACATTAAATCCATAATGTAAACATGAATAAATTAATCCCATAAAAATTATAACAATTATTTTATGAATCAAATTTAGGCTAATACTAACATATGTTTTACATGTTACATAAGTTACTCTAATGCTACTGTTAGGTTTTATAGATCAGAAAGAACGCAGTAGAAATAAAAAATTAAAAAAAAAAACTATAAAACTTATCCTAAGATCTATGTGTGACATACAATAGAAATATATATTAATAAAAGATTATAAAATTACCTTTTTCTTGATAAGAAGTATCATCTCCTCTTGAAGATAGAGTTCAATTGAAATTTGA
This sequence comes from Lumnitzera littorea, assembly GCA_024138015.1. NCBI lineage: Eukaryota > Viridiplantae > Streptophyta > Magnoliopsida > Myrtales > Combretaceae > Lumnitzera > Lumnitzera littorea. The sequence continues at coordinate 89,869,610 of JAMXBB010000001.1, read as the reverse complement.
ATCCGATTTGTTGTTTCAAAATATGTTCACCATAAAGACTCCAAACGTAATCCCTCTAATAGTATCCACACACATGTTGATAAGAACAAATTCTAATCATTTATATCACTAAATAACTAGGATTAGAATTAAAAAAAAAAAAAAAAACTAGGAAGCAAAATATTATATGTCTTTCTCTTACCTTTTTTTTAAGGTATTTTTCTAAATAGAAATTCATCATCATAGCTCTTTCTCCTACTCTTTTCTCTTTTAAATATTAACTAAAATTAATAAAATAGACCTTTTATTCCATGAACTTTTCAATTGCCACAACCTTTCAAATGTATAACAATTAAACATGGAATTAATGGCAAACAACCTTTTAATTGCCATGAACTTTTCAATTGTAATTGAATATGGAGTTAATAAATTCCATATCCTTTCAATTGTCATGACAATTAAACATGGAATTAATAAATTCCATCTATTTATACATGAAGAGGCAATAATAAAATACATAACCTTTAAAAGGTACTCAACTACAATTATATACTATGCAATAAAATAAATTGCTTCCAATTTATTATTTCAGATCAATTTATTATAGCTCTAAAATAAATATTGACGTCAAAACTTTGTTCCAATTAATCGTGCTATAGTATAGGACACTCTAGGTTTCTATACACGAAAGTAATGTATATATAAACATAAACCAAGGTAACCATCTAGTAACGATTATTGGTCATCAAAAGTAATAGAAAAAATATAAATGAGAAACCACTATGAATTGATTACTATGTAATTAAATCTATTCATCAAATCATATCCTGATTAAATCATTGCATATCATGTCATTAACGTTTAATCATTTTACTTAGTTTCTAAGATAAAAATAGACTTAATAATACTTATTGTGGCCACAGACTTATAAGTCACTATTATCTTAACTAAATGGCCTTGGAAATTGACTCCCTAATCCAAGAGAGTGATGAATTCTATCTTGACTCATCACCATCATCTCTATATTTCATATCGTACCTAATAACCATATTATTTACAATCCAAATAAAGACTGCATTTAACAGCATTAAAGTACAGCATTCCATATATAAGATATACGAAGATCTCAAGCTTAGAGATTATTTATGCTCGTTTGTTTAGAAAAGGGACCAATGACGCTAAACATGTACTGTCCTCTACTAGTGAGTCATGTCCAATGTACCCACTTAACTTTAAACACCTACTTGTATAACCTAGATATCTTTCCCTTAGTCTGATGAGAATGATCTTAATTATACAACGTGTTAGTCTAAATATCTATACCCCCTCCAAATATTTATCTAATTAAAGGCAACTTTTAGATAATACAATGTAATAGAATCTCACTGATAATATACCTTAATTATAATTCCATACATACTTTAATTATCTATGGAATTTTATTAAAAAATATATATCAGTAGAAAAGTATATAAATATAATAAATAATTATTTTTTATAAATAATATTCATAAATACATAAAAAATATCTTGGCACATTATGCACAAATTACAACATATTTATCATTTGAAGTAGATGTAATACTAATACATGGTACACCATTTTTAGTAAAATAAGTTAGATATTTTACTTCAAGATTATTCTTATTTCAGCCATCAAACGACAAGAGGATCTCCTTAGGGATCTACCCTTCCAAATTATTAAGAGATTTATTGGTTTTCTTTTTAATTTTATATAATGAAGCCAATTAACTATAATGTATAGTTATTAATTAATTATGCTATTCAAAGTAATGTTGTTAAACCCAAGTTATTAATTTGTAAGGTCCAACCAAGTTCAATCTGACCCAACTATAAAGCTAATTTAGTCTAACCTTATTTTAGCCCTTGATCGAACTTAGTTCATTATTTTAATGCTTAACCCTCCTACATATCCAAGTTAACTACTCGAACCGGGTCCAACAACACTTAAGTAATATGTAGATATAATGCCATAACAAATCATTTTGACATGTATAATTATATATATTTATATGTCACAATAAGTTTAGCTTAATATTTCTTAATCATGTTGTACAATTGCCCTATGCTTTGATTTAGACAAGGTTGGGGTTAAGTCTAGAACTCGATTTGACATTAATAAATTTATTAAAATATCTAAAATTTTGATGCTAAATTAACTAATATTTTAGTTTAACTCATGCTCATTTAATCTCACTAATTGAGTTAAACATTATAATACTCTAAGTCAAACTCAATAAATCACTAAGTAATTCAACATTAAGCTTTATTTGAGGAGTAAATATCCAATGGATTAATGTGTATCTCTTAGGTACAACCACTTAATAAGTTCATTTTAAAACATACATCTTTTTGTATCCTTATCTCCCAAAAATTACAAAGGTGTAATCACTTAAAAGTGATTATTTTTTAATTGTTAATGGGCTTATTTATGTGAAGGAGGAGATTCAATTGTAATGATCACATGCATGCTATGTGAGTTCTCACGCTACTTATGGCCTCAAATGAGTGACTTGGTAATGACACGCAAAAGGAGATTTAGAGAGAAAGAGGCAGTGAGAAGGAGTAAGTAATCTCAAGGAGTTTAAATGCATGTGTAACGGTCCAACAGCACAAAGATGTTTCTTTGATCTCTCAAAAAAAAAAAAAAAAGTGTCTAAAATTAGGACAGGCTCTTGGATATTTATGGAGTTTAGCCATCGAGGACATATGCTAGATCACTTTGATAATCAATGGTTGAGATGAGTCCTCATATTAATAAGTTCCTCCATAGGCTTATTATGTTGGGTTTAGGCACATGGATAGCCTCTTTTAAGTGCACAAGGTTTTTTGAGAAAGGTTAAATACAAATGAATCGGTTCAACGGTTCATATTTCAAGCCCACTATACTAAATCTCCTTAATTCATCCGATTTTATGGATTTGATCTTCTAAGCCTTATCACTTAGCTCAAATAACTAACTCAGGTTATAATTTGGTTTAAAGCCCATAAAACCATTTTTATCCCTTACAATTTACAATAATTTGAAGTTGATTTATGCTTAAAATGGATATTATCGATAATTTTTTTAAGGTCGTCGAAAGTTTTCCTAAAGGATTTTGACAGTTTTATTATTGTTAATAAACCTTATTTTTATTATAATTTAAAATTTTTTCTATAATGAGTTGTACAGGCACTTTTAAGTTAATGCCACTTTTATCTTCCCATCTCTACCATTGAGTTCTTCACCAGCGAAGCTTCCTAGGAATTGAGAAAAGGAAGTGAGTAGACGTGGAGGATGAGAGCTTTGTGAAGAGTGCAGAGCCTAATGATTCTAAATTTTGTACATGAGCATAATATTGGTGGAAAAACTATATTAAATTTAATGTACTTGTCGTATGCTAAGTATTAAAGGCTAAAAATTGAACAAAAACAAAATTGAAAAAAAGCACAAGCAGAACACATTTATACATTACTAACCACATCTCATAGGGATAATACTTTCAAGGACATGTCCATAATTAGGGGAAAAAATCTAAAGATATTACCATGCAACATGTTTTGATAAAAGGTATATAACTACCAATAATAGTACATAAATTTAAAAAAAAATTATTATTTATATTTTCACTTATTGAAATTATATTGATACTTATTTATCATTAATCCATTTGCAAGACATATTAATATTACTAAAGTTTTTTTTTTTTTTTGATAGTTTGGAGAAAAATTTATTGGTGCACAAAGTTCATGGTACTAATTTCCTACGTTTTCAATCCATTGCTAATAATAGTATGTCAACTCACGTGTTTGAAGAGTTAATATGTACACCATTTTTAGCAATATTATTTACACGTGAAAACATATGATTACTGGAAATACATACGATAAACTATATTGAGACATAGAAATATAATATCACATAATATAAACTCCAAACCCTCTTGTTGATAGGAGATTTTGGATATGGATCCTTTAGACCTATACCGACTTCTCCATGCCTTAAGCTAATTGATTTAGACCTATGACCAAAGTGATCTCCACATGATCATCCTAAATAAGGAATCCCAAAATAAGGACCAAAAGCTATCCAAATTAGGATCATACATTAATGAATAAGTCTCCAAGACTTAGTCAAACACAACCCTTACATATAACTGACACAATAGCTAACATGACCCTCATTTTCCAAGCTTAGTGAATGTTACGACATGCAATATGTGCCCTTAGATTCTCGTTGACTCCCCTCTATATATAAATACAGCTCACTACGGTAAAGCTACATTGATATCCTTGCGCATACTACACTCAAACTCTCTTAAGCACTTATTCATTTGCATTATTGCATTGTTTTTTCAATACTTGCCGATTCAAACATCGGAGTGATCACACTAGACAGTATCTTAATGCTTTTCATTGTGCATTGTTTTACAAGCCTTCTTATTATTCTTTTGAGGCTTAGATCAACTTAACTTTACTAGTAGAATCCTATTGAGAATACCTCTCATAAGATGCAATGGTTTAAGTCTTTGTTATCTGGATTGAGTACAACATACTTTTACTAATTCACTATTGATGGAAAGGTCAACACTAGGGCAAAAGTGCAATATTACATAATTGTAATAAATAAAAAGAAAAGGACATCAAGGCTCCTATGATCATATAGAATGAACCTTATTCTTCTATAAAGATGGATCTAAGTTTGATTACACTTTCCTCCCATGCTCAAAGATAGTCGGTTTTAAATAAATAAATTTAGAAAAAAAGCACACTCAAAACGATGACATTTCCTTCCCATCAAAGAAGCAACCTGAAGGGGCACCGTGGGGTAGGAGAGCCACATTTACAGGACTTTTTGCACCTTCATGGGCAGGCAAGATGCCCTTATTGAAGTTCAGATCGGTTTTGCAGTAACCAGGGCACACACAGTTGATGCACACATCAGGATACATTTTTGCCAGAATTCTTGTATGGGCATTAATAACTGCTTTGGAGACAATATAAGCAGCCAAATCTGCAGGCCAGCCCTTGCTTGCAAGTGAGCCATCTTTGTAATCTTTAAGAAAAACTTTCACAACCTCATCTACCTTTGTTTCTGAAAGGTTTTCAGCATTGCTGAGAACTCCCTTGGCCCATTCATTCGATACTCTCTATAAAAAAAATCACAATATTTATGAGTCTTATGAAATGCTAACCATTACCAAGCCCATGTAAAACAGGATGGGATGGTTATTCCAGTCAACCGAACACTGGAAGGTCCCAACTAGGCCAAATAGGGGAAAAAAAAGTAAAAAAAAAAAAAAAAAAACCGATGTAACGGTTCATATATTTTTGCAACCTATATTCATTGATAGGTGACGTATACAAGATAAGTTAAGATAATATGATATTAAGCTCGAGCTCAAGTCAAGCTTGATCGATCTTAAAATTGTGAGTCAAGCTAGAATGAAGGTGGCATCGATAAACTCAAACTCAACTCGATTAAGCTTATTTAGACCCGTTTTATTTGAAAAACTTCATATTTTTCCTTCTAACTTAGATGATTTTGATTTTTAAACTTTGACTTTTGACTTAACCTCAACTTATGCATGCGATTTGCTTGAGCTCAATTACGCTAACTAGCTCATCGAACTAAATATTGTAAAGCTTCAGTTTAACTTATTAAACTACTCAAGTAGCTCGATCTCAAGTTCTGTTTAACTACTACAATCTAATCGAACTTAAGTATATATCCAGTAAACTCAAGTTTGGCTTATCTATACTCTTGTCAAAGGGCACTTTATAAGGACACTAAATTTTATTTACCTCCAGCTTGCCCAAGGAAGAGGAAACATTGACAATTCTTGGTGAATCAGAGAAGTGTAAGAGGTCTATAAGTGCTTCCACCATTCTTTTGGCACCATAGTAGTTTATGTTAAGGCACTCTTCAGCAGCTTCATATGGCCGCTTCATGGCTTCGCTCCAATGGCTTTGTCCTCCTTCCTGAAATGATGAGATAAACGTGCAGGCATCAATTGACTGCTTTATTTATTTTTTCTTTTTTAATTACAAATTATATATATATATATATATATATGAGCACTACAAAAACACAAGAAGATTTACATGGCAAAGTTATAAAGATGGAAATATATGTGATACAAAACAGTTTTAATCAATTGTCAAATTTAGTTCCACAACCGAATGTTAAAAGTTTAAATCTATTCGTTTGGTATGGACATTTATATTTTGTTACTTCAACTCTTCATCGCCTATAAGCTGTTCTTTCAACTAGAATCCATTAAGTAGACTACTTGATTAAATCAAACTTGAATGAAGAATCTATACGATTTGAACTTAGCACTTCCTACTTTGACATCGCTCTAATAACAGTCAAGATTTCGGCCCGAGGCCAGATCTATAGATTCAACAAGGGATGTAGATGTACTTCTCAGTGAATCAAATATCAACTTCTCATCTCTATAATGATTTATGCTAATTGCTGAATTGAGAAACATTGCTTTATAAAAAGGGATCATTGTCATTCCCAAATAATTACCTTCTCATAGGAAGCAGCCTTTAAATTCTCAGAATCAGCTACTGCAACAACCCCTGCATTGTTTACCTGCTGACACACTCGTTACTTTCACCATAATCTTGATAAATAGATGTTAAGAGTATGTGACTCGTATACACGCAACGCGATACGCTTCACTCTTCCCTCTACTTTACTATGGTTACTGTTTGCATCCCGCAATCTATTAACTCCGCGCTCAACAAATAGATTTATTTAGGTCATAACATGAGTTTAAGTTCTTTTACCAAGATATCAAGCTTCCCAAGTTGTGTGTTGATGAAATCAGCAAGTGAAGCAATGCTAGCAGGATCAGTAACATCAAGCTGGTGAAAGACAACAAGACCAGAGAGACCACAATCTTCAAGTTTCTTAACAGCTTCAAGACCTCTCTTCTCGTCCCTGGCTGTCAAAATTACGTTGATGCCTTTAGAAGCCAACTGCTTGCATATTTCAAAACCTATCCCTTTGTTTGCTCCTGTAACCACTGCATACCTAAGCATAAGAAAATACAAATAGAAATCTATGTAAGACATTGTTGTGCCAACAAACCCGAGTGTCTTTATGCTGTCCACAAATCCCATTTGATTAAATTCATCTGCTTAACGAGCTTCGGTCAAATTTCTCAATATGAACATTTTAGTGTTAGTAAAGAAATCACCTCTTTGTTGGTTCCGCCATTTGTCGTCCTGAGTTCTTATGAGACATGGGATATGTGTTCGACCAAGGAAAATTGTATATAATCCTAGAGCGACTTGGCAGTGCTCCATTTATATAGAGATGGATGTTTTGAATTTTATAAGCGCAAATTACGTCACAGCACACGTTTTCAGTACATCATAGCACCAACTCATGTTCAAACATAGGATTTGGTGAGAAATTGAAACTTTGCTTGGTAAAAATCTAGACCATTTCCATACACTGTTAAGTAATCTGGGGGAGGAATGGGATGGACTCATGAATCATTCGTCCTGTAAAATGGAAATAGCTTTGTTAAAAATTTTGAATTTTTCTTTTTTTTTTTTATTAGATAAGTGCTTTCACGAGTTAAAGATAATAAATTCATACTTATCTATAGAATTCATAAGTTTAAAAAAGAAAAATAACTTTTTATTACCTTAATAATGATAGTAAATGTTTAACCTATATTGCTTAGTCCACATATATGTTTGCAGTTCAAATCTGATTAAAATGGAAAGGATGAAAACGTGGTTTCATTTCTTTCTTTGAGTTTTTCAATGAATGGTTTCTATAGATGTGTGCTTCTGTGAATTTTGGTTAAGCTTAGCCCATATGAGGAATGTTTTAGTAATTTCAACGACGCATGGCACGTCTTGGGCTGCCAAATGAAAATAATAAGGAAACTTGACGCAAGTGCTCAAAGCACAACGAAATTGGCATAATTATTTTAAAATATCTTCATGTTAACGAATGGAATATATTTATGCAAAAAAAATTATGGTAATTAATATGCTAATTATTCATATTTAGAAACTACACGAATGAATATATTTAATTAGATAAATATATCTTATTAATTGTAATTTATGCCGCTATTGGGGGAAAAGGAAAGAAAAATTATAGAAATAACGATTTTGGAAAAATATTCTCATAAATACCGTACTAAAAATCGCTTTTTGAAGAGACATTTCATTTAAAATCAAGTGAAAGAGGTGATTTCAATTCAATCTAAAAAGTACCATATTCTTGAAAATATTTTCGCATCCCACTATTTACTACAATGGATTGGAAATTACCAAGAAAGTAATATGAGAGAAATGAAATTCCTGCAAATATAAAATACATTGCGACAATTTGATTATCATATAAATTTTATGTGATAATTAATTTTTTTAGAGAAAAGAAAATTAATATTGTATTTATAAAAAAACTCTAAAATACTCTTTCAAAAATAATCTTAAAAATATCACACTTAAAATCGATTTTTCAAAATATAAATTCAAAATGAACTAAAATCACATTTTAAAAAGCCGATTTTAAACAATAAACTTAGTGATAAAAGCAAAAAAGGAAAAACCATTGGACTTAAATTCCGCTTTTGAAAAACTGATTTTAACTAACTTTAATAAAATAATGTAAACATAAATAGCAAGGGACATGAGTTGTTTGCAGCAGTCTAGGCTTAGGTAAAAAATACATGTCCTAACCACTATACAACAACATAATATAAGGGATTGTTTGATATAATTAAATTAAAATTCACTTTTAAAATCAGTTTTTCAAAATGAACTAAAATTATATCTTGAAAAGCTGATTTTATACATAAAGTTGATTACGAAAAAGTAATGGACTTAAAATTAGCTTTTGAAAAACCAATTTTAGCTAACTTGATAAAATAATGTAAACTTAAATAGTAAGGTACGTGTGTTGATTGCGGTGGTCAAGGCCTAGGTCAAAAAGGTACTACCTAACCATTACACAACAACATAATCTTAAGGATTGTTTGATATAATTAAATTAAAATCGCGTTTAAAAAAACTCTTTTTACAAATAATATATTTGGTCTTTTAAAAGTGATTTCAATATATTTTAAATTCGTATTTTAAAAAACTGAATTTAAGTATGGCATTTTAGAATTATTTGTGAAAAAAATTATTTTAAAATATTTTTTTAAATACAATATTAATTTTCTTTTCCCTACATTCTCGTATATACTGTTTACGAGAATTAACTTGACACATAAAGTAGTCATGTGGCAATAAAGACGAAACGAAAAGAAAAGAAAAGCTGTCCAACTTTTCCCAAAATTTCCATTGGTCACATATTTCCCGCACTATCTCTCTTTCTCTTTCCCGCTAACTCCCTCAAACAGTGAAGTTGAAGCACTAAGTAACTTGTTCTAGTCACCAACCGCAATCTAAGGCATGATGTCTTTACCTCTCTCTCTTGTCGTCATATTTTGTTTTCTTTATATCTTATTAACACTTAATAAATCCAAATGCTTAACACCAGTAGGATCAAGAATTAAAAGAGTTGCAAAGGTGTGTGCAGTCATCTATTATTTCTCCAGAATCGTAGGTTTATCTTAACTCTATATGTTTTCCTTGTCTATTTAAGCTTTTGTGTTTTAATGTTGATTTATAGGAGGAAAAAAGTGAAATACCCATGATACTTGATGTGACGTTAATGGATAATTTGGTTTTGAGGGAATTTACAAATATCCATGAACAAATATTCAAATTTTGATTTTAGGTTATTTTGTATGGATGGTTTGGTCTTGGTTAACTGTGATTCTAGGGAAACTAAGGGATTCCCGTGATTAAAACCTGAGCTTTTAATTTTAGTAAATCATGACGTAATGTTTGTTTGCTATGTTTTAAAGGAAGCGGGTAATGCCTAAAATAAAGATCGCAGCTTTTGATTTTGGCTTGTCGCAGATGGATCTTAGTTGTGCTTACTATTATTTTAGGGAAACTGTGGATTCCCAAGATAAATAGCTCAAATTTGATTTTGGATTGTTGTGAATGGATGATTTGATCTTTGTTTACATCCATGAATCTTGGGCTTTTGGTTTTGGCTTGTCAAGATAAGATGATTTGGTTTCGTTTGTTGGGAAAATTGTCTAATTTATTGAGCTCTCATTAATAATCTAAAACTTAAAGTTGATTAATTATAGCTTGATGTGATATTTGTTTGTAATCTGTTTATATAATAAGTCTATTTACACTTTATTAAAAGATATAGTTAAACGGTTTACTGTAAATAATTATCTCTCCTAATGAGAGGATCCAATCGGATTATATGTGTAAGTTAGATCCTCTCTTTATTACTCTATACCTTTGAAAAAAAAAAAAAAAATTCCTCTGGCTAATCCGTTGAATAACGTCAGTTGCCAAGAAGAAGGATAGAATAATCTACTGAGACATACGAACGGTTATTATAAATTAATCATGGTTGCCATCAATGTGGGTACTAATAACACAATTATTATTAATCATGAGATATTCCAAACTCATTGGGATCTAGAAAAATTTTTATATATAGTATTAGAACAAATGTAAATAAATTTAGGACCATAACTATTTGTGTATGCTTCCATTTTTTGATTGGTTTTTTGTCATGTTTCGTGTTCATATATCTATCTACTTCTTATTTTAAGATTGCAATTGTGAAAATGTTAATAGATGAAGCTTATACCCTTTATAACATGATTAATTTTTCTTGTTAATATGATACTTCATATGTATTAAAGCTAAGGTTGGATAAAAAAAATCGCGAATTGCAAATGGAAAATCGCTTTTTAACAAATGGTTTAATTCACAATTCAATTTAATTATATATAAATGGTTTATGATTCCATTCGAGAAAGTAAATCAAACTGAACTAAAACATCTTGAATCAAATCGAATCAGTTGGTTAAAAAAAATTTATGTAATTATTTTATGTTTTTTTATTTTTTTTCTCGATTAATCTTAATGGATTTTATCAAATTTTCATATTTTATTTTTTTTAAATTTTATTTTTGGATTAATTATTAACATCAAGTTAAGTAAATTCCATCTAAAATTTCACATCTAAAAATTTTCTATTTCTAAATTATCATTTTCATATATGTTTTTAAATCAAAGATCTAATCTTGATGCCTTTTACATGTTTTTTTTTAATCTTTTTTTCAATTTTTAGTCTCTTTTTTCTTCTACACTTCACTTTTAGGTAAGTAGTTTTACTTCTCACTCCTTAAAATTGTTCATTAGAATAAAGTCTTTTATCCTCATCCAATTAAGTTGGATTTATTAAGATTTTATATAACTTTTTGCTAAATATCATTATACATGGTAAATGTATGAGAAAATCAATGGAAATATATAAAAGTTTAATGGAAAGAAAAAAATGTTATTAAAGATAAAATGTTTAGCGAAAATTCAACATAAACAGTTTGAACAATGAATTAAATCAGATCGAACCAGTTTTAATTAGATTTGAAAAATTTACGAATTTAACCATATAATTAGTTTTGATTTCAAAATAAAAAAAAGAAAGAAAGAACCGAACCATTATATTAGGTTTGGTTCAATATAGTAAAGGAAGGCAAATCATATCAAATCGAATCGCATACATACCTTGTTAAATCAAACAATTAGTAGCTAATTGTGCATCTTTTCTCTCATTCCAATTTGTAATGAATCAAAGAAAACATCATACTTGTTTCGATTATGCGAACATTCTATTGTGGAAAGTTGATGAAGCCATTCATGTTATTCATTTTTTTAATGAAGAAAATATATATATTTGTTACACCAATCAAGCCAAATAATGATCCTTTTAATTGTGATTGAACCAACTTCAGATGATGTGTTAGATGACTCTGATGAGGATTTTGCTTGACAAGCTCCTTACTCTTGATTACCTACAAAAAGCTCCTCTATAGGTATGTCTACAAAGGCCTTCCGATGCTTAAATTAATAAGGATAACAATAAAGAAGAAGGAGGGGAGTTAAGGGTATCTAAGCACTAAGGCCTTTTAGGCAAGGTGCTTGAAGGTTAGGAGGTATATAAAAAAGAGTGAATAGTTTTCATATATGAATGGAGTCTCTAGATCTTCTTATTTATCAACTCTCTTACATACAAGCATAATCTGACTCGTTTGTTAAAGGTACTAGTCATCCTTTATTAATAGATCTCTAAGTTTTGCTACATTTGAAGCCTCCTTTCATTGATCAACCTTCCTCTTCTAGAAGGAGTCGATCCCATTCTAGTAATAGCAAACAAGTTAAGATTTCCTTTTTTATCTAATTGCAGCAAATACTGCAACTTTCACCCTCTTTGGTGCTCTACCAAGGTGCTAACATGCAATTAGTGTATGACCTCCATCGCTTCAGATATTTAAAAGAAAGAAGTCATGAACTTTAAAAAGGAGGGAACTCAAGCGAAAAGACTATAGAAGGGCACTACTACTAGAAAGCCTAAGGCTAATAGCAAGACAGAGAGATTTGTAAAGAGATGTGTTATACTATATTTATTTCCTCAATACCCCATCATATTTGTGATTCCAATTATTGCATTTCTAGTTGTTATAGTTCTTATTCAAGCTTTGTGATTCAAGACAAATAATATAGGCTAGACTTGTTTTCTTGAGTGAAAAGGGTGTAGTGAAATCTTCGAACAAACACTATGAATTTGTATACTCATGCTTTTAAGGAAGGTAGATCCAGTCTTTCCTTGCATCTTGCTGGATCGTCGCGTTCGTCCTTCTTCTCACTTTAGTCTATGAAGTTATCCCCCAATCAATCCAAAACTAGAACTCTATTGAAAAAATAAATTCCTTTCATAAAAGGGCTTTTTCAATTTGTCTAGTTTCGTTGTGTTCTTTGCTTGATTTAAGGGCATCCCCCTTTCGCTAAAAGATTTGCCCGAGTGATTGTCTTAATCCTAACTACTCCTTGCAAAGGGGACTACTTAGTAAGCTCTACATCTAGGGTTCTAGAATCATACTCAACCTCCAAACTATGAAGCTTCTTTAGATAGTGTAAGGGAATACAACTACTTAGATACGTATTGACTTGAGGTTCATTCGTACTAACAACTGGTAGGGGACATGTGTCATGAAACTGACAAAGTAGCTTTAGGAGTTGATCGATCATGACTATAACAACAGCTACATTTGTGATCTACAAGTTTGACATTCTTAAGGCATATTGGGTGTATTGGTCATGCTATGGATGTCAGGCGGTAATTAATGAGTTAAGGTAGGACACTAATGCTAAAGGCAAAGAGAGAGTGAGAAGGAAAGCAAGGGCATCCAAGTGTGTCACGGGCAATGAGCTAGGTATTAAGGAGCCCACAAGGTAAGAGGTATCCTTACTTGTAATATTCAAATGCTACATAAGGTTTGAGGGTGGGGGGTTCTTCTTACTTCGAGCTCAATTGGTCCATTGGTAGAGTTATGGTACATCAACCAAGACTTCCAGCTTTGGGCTTACCCCATTGCTCTAAGAAGGTTCTCAGTAGGCTACTTCTCACAAGGCTTAAGGATGGTCGAGGTATTCAAGTAAGTCAAGACTCATGGATAGAGAGAGTAAGAATTGTTCCTTTAGGAGTTGATGGGACTTTGTTAGCCCCTACACTCCCCTTCCCTACTCTCTTCAACATCGAAGACACAATGAGTAGATAACTAGAGATGTTAGGCTCAAAGCAAATGAAGGGTGGCTTTAAGCAAGAGCCTGCTTGTTTTGGGTAGTGACGTGATCTCTAACACATTAGATCAGGCCATCTAGATTGTACAGTAAAGTTTAGCATGATTGATGCAACTATTAGGTGCTCGAGGTGCTATGATTGTTTCTAAAAAGAGCAATGTGCATTTATTGCTTCTTCAAAAATGGCTACATACATGGGAAGTCATCATGCATGGCTATGTCAACAATCCAAAGTAGGACACCTACATAACCAAAATATAGGGCACGTCTCTATAATAGGTGCATACTTTAGGAGTGGAGGAAACCATTCATTTCCTTTTTGAGCTTATCTATATAAAAGGGTGCTTAGGGCCTCATTTTTCACTTTCCACATTTCACTTAAAGGAGACCTTGCCAAAATCTATACTCAGGAGCTCACAATTTGTCCCATTCTTTCTTTACTCTGGCTTCGACTATAGCCAATCAAAGTACATTTGATTCTCAATGTGAGTCTTCGCATGGGTCTATTTCGAGAGAGATCAACAAGGACTATGAGTAGATAGTCCTTGAAAGGGTGCTAACCTATTCCCTTGGAAACGATAATGATAGCGGCAATAGATGACAATGATGGTGATGGGGTATTATTAACTTGGCCCAAGAGAAAGGTTTGGGTGAGTGGAAGGCCCTTAGATGTGTATGCACCCGACAATGAAGGTAAAGAGCAATGGAGGCCTTACATACAACCAATAGCAATGAGAAAGCGTGCGTTCATATATATTTTGAAGAAGATGAAGTGAAGCTAAAGTTGGTCAATCGAACAGTCAAGGATGTGCTTAGGTAGCGCGTAAAGCTGCCACAAGTGAGCAAAGGGCCTTCGAAATAGGGGATAAGCAATCATTCTTTATGTATGTTAAACTGTTCAAGTTGGGGCTAAGGTTGCCCTTCTTGGAATTCTTGATTGAGGTGTTTTACTACTTTCGAGTAGCTCTCGGTTCTCTTAATGCCAATGCTTAGGAACAACTACTCACCTTTAGGGTAGTTTGTTTATGGCAATTACAAAGACCTACAACCTGTCTGTTTAAGCATCCATTCTAAGTGAAAAGGGTATCAAATGGTAAGGTTTATATCATTGGTCAAGGAGGCCAATTAAAAGTTATTGACAAATTGCTAAATAAGGTAGATTATTGGAAGGAGTATTTTTTTTCATATCCGAACATTTAAGTGGCCAAACTTCCCAACAATTTGGACCGTGCCAATTCGAAACAAGTTTGTAAATTATCCGAAGGTAAAGGATGATAAGGAAAAGGGCAAGGTGTCATACCTCATTAATTAAAAAAAAAATCTATCCATTAGCCATTACTCAAAAGTATCCAAGGATAAGGGGCTTTCTAGGTTCAAGACATGTATCTCTTAACACTTACTAGAGAGGGGTGGTTAGATGTCCTGTCATGACCTTAAAAAGGACCTAATAAGATTGTTTAAAGTTTTCATATGACATGTGTACTCATGATATAAAAACCACTTTACAAATTAGAAATTGCAATATTCTAAATAATTAATTATTAAGGTTTCTAATTTTTAATTTATTAACTTATTGTAAAATATGAATAACTATGAATATCTAATATTCTAGAGTCCTCCAAAACAACAAAAAAATCGATATCTCTTACTAAATAATAAGACAGGAAAAATTAACTTTATAAATTATAAGAAATACTAAATTATACATAATCTTAATATATAAATATTTTCTACATAAAATGTTTTTATACCAGTTATACACTTCTCAATTAATTTTAACATTATCAAACTTATCTTCAATGTGCATTTAGTGCTTGAAATTCACCCAAGTCCCAGTTTAAATGAACTTACAAAGAGATTGTAGGGAAATGAGCAAATCACAACTCAGTGAGTTCATTTATTATCACTATCATTCAAGTAAGTTATCAAATATTATTAGTACAAATGTAATACATGAAAAGGAAACATACACAGTAAATGCGAGTAATATATCCATAAGAGTTCGAAATTATGGAAGGTGTAGATTTATGTCGTCTATACATCAATATTCCTCCATACTTACCTGCACGTGGTACCTTACCTTAACCGCATGAAGTTGTCAAGATGCATTGTTCCTCCAAATGACGCTCGACTATTACCTTAGTCAAGAAAGAAATACCAATCCAAATAAGTAGACTCCAACTAAGGCCATCCACTATTAACAAATCATATCCAAGGCTCTTCGAGCATAGTTAAGTAAATCCTCTTGTTACCAAAATATATCTAAGGCTCTACAAGCATAATAAAACGAGTTCTTTCACTATTAATTAGAGATATCATGCTAACTTTACTTCAACGATAAAAATATCATCAACGAGCGCTACGTGCCCCCATAGAAACTATATAAGAATCTATTTAAGATAGGAAAAACGTTTTTAAAAATACTTTTCTAAAAAGTTTTGCAAAGCTAGCACTCCCCATAAATATACCAGTTGAGTTATAGACATACAATAAATGTAATCGATTATTTTGGTCAAATATTTATATTTACCGATTTAAGAAGGTGATCGCACAAATAATAGCACATAAGGCAAAACAGTCATTCAAATATATAAGCACTATTAACCAACAATATATCAAGCAAGTATTAGGTACAAACAAATAGCAGGTTATTGAAACTCTTTCACTTAGATTAATGCTTACTCTTCAAGCTTTTAGAATTTTCAAAACTTGACAATTAAGTACCTAAAAAATAATAAAACTTATGAGTATTAAAAAAAAATAGGCTCCTTAATTAACTAATGTATATTATAGTTTGCCTAATTTTCTACTATAACCTAAACATAACATCATCATGGTTTAACTTATTCATTGGAGTAAATAGGAAATATTTTTATATATATTTTGTAGATTATGGTATCTTATATATTTATTTATTTCTCTTCATTATTAGTTTATAGGGTTAATTAACTTAGTTATTCTAATTATTCTCGATTTATCTTAAATATTTAGTCTTGTATAACTTTTTTTCACTCTAACTTTGATTTTTATAAGCTTGTAGTCGATTTTTATCATTTTTGGACGTAATTTTATGTAATGGAGTCCATTTTAAACATTGAAACCCATATTTTTCAATATGAGGCTAAAATGTTACAAATTTTATTATTTTAGCCCAAATAATTTTATTTATCAATTTTGAACCTTTCTTTATTATTTTATAACTTAATCAATTTCTAAATTTTATATATTTAGGCTAATTTATTTTTAAATCCATTTTACATTAACTTTATTATTTCTTCATTTTAAGCTTAATTTAACAATTATATTCATTTTTGTTATTATAATAATTTTTTAATTAATTAACTGTTAGTATTTTCTAATTATTTTCCTAATTTATGATTTAATTGAAGATTTATGAAAGGTGCTAACGTGGCACTTTCTCAGGAGTCAACGTCGCATATTTGTTAATTTTTCCTAATTTTATATTCTTCTAATTTTGTAATATTAATATATATACACATTTATTTTATTATAATTTATTAATTGTTGTTTATGGGCTTCCATTTCTCCTTATGGGTTTCGACCCATATTTACATCCATATGTATATATTTATTATGTTATTTTAAGTAATTATATCACAATTATGTATGCTCTTGTATTCTTGTATATATACATGTATTTACACTTACATTATACCAATACTATATGTATATCTACACATATACAAATACGTATGTACACATATTTATACTTATATTATACTAGTATTATACATATTTTTATGCATGTGCGTATATGCATATATATTTTTATGTTTACTTAATCTATTTGATATCATACATATATATTTACTTATGTAATTTTTGGTTTTCATATATCTTTATGTATGTATGTATGTATAAATACCTAATTTACCTTATGTATATGTTTATGTATATACTATAGTATATATATATGTATATAGGCACATGTATATATGCATATATATATCTATTATTTTCCTACTCATTTACATATACATGTATTTATAATTCTTTCTACTATAGTCCATATACATATAGTTCATATATTTACATATACGTAACTAGCTTATGACATGTCCATACATATAAGTATATACATATGTATATGTATACACGTAAATACACTTTAAAAGAAATAAGTTGTATAGATGAAATTACATACATGTACATAAGATTTCTACTATTATATGTATTTGTTTTACTAAATAACTCATAATACATAAACATGAAAATACATAAAAATATGAAAGAAAAAACATAAAACATAATTTTATATAAGAAAAACAATACTAATATAATACAAAGATTATATAATTACTTGTTCTTGAGGAAATTTGATGAAGAAATCCCTCTCTTATTCCCCTCTTGATGTTGATTAAATATGGAGTATCTAGTATATGTGAAAGTGGAATGGTACTTTACACTGACTGGTTACTCTCCAAACTTTAGCACAAACTAAGCTCGTCTTCTTTACTGTAAGCCACTGTCCACTACACACATGAATCCTCACGCCGATCAAGAAGTTCCCACAGACGCTTCAGCCTCTTACACTCACAACCCCATCCTTATATGTATAGCCACTATCCAAGCACGCTTAGCTAATATCAACAATTTAAGTGCGGTTCTTCATTTTTTTTAATATATATATATATATATATATTAGTATATATATTAAATATATTTTATTTATTTATTTATGTAGGTAGTTGTTTAAGAATAATATATATATATATATATATATATATATTAGCTTAGGAGATTTCTTTTAACATTAAGTTTTTTTAGGATTTCTCATTTAGAAATAAAAATTAGTAAAAAAACCTTTTTTAAAAAAAATTGGGACATTTTAGAGAGTTTTTTTTTTAAACACTCAAGAATTAGGATCCTTGAGATTTTTTTTTATTAAGTTAAATTGATAAATATGTAAATCCAATCATTTTTTTTTTTCAAAATTAAAATTAACCAATACACTAAAGTTTTCGAAAAGGACAACGGTTGTCTAATCCCAATTAACAAGAACATAGTCACCTTCAGGGCAACATTAAAATCTGTAAAAAATTAAGTTTTTTCATTTATTTTATTTTTATTTTCTTAAAAATTTCATAAAAGGGATAATTGTGAAAAATAAGCCTAGTTTCTAAAAAGTAATAGTGGTACTCATTAAGGTTTAATAGGTTAAGCCTTGAATTCAGAACCTTCTATTTTTTTATCAAATTAAAATAAAAAATCGGTAACTAAATCATAGTTAATCTATCTAATTGATTACGATTTCTCTTTTTTTCAATTCTAGTCAAATGACGATTTCAAAATTTTATTTTTAAAATAAAAAAGAACTAAAATTTTCCCAATTTCTCTAGTCAATGATTAATATTGAATGAGTTAGGATTTAGTATTTATCAGAAAACGGAAAATGAAATTGAAATGGAAAACTGAAAGTTCAGACTCGATAGACTAGCTTCATGCTAGGTTTAGTCAATTATTTGTTGAGAGGAGTGACGTGGAGACCACTATGGAGCTGCTCCAAAGGCATATTTTGATGAGTTACTTGTCTTTAATTGTTCAAGTGGTTTGCATTGACCTGCTTGACTATATGCTTAAGTATAACCGTGAGTACCAACAGTTGAAGAGGCACAACGTAAAGTCTCAAGTAGGTAAGCTCTAGGGGTACTAAAGGAGGAGAAGAAACTTTATGGAGATCAAAAGGTATATGCTAGCCTCTCGATCTGGTCTTATAAGGGCGAGACCTTGAGTGTCCATCCATTAGTCGCTAGGGTGGCTTCACTAAGAGGGGCATTCATCTACACAATGTTATGGGCGAGGCCTTTAGGTGTTACCTCTCAAATCCTCATATATGTAGAGCCTTCGCATGATTATGGTGATAGAGGACACTTCTTTCTCTTCCTCGATTTTTCAACCAGTGTAGTTGGGGGTGCTTAGTGGGATAGTCTATGGTTATAAGGAAACCTCTTCTCATGACTTTCTCTTTTCAATTTTAGTTTCATTTTATTTTGCACTTATCTATGATTATAATGACTTTGATCAAGTATATTTAGGCCTTTATTATTTTATTTGCTTACCTTCTTCATTTTCTTATTTTTTTTAAAAATTTTGTTTGTTTTTTCTCATTTTATTCTATTTATATATGTTTAATTATATTGTTTATTTGATTAATTACATTAACAAATCAAATGTTGCCATATGTCAATTGTAAATAGAAAAGTTAGTTATGTAAGGATTTGAAAATGTAAAGGACTTAAAAAAGAAAAAATAAAATAAAATAAAGGTTTGGGAGTCTTAAAAACTAAAAATGTACTTCTTCTAAAAAGTTCAAATACAAACTCCAAATAGAGTGAGCTTTCCCAATTCTTATAAAGCTAGCTTGCTTTATGCATGATAAGTGATTTACAAGTATCAATGTTGCAAAGACTAAGCAACATACATAACAAGCCTTCAATTAAACAAGTCATAACTTATTGACTTTTTTCATAAGATGAATGTGATGAGTATTATATCAAGCAAATGCCATACACAATAAATGATACAACAATAGTTTATCACAAATAGTTGTTAAGTAGGATAATATAATAGAGTAATGCGTCACAAGAAGTAATTGATACTTATTGACGAGTATCACATAAATTAGGCATTTTAGAAAGCAAGCCATGCTTTTTTCTTAAGAATTAAGCATGAAGTAACTCTTTCAAGCATCTAAATATATACTTGTTGGAAAGCTCTAATGTTATTTATATCACATCACCCATATACAATATGCCGTTGATAATTCTATGTAACATGCTTTAGATGTGTTATGTACTAAGATTGCTTAATACATAAGAAGTACCACAAATTATCTTAGCTTAGCGGTACTTGTCAAGATAATTTCCACTATGTGCCAATAAAAATAACATGATTCTAGTGCTAAGGGTTTAATGAGATAAGTATTATGCACTAAAAGAAGTATTGTAGGTAATAGTAATAGCTATAATATACTAAGGCTTGCATGGGCTTACTAATATTTATAAAGGGGACTGTCTTACTGCCTGACAGTACAAGAGGATAATAGATGATGGAAATTTATTTCATACAAGTCTTATACGCTAAGAAGAGTACTCTACTATAAGGGAGAGATAATAATTGTAATATATGAGGTTTTACTTGAGCTTAATGGTACTTGTCAAGTGGATTACTCTATTACTTGACAGCAAAAGTGACGAGATGTTAAGAGTTACTTAGGCTTAAGATGCATAGAGTACATATTTTCAAGATGCATACAAGAATCATTGTCGAAGATAAATTTATAATCTTTTCCCTAGTAAAATTCCTTACTCCTCTCATTAATTATGAAATTAGTAAGACAACTCAAATTCCTTCTTTTATCATAAGGATTTGAATCTCTACAAGGAGTCAAGCAAAACAAGGTTCATATTGATTCTCCAAATTTGTATAATAGAATAATGATGATCAACTTTGGGATAATGGTTGAAGTTGGAGGCATTCGACAAAATCAATAAACTTAAGCTATCAAATAGGTGTCAAAGGTAGTTCCGACAGCTACTCTAATTTTTTAGTCATAACGGAATTGGATAAGTGTCTAGAGAAAGATAATAAGGACTATGTTGAGAGAATATCGATATTTTTACTTATCACTTTACTTGGTATTTATAAACATGACCAGCGAGCTTAATATGAAAAGTAGATTCCATTTCTCCAAGATATCTTCTATATATTGTGAAGAAGATATCATGATCGATGAGCTTAATATGGAAAGTAGATTCCATCTCTAAGATATCTTCTATATATTGTGAAGAAGATATCAGGTCAAGCACGTGCCAACATAGACTTTCCTTATCTGAGTTGTTCTCACGTAATCTTCTTTTATTTCTATGAATCGGGCCTATGTCTTAGACTAATGGGCTGAAGCTCTAAGGAGTTAGAAGGAGACAAAAGCCCAACATGCTTGTTTTGATCAAGTTGGCTAAGCTATTGGAAGTTCACTCCTTACTTTAAGGATGTCATCCAAGATGTCGATTGCTCAACTAAGTCACAATAAGGTCGATCAAGCTCTAATGAGCTTGCCCAAGGCTCTAAACAAGTTGATCATAGGCTTATCTATGCTTTGATAAGTCAATCTAAGCTTAGAAGACCACGTTTAAAATAGTCTATCAGTGAAACCATTTAGAAATTGATTGATATAGTTAATTTAAGTTATTAATTGTTCAATAGTTATTAAAGATAGTAGATTATTTACAACTTGGAAAATTGACAATTGAATCTAAGATGAACTAAGACAAAAAAGAAAGAGACAAAGTAAAATTCTCTTGGGACTTGGCTTGGTCGACATAAGCCTTAAACCCCATCAACCTAAGCCTTTAAAAGAGCCATGGAATCCTAGCTGTTATGTAAGTCGACAATCTAAGGTAGGTTGATCCCACTCTTTCTATTAATCTTGAGGTTAATTGAGTAATTCCTAAGTATGCCTACTTTAGCATAATAAGTGAAAATTTCAAACCAATGAGTGGGAGAAACTTAAAAATAAGTCTAGGACATATAATCTTTAGTATATACAGTATTTAGTTAATGTTATATTATGAATTAGGAATTTATTTGAAATTATATAAAAAAACTTAAGTATTGCTCATGTATTGTATGTGTGTAGAATTGGATTTTTCTTAGATATACATTATTTGTTATGTGATATGTTCGTTGTGAGAAGTTACCATGGTATGATGGATATGTTTGGTTAAGAGGTGTTGAAACCTCTTGGTTCATTCAGTTGTGGTCTTGAGCACTATGGGTTCATTATAGAAAAGAGGTTTCAGAATTTTCATATTGTCTTAGAATCTTCGTAGTCAACATTATACGTAGTCATGAAATCACCGAATTTAACATTTATGTGATCTTGGGATTTGTAAATCGAATTCAATGATGAATTTGGTTTTAAAAGTATAATATATTTTTTTTTCAACCAAAAAAGAGTAATAATTTACTACTTGAAGAACGGATTACATTAGTATCAGATACTTGAAATTGACTTTTGATCTAAAATAATAAGACCAGACAGAATAGATTGGTAACAACAAACTTGGATCGGGTGGACCTGGCTTGCATGGTTAGATAATCCGCAAGCTTGTTTACTTCTCTGTATACATGTGAAATGATTGCTTCTGTCTTCATCATTTCTTGAATTTTCCCTTCGGAGTATAATAATTCCTCCAATTTGTGATCGAGGGCTGGTTGATTAGCATGCATGCAAAATTTGAGTCCCCTTCTCTTTCTACAATTTGGATGTTGAACTCACAGCATAGTTTTAATCCTTCCTCCACTGTTTTCATCTCCATTTCGTTAATGCTACGACAAGGTTGATGACTTCAAAACGTAAATGAAACTCGTCCATTACAGTCTCTAAGAAGTCCCCCAGCAGCTGCTAATTCGCCCGACATGGATCCATCAGTATTCTGCAACTGGTCGGGCCAGTTTGGTTTCATCTAAAACTTAGCACTTTCCCGCCTCTGTTTGTATTCTTTAAGGCAGCTTGCTTGAATTAAGGACATAGGAAAGCTTCTTAACATGCAGCGTATAGCATGGATAGTAAAACAATATGTATAAAATAAACTTTTCAATAATTCATAATATTCAGTTATTCAATTATACATAAAAAAAAAAAAAAAAAAGTACACAAGAAATCTTCGTAGTAACCTAATATCTGGAGATATATCAATATCCTAAACAAAACTACTTGAGATCTAATACTAAAATTAAACACTACCCTAATAAAATCTAATTTGCTTATTTACATAGATTTTAATTTTTTGAAATACCTAAAAAGGAAATAAAATACATAAAAGATAATGACAAATAATCTATAAGCAGAAAGAAAGTATACTAGGATAGATTCTAAAATTTAAAATAGAATCACAAAATCAAATATACCAAATCAGAAACGCTTTATACGTTATCTATATTAAAGTAAACTTCAAAGATTATCTTTTTAATAATACTGCTAACTATAATTAGTAATAATTATAGAACATACTAATTGACCCATAACAACCTTTTCTAAAATAAAAATAATGTTCATCTCATTGAACACAAGGAGCATGGCAATCAATCCTTAGATTCCAACACTAAAATTCATATATAGATCACATACAAGAGTTTCTTAAGATATGTTTATAAAGCCAGACAACCCATTTTCCTTTGCAAACATCAAGCATCTTCGGGTGTTTAAATATGTAAAGTTGCGTCCCCGAGTAACGTTACCTGGCACTCTCTCTCCTTAATTTGTCTGACAAAGTCAGATGTTGGTGCTTAAATTGTTTTTTCCTTCTAAAATGACAAAGTCAGGCTCAGGCTCTCCCTCTCATCAATGAAGCACCGATGTTTTTTTCTTTTATGTTCCTTTTTTCTTATTTTCTTAGTAACAAATAAAATATTACTATTAAATTACATAATATTAATAAATAATTTTTCACAATTAAAAATCTTTTAAACATATTTTATGTACTACTTGAAAGAAGAGAAGTACTCCTTTATAAAATAGAGAGTTATTTAAAAAAGAGAATTACTTAAAATATTAATATAACAACCTAAATACCTCCTTAAGTAACCATCTGATAAACATGGTCTTAAATAAATTTAGGTCTAAAGCCCTTCAAATTACCTTTTTTTCACCCTTCCATAAGCATAACTAAGCTAAAAATAGTAAAATAATTAGGACACTCATTGTCCATAGGTGTATAAATAAATAAAGCCACTATTCGAAACTCGCTCAATATTTATTTATGTTTAATTTGATCATATTCGAGTCAAGGAGGAGCTTAAGTTGCTGAAAGTAATTTATTTGAATCAAACCTGGACTTGGAACATATTTTTGACTCAATAAGCTCTTAAGTCTAACCATGCTTGAATGCTAATTTGAGTTGAATTCAAACCTTAGTATAAGTTTAATTAAAATAAAAATTAAACTTAAATGAGTATAATCAAGTCAAGCTCAAATTTCAGATTTTGAGTGTTTTTGCTGGCAATGGATACAACAGAGACTCAAGCCGTGAAGATGCAGTGATATGTGAGATTGAAGTATACAACCATGAGGCAAATTTTGTATATCTCTTGACTAGATAGGTACATCAAGAAATACTATTTAGGCCAAATAATCTAATAACCTCACCTTTTAAAAGCAAATAGGGATATTAAAGAAGATGCAATTTTTAGCTATCTAAGAAGGAACGCAAAATCTACCTATAGCAGTATTGAATTTTGCAGTTGAAGGAAGAAAAGGTAAGTCTGTCATTTGAAAACCATTCTAATTACAATAATGCTAGGATTGGATAGGATAAAATCTTTTGAGAGCCACTTTTGAATACACTGTCGAATGGGCCGTGTGACGAGCTTCCCTGTCGGGTTCAGGGCGTGACATTTATTTAGGGTATGCCGAGATGCTAGAGACTGGAACATATATATATGTAATGTTCTTATAATATTACACATGGAACGGAAAATCTTTGTCTTATGGGATATCTGCTAACAATACAAACGTCAGAATTCCTTAAAACGGATCATCAGAAACCAAGAGGAACCAGATATTGATGGAACAATACACATACATGAGGCTTAGGGAAGCATTAATATTTTTTTAGAAATGTACAATTTCTTTCAGAGAGAAAAACGAGCCAGAGGGTCCATCCTCAGGAAGCAAAGCCAACGAAACCGGGCTCTCGGCTCCTTGTGAAGCATCCAGAAAGCCTGTGTTGTGAGTTATGTCTGTTCTAATAAAGCCAGGGCAGATACAGTTGATTAGGTATGATGGGAACTTCTTGGCCAGCATCCTTGTGTATGCATTAACGGATGCTTTGGAGAGTATATACGCACATAGATGGGGTGGCCATCCTTTTCCTTCTAGCTGGTCCTCTTTGAAGTCTCTCAGAAGTTCTTCAAGTAACTCGTCGATTTTCTCCTCGGTGAGATCTTCAATGTCACTTAGGATCTGCTTTTGCCTTTCTCCAGGTATATTCTGAAGTAAAGATATTTTGTGCATATTTCATTTTAGATGGTGAAAAGAAAAGAAAATTAGATGTTGCTTTGTTGAGCATCATTTGCTTGTTTTTATGTAATGCAGCAGAAGAAATAATTTTAGTCCAACTCCAACACATGCTCGACAACTAAACGCACGAAACACTAATATATGAGACCCAAAATTATCGAATTTCTCAGGATGTTATCCATGTAGTTACGAAGAACTTATATCAAGGAGTAGTCTACATAGTTACCAAACTTATCAAGAGGAGGATGACTGTACTGATGAAATTTTATCAGATGAAATCCTGAACGTTTTCAGGGGTATTCTGTGGTAGTCAGTGGAACTTAATTCTTAAAATTATGATTATAATGAATCATGAAAGTAAGCTTAAGCTGATTTGAGGCTAAAAGCAATCATCCTTCCTGTGAAAATATTTGGTAGGAGAAAAACAGCCATCGGCATTATAGCGCAATCAGTGATTTACCTCCAATTGTCCTAGAAGAGAGGATACATTTACTATCCGGGCCGAACCAGACACCCGAAGAAGAGGAAGCATTGCTTCAACCATTCTTTTGGTGCCATAGTAGTTTGTTTTCAGGCATTCTTCAGCCAAGGCATGATTCTCCATCGATATGTCATCCCATACCTCACCTTCCCGCGGCTGCATGAGCAAAAAGATCACCCAAACTTTAAGCTTATGATAAAAGTCCCATCAAATAGACCATTTAATTAAAATACAGTTCAGACGACGGTACAGAGATTCCATCTCTTGATACTCGAGTACCATGTTAAGTTTGTAAGTCATAAAAAAGGGTGAAGGCTAGAATACTACTAACAAATCCTTGTTCTCGTTCCACAGCCTTGGCCAAATTCTCAGGGTCCATGATGCTTCCGCTAACTCCGGCATTGTTGATCTGTATTTAAACTTGTACTGTTAGCATAAAAGACGGAATAAAGAACTGGACTGAATTGACATCCAGGAAAAAAATTCGACACTAGTTCAGAAAAATTGATCTGAGAGTTTTCCAGTTCACAAATTAACGAGCATACAATCAAAATGAAGGTAGTTCATTCATTGAATTGTGCTTTATATCACACGAATTTCGTATATGGTAACCTCAATCTACGTTTAATCTCGACTTAAGTTGGATTAGACTCTCGACCCCGTCGAGCCAAACTTAACAAAGCTCGACTTTAGTCAAATCAAACTCAATTAAACATCGACAAAAACTTAAGTGGCTCAGGAGTAGATTTTGTTCATTTATATTCCTAGTGTAGTAGATGAACCCTAGAAAGAATTCAAACAGCTCTAAAGTGAATGCAATATTTTGGAAATACCAAAATGTCGAGCTTGCCGAACTGTTCCTTAATGAAATCGGCCAGAGAAGCAATGCTAGAGGGATCAGCAACATCAAGTTGGTGATATACAATATTTTCGGAAAGACCAGAGTCCTTCAGTTTCTTTACAGCTTCAAGACCTTTCTTCTCATCTCTGGAAGTCAAAACCACTGTGACTCCATTAGAAGCTAACTGTCTGCATATTTCAAATCCTATTCCCTTGTTTGAACCAGTGACAACTGCATACCTGGTAAGGATATTTAGGGGGGAAAAAAGCATAAACATACCATGTTATGTCCAACGAAAAAAATTTGTTTTCTCGCACCTTAATAAGACACTTGGTTAGGTTACTTGTTAGTATTATGCGTAGAAAACAGAAGAAATAAATGAAATGTTATATTGTTATGACCTCTTTGTGGCTAGAAATGTTGACGATGCTTCTGCCATTGTTGCAGCCTTGGAAGAGGAGATGCTTTTTCTTTTTCTCTTTTTTTTCCCCTTAATTTCGCCGAAACCTTAGAAGACGAGACTGAGAAGCGGATTTGGAATTCAATAAGTTAAAGTGTACGTACGTCCAGCAATTTGTTAAATTTTTCATTTTTATAACTTTATTTACATAGCGGTGGATATTGTCAATATCGTATGTTGATGTGCAATATGTACTGTAGTAGTGAGTACCGTTTGGCTTGATACAGTTCGACTTTACCATAAAATTAAATATAAAATTAATATTTTAATTTTTTTAAAATAAAATATAACTACATAATTCGATTTAAAAAATTTTTCAATATAAAATATTACGAGTCAAATTTTTTTTAAATAAAATATTACATATAAGATTGTATAGCTTTGTGACGTTGAGGATGGCAATATACGACGTGTTTCTTTTGATACACAAGCGTATATCTTGTTCTTTGAATACACGGCCTTGGGCACGTATTATATTTATATGGGCACGTGTTTGATTCTTTTGGCCATATACCATGTCTTTCCTATTTTTATCATTGCATGAGATAGTAATATATATATTATTTATAAACACTCGATTACTTTATTGTAAAATATCATTACTCCTTTCTATTTGAACTCTCACAACACATCTTAACCAATTTTCATTTCTAAAATTTATTAACTTTATCTTAGTAATCTATTACTTTCTATATTGATCGGAGCATTTCTAAACTCATATATATGTCGTGAGTCGTATCAATAAATTTGCACTTTTAACTCGATATGTGAGTAATACTGCTTTAAGACTAACAACAAATCAGTTCAATTATTGATTCCATTGAATAATCATTTATGTTCATTTTATTCTAGTTGCTAATTTCACTGAAATACAAAAGATGCACATTTTCCAAACGGACATTGAATCTTCAACGAACCCAATCTTTACAAATTCAATTTTGATGAAATTTTTTACAGAGTTAAAAAGATATATTTCAAACTAATTTATAAAAATAGCCAAAAATTTTTCCGAAGACGGAAAGTATTATTTTTTGTCTTTTGAATGGCCAAAAATAAAAAATTCATAAAAATTCAGAAAAATGTAGAATTGAAGTCCAACTACTTTCGAAGAGTTTTAAAAAATCTTAAATTTATTTTGGGTGGAATGAATTCGGAAAAAAAAAAAAAGGACATTTACGTGCCCTGGGGCTTAAAAAAAGGGGTACTAAGGATTCATAAAAGTTGAAAAGGGTGAGCATCAGGTAATCTATAAATTCACGAGACATTTTGTTACACGTGTGTTAAAAATTTGGTTTTACCTTTTTATACGTAAGCCTGACAAATGTTTCAAATATATTGACGAATAAACCCATTTTAGACGGGAGATGGAGTGGAGGCCTTCCAACCACCCCTAGTCCGTCCAGGGAGTTAGGCATACGATGGAAATCATGGTCCAAGTCGCATGGTTGGAGGTTGGGACTTGGGCAACGGCAGAGAATGGACGTTAGCTTATTTGAAACCTACGCCACGAACGATATCGAAGTGCGTTATACTTTCAAGTCTTTGACCTTTAGTCGTGGAATGTGTCTTTTTTCATTTTTTTTTTTTTTTTTCTTTTTTCCTACCGTCGCACCACGGTTGGCTATCACAGAATATGCTCTCTCCAATCACACAAGAGATTATTACATCCACATAAAATAGAGATAAAGCCACAGTTAATAATTTAACCTTACACGTTTTTTGCAGTTTTATACTGATAAATTATACATCCAACTGGATGTTCAATTACTAAAATTATTTTTTTGTCAACGACCGTTAACTAGATCATCATTAAAAACAAATAACATGTCAAAACATATAATTTTTGTGCGATTGATTTTGCATAGAGTGAGTGTTAATTTTATTTATTTTGTTTTAATATTTAACAACATCATTTTCTTTTAATTATGTCAGTTAGATTTCATATTTTATTGATAATATATATATTTTTTCTTGATGTGGATGCATGTTTAGCATTTGATTAGTAGATTAGCAAATGTGAGATTAAGACTTACGGTAGTTACAATATTATTGGTTTCTAATGATGATTAGGTTGGCAATCAGTAATGAAAAAATACAAGACAGTGATGGCAACATCTAAACTTCTAATTAATTGTATAATTAACAACTTAAAATATAAAATATAAAATTGTAAAATTATGAAAAGTTTATGTAATCATCGTGAAATTATTCGCCTATAGAACTTACTTCATCTAGTAAAATATTTGTTGTTCTATCATAAAAGTACATATATATATATATATACACACATATATGTAAAAGGCTTTTATCCAATAAAAAAATAAAAGGGAAAGGTAAGTCCATGCTTTTTTTCCCCAAGAAGATGAATCCATGCTTGATTTGTTCACTTTATTACCATATGATAAATATCTTTGGGTAACTCAAATATTTATTAAAATATTAAATGAAATAAAAATTCAAGTCCATAAAAATAACAGACCTCTCAAATTCAGAAAAGTCACAATAAACGTAAAGTAAGTACCTATACTTTGGGATTTTGGTAGTTTAATATGTGGACTTTTGTTATTTTATAATTTAGTGCCTATTACGCACTTAGTGAGCTATTTTTGCAATGTACAGATAATAAATTATTAAAGAACAAAAGTTTTGGTACTAAAGTGCCCTAATACTGAAATAAGGCACTAACTATGCTTGTAACGCCCCAGAATCTAAGACGCTACAATTCTGCCATGAATCCTTAATTTCTACTAATACGTCAGACATCTAGAAACCTACAACTTATCTAAAATCCACAAAATAATAACATAAAATCTACCAATTCACAATTTAACAACCTCAAATTTATATAAGAGTAAAATGTCTTCCACTCAAATTCCATAAATGCTAAGGATAATAACATAATCGAAATCTACCATAGCTCCACAACTTAAACACGAAAGGATTGTAGATCATATACTAGAGTTTCATAGCTCTCACAACGATTAAACCACTAAATCCAGCAACATGAGTCACAGGCAACTCTAAAACTATACAATTCTCCTAAACAGGCAATCATAACGAAAATAAACACAAATCCTTTAGTCTCTCCTACAACTGATCTATGATGTCACAACTTCATCTTCATAATAATAATAATCTCTTTGCTCATCATACTATAAATAATCAAATCCGTAATCCTCAGCATAAACCTTATTATTTACTTCGTAACTTGTCCTTACAACTAAAAAAAAAAAACAATACTTGTAAGGTAATCCAATACCCAATACGGGATACCATATACATGCTCATGAAACACAAGTATTAGTTAAACATATACACAAATACCACTATTAAATGCAATAAGCAATAGTTTTATATGTTTCATTTAAGCCTACAACCATCATAGTCTCAGCGTCTCGAGACTTAGGGTTACTCACGGCCTCTAATACGCAATATATATAAACATCACATAAGCATTAGTGTTGGCTACTCCCCAACACTCGAGTACTATAAATCAACCTAGATCTACTTGGATTATTTCAGTGCAGGACTCCACAAGGGATAGCATCGCGTAAAGATCACTAGGTGCGTCACAACACCATTGGACTTAACCAATGGGTAGTTGAAACCAAACACAACTAGTAACACAATTAAGTTTAAGTATCAATTTAGTTCGATTTATATTCGTTAACCTAACACACACATTCAACAAACATGTATCATATACTTAGAGCTCCTATCTTAAAATGATCCAACACCACGTGTCTTTTAGTACCTGTTCAAAACATAAACGCTAGCTTAAAATTTAATAACTTCGCAACTTGATACTTCTTTCTCCTAAACTCTACCCTCTACTCCATACTCTAAGCTTCCAAATCACAATCCATATATCCTTTCAATATCTTCCTAATATAAACACGTGCGACACTAACATTCATATAAGTCCCAACATGCTATCCCACACGTACAAACGCAATGTACATCGCTACTACAATCCACGCGTACACACACCTACTACTTGAAACCACAACTTTTACACATACACACACACACACATAAATTCCACGAAACATGACACACACATACTCACACACGATACACACTAACCTACACCTCACACGCACTTATGATTCACATTCTACATACTAACGTACACACCCCGAACTGCACAGACACACATGCAACCGCACATTACACACAACCACACAAGATACGGTATACATACACTACACATCCTAACACCACTTTACAACACCATTAAGATATAATTTTCATCATAACCACATCACCATCACTACACTAATAATATCAACACCTCCATTCCAAAACTTAAAGGAGTCCTAAAAACATAAATTGGAAAAGGTAGAATGGAAATAGAAGGAAGACTTACTTTGTTATGGAGGAAAGATTGATTCTTGATGAAGTCCTTTTTCAATAACATGAATCTTGATTAAGGATTTGGAGTTTAAAGGAGTGCTATAGGTTCTTAGAAAGTATCATAGGTTTTTGTGAGAGGTTTTTGTGAGAGGGAGTTATGGCAACTGTAAGGTACGGTTGATTGAATTAGTGGAGAGTATAACTCTTTCCTAGATCAAAATGCCCTTGGTATTAATGTGTAAACACATGCTATACCGATGTTTGAATCTTTTTCCATAACAATTTTACCCTTAATACTTAATTACATGTTATACTAATGTTTGAATCTTTTCTTGTGATACTTTTGCCCTTAATACTTGATATCAATTCATATGCCATACCAAAAACTAGATATAAAAATTAATTATTTCCTATAATTTCCTTAAATTTATTTATTTATTATTATTTTTTTTATTTTTAACTTGGGTTTTATAATGCCATTATCCTTAAAAAAATCTAATGATTTCCTCCCACGTTAAATTGATGGAACCCATTATTATATCCTACTATCATTTACGTATATTAATTAAATGCTACGTGTATAGCCACCTAACACCTAGTGGTATAAACATTGAAAATTGATTCTCTAATGGTCTAAATCCCTTCTCTCTAAATTATATGTATAATTAGGTTGGAAAAAAAATTAATGATTTAGCAGTTGTGGATGATAACTAGAGGTATTTATATTTACCCATACATCCCAAATGGCACCCAAACTTTATCACATGTGTAATTTATTACCTTCACTTTGAAAAGATCGGTTTATTATCTAATTAAAGTTTACTTGGTCATTTTTACTATCTAAACTATGGTTCGGTTCGGTTCGGTTCCGTTTGGTTCAATTTAGTTTAGGAGCCAAACCAAATCGAATTGCATTTGAAACGATTCAATTTAAACTCTTAATGAATTGAACTGTTTCTAACGATTTGAGGTTTTGAACCGAATTGCTTTAAATGCAATTCATTTTGATTTGAACCACTTTTCAAAAGGATCATTTTCTTTTTTGATAATAATAATAATCATTGGAGTTTTCAACCAATATTTATGTCCGAGTTAAGAAACATTATATAAGAATTAAAATCACATAACATGATAATATTGTATAAAAACATTTTATCTTAATGATAGTAAAGATATGTGTGTCAACTAGAGATGAGAAATTGTGAAGAAAAATGAATAGATTGTAAAAGTTAAGAGTAAAATGAGAAATGACAATAAAATATATATATAAATTGAGTTAGATTGAAATATCAATAGAGTTTAAAACCAAAGGGTTTGGTTCAGTTCAACCCACCAAACGAATCACGAACCATTTGCGCACTTCGTGAATTGAACAGAAACACAAGAACCTCATTTTGCAATTCAATTTGATTCAATTTAGTTTAATGAACATACCTAAAAAGAACTAACTCTATTAAGTTTGATTGCCAATTTAAACATAAGGATGAACCAGAAATTAATTGTCGAAGGCCATGGTGTGGCAAAAGGACACCTCTAAAAAGTTTCACAACCCCCCACCAAATGATTGTCGACCACCCCTTAACCTTAGGATCGCCGGAACAACTACTTATGGAAAAATAGGTCACAATCCACGTCAAAAAGTGATTTGTTCAATCTACTAGTGATCATTGATCAATTCCTAGTTCGTCTTTATATATATATGTTAGCCAATGTTGTTAGACTCAGGTTTACCTACGTAATTCAACTCGGTTTGATCTAATCCTCCCATAAAACCAATCTCAGATAACCATTTGATCCACATTAACAATGATTCTAGTTCAACACAATTGATCCAACTTGATTCCTATGAAAATCCACTAATTTTTTTAATTAAACTATATTATTTTCGCTTATATTTTTAAGAAAATATAACAATTGCTAAAAAGATTAATGTGAATTAAAGAAAAAGGAAAAATAAACTATAAAAATACTCTCGGCTTTCAATTCTAAAATATATAGGTAATTTTTATCATTTTATAAATAAATATGAATAATATTATAATATATTTGTTGACTCGATTCAATTTGAGTTCAAACCCAATTGAACCTCTCAATCCTTAACTTCTTCTCGCTCTCAAGTTAACCTTTCGGTATAGGTTTGATAACATTGATGTTAACAAACATATAAATAAAATTAATTCAAATAATAAAAATAATCATGAAAATTTTAATTGAATAACAAATTGATCTTTTCTAAATATAAATAATAAATTATAAATTTTAATAAAATTTAATTACTATTCATAACATTAAACTTTTTTTTTATTTCCATGATGATATGGCAACAAACTAGATCGTGAAACATCAATTATGGCAGCCAACATCACTTTGCAAACATCAACATTAAATAAATAAATAATAACATCAACTCAATTGTCAAATGCATTTCTGTCATCATTCTGTGACCACATGGGATGTGGCCCAAAGTCGTCATTATCTTTTCCCATCTTGATGCCATTGACCAGACCAGCAAATGGACGAGATGGTTTTTGCTTGTGTGGATAACGTTGTATGTTGATGTCCTTGATTCTATGGTATTCATTGTCTCTTCTATCCTCCTCCCTTAGCATTTGGATTTGGAGATTTCGGGGAATGGACGGTTTTTACTATGAACCATTTTGCCTTATCCATTTATTTATTCCCTTAAAATAATAAAAATGTGTATAGTTTATACTGAAATTATAAGAAATTAAATGGTACCACAATGATATCATAAAACTATTCGATTTTCTAATTAATTTTTATTATAATTCATAAATTGAGAGAAATTTAAGATGATAAAAATTGAAAAGACCTATTTCTCTTTGTCGATATTTTCTTTTTGATGGTATGAGTTGCTTGATATGTTGGTTCCTGTGGAAATCGAGTTAGCGTACAAACTCAATTACATGGCATTTAATTAATCATACAGATTATATTATATTAATACAAGAGCAAATGAATTTGAATTTCCTTAATTTTTTTTAATGTATACGCTTAAAATATTGTTATGTATAATCAACGGTTAAAATTATAAGAAAAAAAAGAAGATATCATAATAACATCACATGACTATTATAAATATCCAAATAATATTAACAATTAATTTGTAAATTAAGGAAAATTAATGAAAGATAAATTAATATGATCCAAATCCAAGACATGACTAAGTGGTTTCAAGAACATGATAGAGATGCAGTGTTGGATTCAAAAATTTGGGGTGTCTCGTCCATATATTTTAGGGGCGTTTTGTAATTTATCAAAAACTTTAAACTTTCTTATCCACTTAATTTTTTCATATGGTAAATGATAGATATCTTAAAACATATGGTAAATGATAGATATCTTAAAATATATTGTAGATACACGTGTGACAGACCTGAAAGTATATGACGCAATTTTCGTTAGCATAAACGCAAGGAGAAAATAAGATCAATGTTTGGGAAGAATTTTAAATAGAAATTGAGCTTTCTCGTATTAAAATAAGAGGGTTTTTATGGCTATGCTAGTAATACAGCTTTACTATAACATTGGATAATATAAATTATTGATTGAAATTGTTTTAATCCATACCATCTATCTCATTAAAACGAGTTAATATGTTACCTGAACAGCATGCTATTATCATTTATGAATAAAAAATAGAAAGATCAATTATTACATAATATTAAACAATAAAAGAAAAAGCAAATGAAATAGAATTTACAAAACTAAAATATAAACCATTATCTCTACTCTCTCAAAGAAAGAAAAAATCATTTCATAGTAAAAATGACTCAAGCACAATAGAATCTTGCATTTATCAATAACATTACCGTACAATTCTTCATTTGGCTATATATTTTCATTCTATTTCCTTTTTATCCCATAAAGTTTTCTTTTTTTTAGTGTTTTGGATATTTGATTAAACTATCGATAATAATTCTATGGTTTTCATGAAATTTTTTTGTACAATCTAATTATAATGAAGAATCATAACCTTAATCATGCCATATTGTTGTAGCATTTGTTTAAAAAGATCGAGAGTAGTTAAGGTTTCTACATTTTTGGAAAAATTACATCTTCGACATTCTCTGTCGATAGTTAGTGGGAGAGGGAATACTATAACTTTGAATTCCTGTCGACAGTTTAATATCACTACCAGTAGGAAATCAAATTTACAGTATTCCCTTCCTACTAACTGTTGACAGTAAGCATCACATGCTGATAGAGAATACGAATGTATTCTATATTAACATTACACTATCAATAGTTAATGAAAATATAAAAGCCTTAACCTAGTCATTGTCAACAGATGAATTTATTGTTAATAGATAAAACTAGGAGAGCTTCTGTGTCCTTATGCACTATTGACAATTCACTGTTACTGTCAATAGTGTTTGCTAATATGTTAACTGATAGATAGATTTTGTTGACAATTTTGTGTTTTCTATCGACAATTATATTACAACACATAATTATCTAATTTTTATAATTCTATTCAAATGTAATTTTATGAAATTCATATAGGTTTGTGATTTTTTGGAAGAAGTAAGATGAAGCGGCCAATGACATCGAATATGCATTACTTGTACGACTCGAGATCTCTTCTTCTTTTTTTTCTCAATTGTATTGTTTTTACTTTTATTAGTATTGAAATGTCATGATTTTACTTCCTTGGTTTATCCTTACACAGGCAAGACAAGAGTAAGAAGCTAAAGATGGATGAACATCCAGTTAAGGGAGAGGTTAGTGATGATTTTGTTTCATACATTTTGATTAGCTTAAGATAGTTTTAGGTTACTCTTATATGATTCTATTTGTCTTTTTTTTAGACGCTTGTAAGGAGAGTTGAAAAGTAGTGTTTGTCTTCCTAATGAATCGATCTAATAACATTAGATGTAGACATATGTCTTCATGGGAAAGACAAAATCAATTTCCTTCCGTAACATCTTACACATCAGCAAAGTGCTATTAGGTAAAACAAATTGATGTGAGAGGGTATGTATTACTTTAATCTCTACTATTCCACATAACATTTGTTTTAAGTGTTGAGACAATCGTTTAATGCAAGTTTTCATACCAATAAATCCAATGAAAGAACATTAGAATTTAATTAAGCTACAAATGACTTAAGAGACCATCGTGGTGTACGATAGCATGGACTCAACACTACACAATAAGTACAAAAGTGATGTGAAGAGAGTGGTAAATTGTTTTCATATTCACTCTAGACAAATCAGATGCTACCTGTAGTTGAAATCAACCTATGATTACTTGGTGATGACAATTTGGCATGTTGGAATCATGGATACTGTATTCTGTCTACAAGAATTTACAGATGAGGATGTTAGTAGATTCAATAAAGTCATTTTCGATTGGTCAATTCAGATATGAGTTATGGGTAATGCTCTTATTTTTTAACACACCCACTCATTCAATATAATTCAGAGTTTCAATAACAGTACTATAGTTCCAACAGTCGTATGTACGTTCTAAGTGTCTGAAAGCTCAAGGCCAAATCTCTAAGATCGAAGGAAATATAAGACCTTTATTTTTTTTATACTTTTTAACATTTTTGTAAACCCCATCATCATCTCATTTATTCTCTTGCTAAATGTCCTTATGTTGTTCCACGAATTGCAATTGTCAAGGATCAATTAAACATCTTGTTAAAGCTAGTTAAATGTGAATTAAATACAAGGAGGGCTGAGACAATCAAATTGTCACGTAAGCACTATGAGAAGGCAAAAGAAGTCAAGACCCAATACAAATCCAAAAGAATATAACGAATTATATCATTGTAAAATGATGTCATTTGTCCATTTCTATATAAATATTGTAAATAGTCAAGGGAAGCATTTTTTTTTTTTTTTGGTTAAGAAATAGCAGTATTATATGTCAAAATCAAGGAATGTTATGTATAAACCCTTGATTGTATTGTTTTTGTATCACAAATCAAAACTGCATTATACCGTCGACAATCTATGAGAGTTTATCGACAGTATGTGTAAAAGATTTAAATTCCGAGAGTCGAATACTATTGATAATATGATGTTTCTATCTACAATATAAAGTGTGATGCGTCTCCAAGGTCGAACACACGGAGAGGCACTACAACAAAGCGAACGAAAAAAGGAAACAAAAAAAAAAAAAAAAACTAGCAAAGTTCAAGTAACTACTGAATGGATCTGATATACCACTCAATCCTACTCAGCCAACAACCCACCAAATATGACACACCGATTCGAATTGAAAGTTCACTCACAACTACTCCTTACTAAGAGAATAGATAAGAGTTGAATTATAACAAGAATACTAAGGTTGCTCAAGGTGAATATTTATGTATTCAAAGTTGAATGATTACTCGTATACAAGAAAGTAGGGGTTTATATACCTGTTCACTATAGTTGCTTGACATATATGAAAAGACAAAAGGGTATTCTATACTAAGTTATATAAGACATACTAAAAGGGGTAAAAGAGACAAAAAAATATTCAGTACGGAAAAAAAAAATCATTCTAGAACATTGTGTTAAAAGACACGTGTCACTTAATGGCTGGATATCAGGGATATGATACAACGTAAGCAAAAGCAAGAATACATTACAGTCAGGGGCTGACCTGATCTAGATCAGGTCAAGAGCCAATCAATTTGGTTAGGAAGTCAGTTGAATTGGAGTCAAGCACCAATGGTCGATTGGAGAGCTCGGCTCTACAAGCCTTTCTTGGGTTACCTTTTGGGTCAGGACTTCGCAGTTGAGCAGGAGCATGTTGGACACATGTGAGGATCTGACAAACAGGTCAACTAAAGGTCGAATCGGGATAGAAGTCCCTATCTCGGCTATGGCTTAAAGATACTATTTTTCGTACAAGCCCTTGAAGTCCTTGAGCTCGACTTCTTATGATCGGTCTAAGGGTTTAATTCCTATCATCTACCTGGGGGTCGAAAAGATTTGTCCTCAAATCGAAAGTGATTTCTGTTCGTTCTTCTGGGGTGCTCATAGGGTCTTCTTCTATTGGTTGATGGGGAATCAAATAGGATACACTGAAAGTAGAGGAGACACCATAGTCATCAAGCAACTCGATCTAATAAGCGTTGAGGTTAATCTTCTTTAGGACCTTGAATGGGCCATCGGTTCAAGGAGATAGTTTGCTTTGTCTTAAGTGCAAGAATCACTCTCGGTTGAGGTAAATCTATACTAAGTCTCTTGGTTAGAAAGAAACAGTTTGGCGGCCTTAACTACCAATCTCTTGTTGTCTCTAATTGAATTTAGCAATCTTCTTTGTTACGGATTGGTGCAGTTCATGTAATTCTCGAGTTTGATCGACTCCGAATTGACTCTCTTCACTGGCTACTAGGGTACTAATCATGTCTAGGGGAATGGTTGGGTTAAAGCCATAGACGACCTCGAATGGGGTCTTCCCTATAGTGCTGTAGACAATTCGATTGTATGCAAACTCCATGACTAGTAAGCACATATCCCAATCCCTCAAGTTCTTCCCTAAAACAACTTTGAGTAGATTGCTTAGTATCTTGTTCACCACTTTAGTTTGGCAATCAATCTAAGGATGCCTACTAGAGTTGAACACTAGTTTAGTCCTAAACCTCCTCTAAAGAGTCTTCCAGAAATAGCCCAAAAATTTCGTATCTTAATTTGAGACAATAATATTTGGTACTCTATGTAATCGAACAACCTCCTGCAAAAACAAAATTTCCATATATAAAGTATCGCTAATTCGATGACATAGAATGAAGTGCACCATCTTGTTGAAACGGTTCACTACAACAAATATAGAATCTTTCCCTCTAGATGTCCGGGGCAACCCTAGGACAAAATCTATATTAAGGTTGGCCCATGGTAAGGTAGGAATTGGTAAAGACATGTACTCTCCATATGGTTTTCTCTTCTCTTTAGCACGCTTACAAACTTCACATTGAACAACTACCTTAGAGACATCCTTAGCCAAACTTAACCAGTAAAAATTCTCTTTCAACAAATTGGCTGTCTTAACCTCCTTAAAGTAACCTGAAAGTCCACCGCTGTAAGCTTCCTAGACCAACAATTCTCGTGTGGAGCAATTTGGAATATATAGCCTGCAGTCCTTGAACAAATAGCCATCTTTAAGATAATATCTTATAACAGCAATTCCGTCCTTACACTATTCTATGATAGGGCTGAAATGAGAATCATGAGCATAATGTTCGATAATTAATGAGAATCCCAATAATTTTGTCTGTAAAGTGGTTAGCAAGGTTTGCTGTCGTGACAAAGCGTTGGCGACCACATTTGCACTTCCCTTTTTATGCTGGATGACTTATGAGAAACCTTCAATGAACTCTAACCACTTTACTTATCTCTTCAAAAGCTTGTTCTGACTCTCAAGATACTTCAATGATTCGTGGTCAGTGTAAATAATAAACTCCCGTGATAGCAAGTAGTGTTGCTAAACAGTAAGGGCTCAGAAAAGGCAGTACATCTCCCTTTCATATACAAAATAGTTCAAGGCTGGGCTACTCAGTTTCTCACTGTGGTAAGCAACAGGCCATTGTTCTTTCGTCAGGATAGCACCAATTCCAACTCCCGATGCTTCGCACTCGAGTTCAAAGGGCTTGTCGAAATTTGGTAATGAAAGAATTAGTGCCAAGGTGAGCTTCTCCTTGATCTCCCTAAAGCTTCACTCAACTCGATTGTTCCACCCGAACCCTTTATTCTTCTTTGTCAGCTCAATCAATGGGGCAGCTATTATGCTAAAGTCTTTAATAAATCGCCTATAGAAAGAAGCTATGTCATGGAAACTTCGGACTTTAGTGATATTCTTCGACATCAACTATTCCAGAATATCTTGGATCTTCTCCTCATCTGCTCGAATTCCTTCCCCTGACACTACAAACCCTAGGAACATCACCTCTTTTTGGCAAAACATGCATTTCTTTACATTCCTATACGACTTCTCAACTCACAGAATGCCAAATACTTCGCAAAGATGTTGAATATGGCTGTTCAGGTTGGTACTATACACCAATATGTCATCGAAATATACGATCACACATCTTCTAAGAAGATAGCACATCACATGGTTCATTAACCTCATGAATGTACTCGACGCATTAGTAAGTCTGAGTGGCATAACTAACCAGTCGTAGAGCTCGTGCCTGGTCTTAAAGGTAGTCTTCCATTCATCGTCCAACCTCATACAAATTCGGTGGTAGCCACTCCACAGATCTATCTTTGAAAATATCTTTACACCATAAAGCTCATCCAACATGTCATCGAGCCTCAGTATTAGGTATTTGTACTTGACAGTAATTCGGTTAATCGCTCAGCTATTGATGCACATACGCTATGAACCATCTTTCTTTGGAATGAGCAAAGCCGGTATAGTACAAGGGCTCAAACTCTCCTTCACATATCCTCACTCAATGAGTTC
Organism: Lumnitzera littorea; assembly: GCA_024138015.1. NCBI lineage: Eukaryota > Viridiplantae > Streptophyta > Magnoliopsida > Myrtales > Combretaceae > Lumnitzera > Lumnitzera littorea. The sequence goes on along the minus strand of JAMXBB010000001.1, from coordinate 89,828,314 downwards.
ATCCACCTGTCTTTTCAGTTCGGCAGCCTACTCAGGATTCATCTTATATGCAGGTCAGTTATGTAGGGCAGCACCCAACTGCAGATCAATACAATGCTCTATGCCTCGGACTGGTGGCAATCCTCTAAGCAGTTCTTCCTGAAATAAGTCGGAAAACTCATTTAGCAAGCGTTGGATTTCTTCTAGGACTTCCTGCAATTCCCTCATCTCGATCAATCGTCTAACCAATAAGAACATCGGTTCACCAACCTTCTCAACAGATCGAAGCTTCCTACGGCTCATCATTAGGGCTTTTTCTTGCTAGTTCGGGTGAGTTGATTATGGGTTTCATTTACTTAGGACAAGGTTAAGGGTTGCAAAACTATCCTCCTTCCATCCTTAACAAAGGCATAGGTGTTCTTATACCCATTATGCGTAACACGTCAATTGAACAACTAAGGTCATCTAAGCAATAAGTGTGAAGCTCTCATCGGAACGACGTCATACACTACTTCGTCCCTGTATACATTACCAACACTGAACGGTACCATTCAGTCATGTGCAAAGCACCCCTATGATGAAGTCAATGCAGCTTGTAAGGTCAAGGATGCTTTGAGGTCGACAGACCTAACCTCTGCATAAGGGATTGTATAACAACATTTGTAAAACTTCCTCCATCCACTATGATCGTGCATAATTGGCCTCTGATGGTACACTTGATATGAAATAGATTTTCCCCCTGGTCCCCCTCAGAGTTCAACAAGATACTCAAGACTCGTCTTAGGACTAAGGTCATCACTTCTCCCTAGTCGACATAGACATAGGTCTCTTCTTCTTCCTCCTTTGCTTCTACCTTTTGAACATCCTTCTCCTCCTCGGGCTCACTCTCATCAATGCTATCTACTACATCTCTTCAGAGGACCATGACACATCGGTTTAAACACTCAATTGCCATGTGTCAAAAACCTAAGCATTTAAAGCATTTTACCTCGCTAGACTTCCATCCTAAGGTTTGTCCTTTCTTATGCATTCTTGAAGGCGACCTAACCTTAACCCGCCCTAGATGTTCTGCTTGGCCATGTTAACCTACTCGACTATCGTCAGGTTGGTCATTCTTTTCCTCGACTCGGTATGGTCTCCTAGGCTCGACTTAAATAGGTCAATGTGGTATTGAAGCTCGGGAGAATGTTGGTCCAGGTCAACTCGGAACATTTCTCCTTTGCTTTTCGACCCTCTATGCTATCTTGATGGCCTTTTCCAAATTATAAAACCTCTGTACTTCTACAATATTGTGAATCTCATACTTAAGCCCAAAAATGAACCTCGATACTGTATAAGTCTCTAGCTCTTCTACGTCGGGTTAGATTATTAACATCTAGAACTCCCTCACGTAGTCATCAACAAATCAGCTTCCTTAGCACAACTCTTGTAACTTTGTAAACGAATCTTATAGATAAGTCTTGGGCATAAATCTACCTCTTAATAACCTTTCCATCTCGTCCCAAGTTCTAACACCTTGTCTTCCATCTCTTGCCCTAGTTGCATTCAAATTCTTCCACCACACAATGGCATACCCAGTAAACTCTAATGCAGCAAGTTGGACTTTGACCACATCCTCGTACCCATAACATTCAAATACTTTCTTGACCTTCTCTTTCCACTCTAAGTATTCATCTACATCTCCACTTCTACTGATGGGTGGGACTTGCACCTTGACATTGTCTAGCCCTCAAGGGACTCGACGTCCCCATCCCTATGCTCAATGATAATCAACTTCTTCTTTACCAAACCCTTCAATATCTAGCTCCTCATCTTCTTCCATAATCTCTTCTAACTCCAGTCTTCGTCTAACAACTCCTCCAACTCGAGGAGGTCAAACTAGGTGATTGGTTTGATTGACTTGGCCATAGTGTCTCTCAAGGATGCCATCCTAGGGGTTTTGTTGTTGTACACCTTAAGGCTATTGCCTATTAACTTGTATTACGGTAACTAGACTTTCAACAAGATTTATGAGTCTATCAAGTTTGTCATCAATAGACCTTAGGGTGTTACTACCATTATGACCAAGACCAGGTTAAGCACTACTACTCTGGTCACCAATGATACCTTGAATACTCGATTCTAACATAATATAATACTTTCCGAAAAAATTAACAAATTATCAACAATAGTAGTACCTAGAGTTACTCAAACAAAATAGAGACAAACTTGCTCTGTTTTCAGAATGAAAAACAAAATAAGAATAGAGTATCAATGAAGCCACAATTACGAACACACACATAGCAACCACTAATAGTAAGGCAAGCCAAAACTTCACTACTACTTCACATATTCCCTCGTGAAATCGTGCTTTGATACCAGCAAAGCTAATGCATCTCCGGGGTCAGACATACGGAGAGGCACCACAACGAAGTGAACCAAAAAAAGGAAACAGAAAATAAATTAGCAAAGTTTAGGTAGTTACTAAATGGATATGACACACTACTTGATCTAACTTGGCCAACAACCCACCAGATATGATAAACCGGTCCGAATTGAAGGGTTACTCGCCACTACTCCTTACTAAAGAGAATAGATAAGAGTTGAATTATAACGAAAACACTAAGGTTACTCAAGGTGAATACTTCTGTATTGAAAGTCGAATGATTACTCATATACAAGAAAGTAGGGGTTTATATACCCGTTCACTAGGGTTACTTTACATGTATGAAAAGACAAAAGGGTATTTTACATTGGGTTATATAAGACATACTAAAATGGGTAAAAGAGATAGAATATTCAGTACAGAAAAGAAGGAATCATTCTAGAATATTGTATCAAAAGACACATGTATCAGGGATATGATACAACGTAAGCAAAAGCAGGAATGCATTACAGTCAAGGCCCGACCTAATCTAAATCAGGTTGAGAGCCAATCAGTTTGGTTAGGAATTCAGCTGAATTGGAGTCGGGCATCAGTGGTCAATTGGAGAGCTCGGCTCGATTACCCTTTCTTGGGTTACCTTCCGGGTCAAGACTTTGAAATTGGATAGGAGCATGTTAGATATACGTGAAAATCTAACAAACAAGTCAACTATAGGTCAGATCAAGACAGGAATCCCCATCTCAACTATGGTTTAGAGCTAGTATTTTGCGTATGAGCCTTTGAAGTCCTCGAGCTCAATTTCTTGTAATCAGTCTAGAAGGTTAATTCCTATCAAAGTGAACATGCTCTATCAATTTACAATAAATGAACCCCATTTTACCATGCTTCAAAATTACTTATACCATATAGGAAGCTTTTTTTATCATAAAGGAAATTTAATTTACCACAACTTATACTGTATAGGAATCTTATTTTACCATGAAGGAAGCGAATTTCACCATGCTCCAAACAATTAATACCATAAAGAAAGTAATTTTATTGTAAAGGAACCCTATTTTACTATATTCCAAAAACTACTAATACCATAAAAGAAGTTCATTTTATCGTAAAGGAAATCGATTTTATCGTGAAAGAATCCTATTTTACCATGCTCCAAAAACTACTAATACCGTAAAAAAAGTTTATTTTACCATAAAGGAATCGCATTTTACCGTGCTCCAAATCCCACTTATATTGTAGGGGAAGCTTATTTTGCTATAAAAAATAAAAAGTCAATTTTACCATGCTCCAAAAACTACTAAAAACCATAGAAGGTCATTTTACTGTAAAGAGACCCATTTTACTATACTCCAAAAACTACTAATATCATAGACCAAAAACTACTAATACCATAAAAGAAGATCATTTCACCATAAAAGAAGTCAATTTTACTGTAAAGGAACTTCGTTTTACCGTGCTCCAAAAACTACTAATATCGTAGATGAGGGTCATTTTATCATAAAGGAAGTTAATTTTAGCATAAAGAAATCATATTTTATCGTACTCCAAAAGCTACTAATACCGTAAAGAAAGCTCATTTTACCGTAAAGAAAGTCAATTTTACCATACTCCAAAAACTACTAGTACTATAGAGGAAGGCATTTTACCCTAAAGAAAGTCAATTTTATCGTAAAAGAACCCCTTTTTACCGTGCACCAAAAACTACTAACACCATAGAGGAAGGTCATTTTACCGTATAGAAAATCAATTTTACAAGAACCACATTTTATCATGCTCTAAAAACTACTAATACTGTAGAGGAAGGTCATTTTACCGTACTCTAAAACTACTAATACCATATAAAAAGCTCATTTTGTTGCAAAGGAAATCAATTTTACCATAAAAAAAAAACCCTATTTTACCGTGCTCCAAAAACTACTAATACCATAAAGGAAATTTATTTTACCAAGACTAATATACTGTCAATAGTCCCCATTTTCTATCAACTATACAAGCTATTCAATTATTTTCGAGAGTAGCACACTATCGACAAGAACTAATATACTATCAACAGTTTTTTGCAATAAATAAACTGTCGATAGTAGCAAAATTGACTATCGATAGATTGATTATAGTGTGTCAATATTTTGAATTGTTTCAACATCTAAGTTTTCAATACTAATTTAGAAGATACACTTACTTTTAAAGGTAATAAAATATCATAACTTTTGTTTTTGTTATCTTCATTATAAATTCATGAATACTACTACACTACTTTTAAAGTGATCAACTCTTAACTTTAGTAATTTTTTATCCAAATCATTACAATTAATGAAGTAACCTAAATCCTAACAAGGGTGTGCCAAATGATATGATCTAGCTTAACAGACATAATTAAAAAATTGTCGACAATAGTAAAAATCTGTGATAGTGATGCACTCCATTCAAGTAAAAAAATAACTACTTCATAATAAAACAATAACTAGACATGACAATATTATTTCAATAATGGTTAACGTAGGTGTTTACTGTCGATAGTCTTGCGCTCCAAACCAATAAACTTGACTCCTTTGCAGTACAAAATGATTGAGCTTAGTTGTTTCTTTATCGTTAATGGTAACTTTAGTTGTCGACAGTTACAATATACTGTCGATAATTTTGCTAAAAATTATTTAATTTATCTTATTTAGTTTCAATATACATGTGACTAAAAAACTTTAGGATGTATCCTATAAAATTTTAACACTATATATAGATAATAATATCACGATGCAGAATTCTATAACACGTTATTAGACATATTCTATTAATGTTATTTAGAAAGAACTCATGTATCATCTTAGTATAATGACATATAATATAGTATGGTATACTAACAATGATATGTACAAACTATGTGTGTATTGTGTACTTTGTTAATATATGAATTATAAACATGTACTTTGCCAACATTAGTATTTTATACATAATATATATTGGCATTAATAAACATAATATTTTATACCAACAATAACATATATGGATTAAAACAATAAAAATTATATGTACGTATTATAATTATATTCAAACTATATGGTACGTATCTTTTAGTTTCAATAAATGGGGACTCTAATTGTACGAAAGAAAAAATATATATATAATATAATTTATAGACAATGGTATATATGGGTAACATTCTTATAAATTTCATATGTAATTTACAGAATTATATGAATTAGTGTACGGATTTAGTATTTTTCATTAATTATAATATAATATGTGGACAATGGTATAAACAAGTTTGATCCATATAAATTGTACGTAAAATTTACCAAATTATATGAATTATATATAGTTTCACTAATTTCTAATAATTATAAAATTAATAAAAAAAATAGTGAAAATCACAACAAATTATCCTTTTTTATATATAAAACACATGAAACATTAAATTGCTTCTACTTTATATGAATTTTATAATAATAATAAAAATGATAGATGAAGAAAAACTATGTAAACAATAATTCTGTAAATGGGAAAATATTTTGAATAAAAGGAGGTAGAGAAAAAAAAAACAATTAATACATATGTGTAAAAAGGGAGGAGATATGTTGTAAAAATTGATATTTTAGTATTTAATTGTAAAAATAGATAGGAATATTAATTAAATGGAAAATGGATCAATATATAAAAAGGAATATCGAATAAATGGAAAATGGAACAATATGAAAAGGAAAACTAAAAATGAGAAAATATAAAAAAAAAATGAGATTATAATTACATGGGAAGAGTAATTAAATAGAAAAAGGAAAAGGAAAAGGAAAAGTTAATATGTTAACCTCTTATAACAAGTTATCTTATCCAATATTATGGTAACACTGGATTGTCGGTTTTAAGTAAAAATTTTGATAATTTTTAGGCGTTGATGATTCGACTTTCTGACAATTGAACCTGTAACATTTCCGATGTATATATTTAGATTGATTTCGTATTATGAAGTAAGTCTTAAGTAAAATTGAATTTATATCCATGCCATAGTTAGGGTTCAATATAGAATTATTGATATACCTTTTTCCCGCAATTTTATATAATTCTTGATTTGATTTTAAGATTGAATCGTGTTTTGGGAATGTCAGTATCTTATTTAATCCTTTGAATAAAATCGGCACTTAGATCATATTAAATTGGCAAAAAGAAGCTCGTTTCTCTCTCATCTCGCAGCTATTGCTAAAGGAAGGCGATGTAGTTCAAGGATTTGGGTCAAATCGAGTCGGCGTACATCCCATTTCATTTCACCAAAAATCGCATGAACAACCAGCTGTGGGCTAAACCTGACAAGTCAAGTCCAATTAACAGGGTTATAAGAACACCGTGACCAAAGGTCATTATTATGGTTTATATTTCGATTTTATTACTTTTTATAATTATGCACATAAAGTTTTGATTTGTTTAATTATATATTAAATTAAAAATTTAGTCATCGTTATTTACACATTAATCAATACTAAATCGTATTATTAGACCAATCAATATGATTAGCTAATAATAGCTAATTATAACCTTAGTAGGGCCGCTCAACCCCACCCACTATAAACTAGCAAATCACAACCGGCTTCAAAAATATAGGTCGCAAGGCAAGACCTACTAGCAGCCTTCAATGGCCGCACATATATATTCTAGAGGATTGTGCGACTACCTAAAACTGTAAACAATTATTCTATTGGCCTATTATGTTGATTGAATTACTAATATGAATTACATTTAATCAAAACATAGATATTAATAATTAAATCTTCAATCGAACATATAATTAAATAAATTGAAATTCTATATATATAATTATAAAATATAATAAAATTAATATGTAAAGCGTAACATTACCCTCATTCAACCGTAGTATAACATCGATCATCTTTTTTATCCATTTAAAAAATTGAATCCTTTATTTAAATTTCACTCCAACTCCAAATATTGATCCTCTTGCATACAATTTTCCTTAAATGCATGCAATTGCGCCTACTTCTTTTACCGCATGTAGATCACTTTCACCACTTCCATGAGATATCTTCCCTGTAAAGAATTCCCAAATAATGAATTGGATACGTCTATTCAAACTACATTATAACACAGCGGCCTGCTCATCATATATTTATATTATATTCGATACGCTTTTCTAACACATGGTCAAACTTTAAAATTCAAAATATTATCCTTGATCCCTATCATCTCAATTCAATTAAGGCGATTTAGTCGTTATGGAGAAAAACGTAAAAATAAAATAAAAACGTTTACCCAGGAGCCCACGTTTTTCTACTCACAAATACATTTTATACTTCAATCCACCTCAAAAACACGTTATTCAACCATACATAGAATTTTCTTGGGAGTACCTCAAGAGCTAGTTTCCGTTCTTTCTCTAAAGATTGGAAGAGCAGTTGAACCTTCAATGTACCGTCGAACCAGTAAAACAAGCAATAAGAAGTAGCTTCCAGGAAAACTTACTTAGCCTGCTCTCTTAGCTCAACGATTCATTCTCTTCCTTGCTTAGCAATCTGCTTTTCTTTTGATTAGAGGATCTAATGATTCGGTGTGAATTTCAGAGAAAAACTGAAAAGGTTCGTCGACAGAATTTGTAATGAGATCGATAATAGAATTGAAATCCAATAAGTAAAAGTTGAATCTTAGCTTCAACCATTTATTGGAATTTAGATATCTCCTCACGGGCTAATGAGCAATCAAAACATACAAAGTCAACCGACGAAGTATATTGCTAAACCATATCGTGGTAATTTATTCACAATGTTCACTAAGATTGATGATGGAAGTATCAATGAAATCACTAATGCAACTATCAAATTCCTCTTTAACATAGATTAAACTCATATTACATTTTTACAAGAGGCAATCGTCACCAAGTCCGTAAAACCTTCGAAATGAATGGCCATTTCCAGATACAAAGGGATTTATTAGGGTACTTAAAATGGGTACATCTAGCAAAAGGAGGAAGCCGCCACGATGGTGGAAACTTCTGTGCAAATGATATCAGAGATGAATTTGGGTCTTAAAACCCTCCGATATGTTTTTCTTCATCATCATGCATCTTAAACTGCTGAATGAGTCAAAATAATAAGCTTTTTTTTCTTTTTTTTTTTCCCTGGAAGCCAAGAGGTCTATTTTTCATGAACTAGGGGGCTATAAACAGGGTACCACATGTTCTTCGTCACATATTCCACTGTTTCCTCCTGCATGAAGAATCACTTTATTAGTTTGGTCACCAAGTACAGATGAATTATTATAAAGTTAACTAAACAAGCATGCATCACGGAAAATATCGTTGCTTCAAACTCACAATGTTCAAAGAAAAGAAAAGAAAAGATAAGATCAGGAGGAGGGGAATGAATACATTAACATAATAAAATGGGAACTAAGATAAAAAAAGGTAAACAAGGAAAGAAGTTTACAAGAGTATATTAGAGTGCGTGAATGTAGGTTTCGAGGAAAAACTATTCTACCCTTACCACAGGTACTATACAAATGAGTTAATGTCAAATTCAGTGCCTAAAAGATCAATTCACAATACCTTTCAATGATTATAAATTATTACATACAAATTTTTAATATTTTTTATACCACGTGCCATGTCATACAGGTACTACATGGCATGCACATCAGTGCTATGTGGCGTCAATATATAATTAATTATGTAACACAGGCAAGATGAATTTTAAAACTTAGAATATTTTGCAATTAAGTCTCAAAATTTCAGTTTCTACAATCAACTCATAAAAATTTATAAGAAGAAACAGAAGAAGTGCTATTATAATTAGTTACTAAATTCTCCCCAAAATATGACATAATCAAATCATTACAAATTACTATTGAATAAAGAGAAATGTCATCTGAATTTTTACAATCTCAGTACTAAAATTTTCCAAGTGGCACATGGAAGTCCTAGGATGAAATCAAACATCCAATAATTGGTAAATGTCTATAATTTTTAAACTAATTTAAGCGATAAATGCAAATATATTCCCTAAAATATGACAAATCTCTAAAAATGCAATCATAACTTTACATTCTTAAACCTTAGGACGATCAAGCAAAATTCTATCAGTGGAGTGAATCGCGAATTGCAACCCACAGTGGGAAATGGTCATCCATCATCTCAAATAGGTCGCATAACCCTCCTAGTGGTGAGTCATGACTCACTCCATACTTAGATTTGTGGCCAGATTGGGTCAGCATTAGGGGGAAGGAGCTGACTACCACAGGGGTGGATCCTAAGTATATTACTCAGCATATTCTTTTGTTCCAACTCCCCCAGGTTCATGAACCCAACATTACTATCAAAAATCGTGACAATGCAAGTATCAAACTTATGGTTCATTCATTTCACTGAATGGAATAAAAGAAAATAAAGTTATCATTTAATGGGAACAGCGTAGACATGTAAAAGTTATCACATGCTTCTTACATGGGTGGCAAGGGGGATAAGCAAGAGCTGTGCTTTGTCAGAAAGTAATCAATCCCTCCATACTCTTATCTTATAGGCATTTGAAGGATTTATGAAAGGAGCGTAGACTTATTCAAACTCATGGATGGAATCAAATATGCAGTATTTATAGACAAAAGTCTTCGGTTATTGGGGATAAGTAAATATATTTCTAATGTCGAATCAGTATTTACTAAGACAGAAATAAAGAATTGGGTCGAACTACATTCACTAGAGCTTTATTGGTATATCTCTTCGAACTTGAATCTTCCCTACCAGTGAATGCCTGCAAGCCTTTTTTTAGTTGATGGACGGCTTTGCAAAGAGAATTGTTTGATCCGGCCTAGGGGTTAAAGCTAATCGGCCCATTTCCACTGATAATAATAGACAAGCCTCAATTAGAAAGTTTTAAATTATCCCATACCAGAGAAACAAATCAAAAATAGACTTTTTCAAGGCTTGTCCTAAACTAAAAGCAGGTCGATGCCTAGCTGATATCGGTCAAGGCTCACACACAAACTGGACCTCGCTTGGTTGTTTAGTTGATATATAAACAATTTAAGGAATTTTATTGGATGAAAGTAAAATAGTTGTTGTCAAACTGTTGTACAACCAAAATCTAGCAGCTGCATTGTTTTTTTTCTTTTTAATCTTGATCATCATTCTCTACTTTCTCATATGACAACAATCTATTGCTTCAGATGGAAAAATAGTATACAAAATTCATTGAGAATTTACCTCGAAGGGAAATATTAATGCATTCCATTTTTTCAATTACTTTTCTTTCTATGCTTCTGCAATGAATTCAAGTTTATGAAGGATTATGAACTCCGTGCTGATTTTGGACTTGTCAATAGGGTGCTCAGCACAGGGATTCTTTTGACTGAGGTACTTGATTATCAAGCTCCACTGAGTTACATCAGTCTGATTAACCTCTGTTTCACATGTTTGCATAATGGTTCTAACAATGCCTTTAGTCAAATTGTTATTGCAGTTTTGATCACAAAAGTGCAATTCTAAGTTTGGAATTGTAGACAGAGGTAGTCGGAGGTGGAAAAATATTTGGAATGCACTATGACAGAGGTCGCTTGATATGGAAGTGGTTCGAGATGACTGAGTTTGCAGAGATGAAAGCTCACCAGAGGTGGTTGGCTTTGCTAGTAGTGGTCCATCATACAATAGGTTTGGTGGTGGGGGGTGTCCCATGGGTAAGAGCATTTATGTGAAGGATAAATAAACCATTGACTAGCAATTCATTAGGATAGAGCATGAATCACTACTCAATATTTTGCATAATAGCAATTCATACTGAATGACTATTTGATGTCTAAGATACAACTAAATATTGTAATAGCCAATCTATATGAAATAAGGAGGGGTGGAATAACTATTATCCTAAGCAAACATACATTTAGTGAGACTTATTCCTCATTGTTACCAACACAAGCACATACATAAAAATACAAGCAGGGTCAACAATCAACTTTTATGGTATGCATAATCAACCATCATGCATGCAATAGCCTCTCATTAGTTGCCAATCGCGATGAAGCATGTGTCTCAAGACAGCCAGCAGAACAGCACTTAGGTTCTCCTCCATGTAATAGTAACCACCCTTCCAAATCTCTGCTTAGCATGGCATTCCTTGATAGTCCTAGGCCAAAAGGGGCCTATCACAGGCTATATCTAGCATGGTCATGTCTACCATGGCAGCTAAGAGGTCAGTTGGGTTTCCTTGTAGTATTCAGTGCATGTCCGGTTATAACATTGAACTGACTTACCTATAATGAGTGTGACTGACTGATCAACAATTAACAAAATACAGCAACAATTAATTTTGTACTCATAGGCTAACAAATTATTGCTCGTTTGTTGTTGTGGCTGTCAATTATTTCATTGTATGCTTTATGTGTATAGATGAGTTACTGACTGATCAACCAAAATCAATATATATAAGTGGGCTTAAATGTGTAACCTGACATGCACTGTGCATGCACAAACCTTAAAAAGACAATTTAAGTTCCTGTTGTAGACATGGAAGGGATAGATATAGTCTATGCTTATCCAACACTTGGCCCTAGCACGATTAAGAACGTCATACTAAAAAAGATCTGAAAGCAGGGGGCCACATGGAGGGAACTTAAGTACCCTTTTGTTGGCTGTCCCCGATCCTAGTGCAGAGAATATTAAATTTTGCACCTTGTCACAAATATAGATATTAATGATTTGTATTGGGCCATGCATGTTTGTATGTTAATCCTGTTTATATTGATACATAAATTCTTGTTCTGTATTTTGAGAAGGAGGGATGGATCCCACTATGTTTAAAACTTAAACCCTATAGTTTTCGACAGGAAACCAAAATCCTGTACCTAGGAGAGTTGGAGCTATAGAAGAATATGTTAAGCAGTATAAATGGCCAGCTAAGTAGTAGATCAAGTAGAAGAGAGAACAGCCCATGTTCTTTAACTCTTGCACAAATCCAGAGGCTTGAATGTATCAATTAATGGTTCCTGTATTATTTTTTAAAAGTTACATGAATTTGGACGCCTAAGATACTTCTGACCATATGTGGTGGACTATCACAAACTCACTAGCCCATCTTTGGAGCATGACTGCCTCTTCTGTTTGGGTTGCCACAAGCCCCACTAGCTTCCCCTTGTTTTAATCGTAGGACCACTAGTAAGGTAGTGGCTCTACTATCATTTGTAAATCTCTAGCCATATAGTAGTCAAAAGCAAAGTCAACATGGTTCTAGTATAGTTTTTATTCATTTGGCCAAAGCTAGTGCCTATTTAATGTTTCCACTCTTAAGCTTATAAATCACCGCCAATTTTTTCCTACAATCTATTAGGACATAATATCTCTTTTACCACTTAGAACATCACAATATCTAAACTAGATTTACCATGTAAACTTTCAAAAAATAGATAAATGAAATTACCTAGTAAATAAGAGCTTCCCTTTAGACAAGTTGCAAATAAGAAGTAAGGTTTATCAGAAAGCTCACACCTGCAATTGCTGAGATAAGTCAACATCGAAAACCATACCTTTGACATCCGCATCAACTCTTTTGGCCCAACATCAGAATGTCCCTCAGCTAATCCTTCAGCAACAGCTGCCCGCACAACAGCAGCTCCAACTTCAGCCGTTATATGTCGAATGCTGCATTAATATCATGCATCGATTTCTTACAAGGTAATAATTTATAAAGACAAGGAATTGAAGCAATAGCATCATTGATACCAGGCTGAGAGTAAAGATAGGAATATCATTGGACAGAACAAATGGAGATCCAAGACGAAAAGGATCATCCAAGAATAGTACCTATCAATTGATGGATATAACATGCCACTTTGTACTTCTTCATCAGTCATATAGGAAGCGAGGCTGGCCATGACATAAATCATAAGCATTAGCGTCAAAAAATGTATGGAGAATCATTTCTGAGAAACTTGCAAATTCATCAATTGTCTTTAGGTTAGTTATGTTGGGCTTGCATTGTTGATTTGACCAGTGAGTATAATTTTTGGCATAAAGCCCAACTTATTTGAAGACTCTTAAAATGTTATGCATATTGCAACATAAACACATGACACAAAAGTGTAAGAGGAAAAAAACAAGGAGAGAAGAGAGTGAAAAGAGGGGGTTAGAGTTTAGTTATCATATTTTAATTCCATACCTGGAAAAAATGTAATCTGTACTGAAGAGTTAGGAACATTTTCTACCATGGTATTGTTGATTAGTAGATTCTAGAGTAACCTGATCTCTTGCCTTCAAAATTGGAAGGGCTTTCTTTTAAACTTGTGTTTGCTTCCTTCGCTGTTTGGTTTAGTTATTTGTATTGTTGATGTCATTAGTCTTCCTGCTTAGCTTGTATATTTAGAACTAGAATATCATCTTGGTGGGTACACACCCAATAAACAAGCTGTTTCAACATGATCATTACGGATCCTTTTTTTGTCAGTAAGGCCAACTGCCAACTCTTTATACATTAGACACTTATCACAATGAAAGAATCGTTAACCAACTATTTGCTATGAAGTGGAGAACTCTGCACAGGCCTGACAATCTTATTTTCTCATCTGCTTATATTTAGCATCACTTGATAAATATTTCTATATGTTAAAATTGTAAAAAGCGGCAGTGAAGAAATAATGCTGTACATGAATTGCCAGGTTCATTAATTCATAAAAGGCATTACTTAGTCAGCATTGTCCCTCTATCATGTCCCTCTCCCTACCTTCTTACATTACTTCAGTATTGTTACTAAACATAAATAAATGGATGGCTGAGACCTCTACACGTTACACCAGCAATTTTTCAATAAGGAGAAACCCCACTTCCTAGAATTTTTTTTAAGACAACATTGGTTAGAACGTTCATTAAGAAGGGTTCATCTAGACTTGCATACCACTCAGCAGCAGCCTGTAGCATGCCATCTGAAACAGATCGAGCACCTGAGAGAAGAGTTCCCAGACCAATCCTGTTTGAAAATGATGAAGTTTCAATATGTATTTTGGAATATATGGAGGATCTCAAATAAAATATAAGCCTCTGTTGGAATACCAACCCAGGAAACAAGTACATATTATTTGCTTGATTTACATGACCTACTTTCCCATTTCCTGCCAACATATGTATAATTAAACCACAGTTGTGGAAGTCTTAAAATAATGTAAAAGGAAAATTGCCTTGAGGATGTAATGGGGAAGAAGATCTGAAATAACTGACAAAAGAAATGCAACCAAAACCAAAAGCATAATGAAGCATTACTGAGATCAATATTTTGGAAAGGGCTTCCACTGGCAAAGACAATATTTTCTCCAGCATGCTTGAAAGCATCAGCAGCGGTACATTCAGCTGTTCCATACATTAACAAGCATCAGCAAAGTTGTCTCACCAACTCAGAGGAAGGATAGAGGAATGTCAAGAAAACAGTACCTTTCTGAGTGGGGTTGGACATGGCAAATATAGCAGGTCTAGGTGAATCGGACTCCCGCATGGCCCCTAGTACCTGTTTAAGTATTTAAAGCACCACTGAAGCACTATTAGAAAAAATAACTGAATAGATAGCTTCTCTATCTGGAGCACAGATCAACCAAACTATTCATTATTCCTTACTAATTTAGTGTCAAGGAAGATGTATAAGCAAGGAAGGATCACAAATGGAGAATATTTTTTCTTCCAAGAATCAATTTTATAGTTGCATGGACATCTGAATAGTTTAAAAAAGATAACTAAAAATAATATGTTATCACAGAGAAAAACTTTACAGGATAAACCTAATTTTTACTAATTGATAAGAGCATCTAATATTGAAAAGTACACATAAATTATTTGAATTTCAATTTTTGCTCAAAAAAATGCATAAATAAATTTTTACCTCTTCTGTGAAGATACCACCAACTCCAGATAAACCAAGAAGCACATGAGGTCTGACCTTTTTAACCTGTAGAACATCAAAAATGACATATGAAAATGTTTCATATTTTCAGGAAATGAAAAGTTTAAATAAACAAATGCATTCCACCCATTTTTCCACATGGAGTAAGAACAAGATAAGAATTTTAAAAATGAATAATGCATCCAGAATGAATTTACCACTTCGACTAGGCCAGCCCCCTCCCTAAGTCCTTCAGTATCTCCAGGGTTCCTAGCAAATGGTGCAGCAGCAGGATCAAGATTCTTCCTCTCTTTTGTGATTAGACCCTGCACACAAATCAGGTTTCTTTCAACATTTCAACAAGCTGGAGACAGCTATCGATGATCTACAAGTGCAAGCAAGATTTTTCACTTGATCATGTTTGTATCAATCATTAAAAAAGAAGCTACATCTCTGATATCTCCAAGTCAAAAAAATGAGGTTACAGATATGCTATTGAAAAACTCAAAAAGAAAAAAAGAAAACAAGAAAAAAAAAGGTATGAACAATACAAAATATGGTTGAGAATATAATGAGATAACAATCATACATCTTTGTCAAGGAGGAAAAACTGATTTTTTGCAGCTGCTTCACTATTTCCTGCCATTCTTCCAACTGCCTGTACAGCCATGCTAAGGACACCAAGTCCTGCACTGAAAGACAGAATCTTTGGGTGAAAATAACAAGAAAAGAAGCACAGCAAAGTATTGCCCTAACATAAAACTAATAATAATTATATATATTTAATATTAAAAAAGAAGAAGAAGAAGTCAAGACAAAGGTAATTTATGGGCAAACTTGTTTGAGATGGGCCATACCTCCCAGCTCCCACAACCACAATTTTTTGGTTCACAAAGTCAGCTAATGGTCGACCTTGGGCTCTTACAGTTCCCAAGAGTCCAGCAAGTGCAACACCAGCAGTACCCTGTGGCACACATAAAGATGACAATTAAGCCTAAACTGCTGAAACATTGACAATAATTGAACACATGATTTACCCATTGCAACTTACTCTAGTGGCAAATATGGATACTAGTCTAATGTTCAATAGCTTCATATGCATTTTACTCTGCATGTATGCTCGGTTGAAGTGGACAGAGAAAGCATCCTGCTTTTCTGTAAGGCTTTTCTCAAAAAATTGAAAAAGAAAAGAGAAAAAATGTCTAAAGTGTAATTTGATTTTCATTCATATGATTCCACTTGATATCTCATTCATATTACAAGTACATGAAAAGCAAGAGAAGTTCCAACCCAGTGATCCATAGTGGAATTTAATAAAGTCCCATTCTAGGAAACACAACAGCATGTATAATAATGAAGTTAGGTGAATCTTAGAACTTGAGAAGTCCCACAAAACCACTGAATTAATGAACTTTCACCAAGCTGCAGTTCTTGGGCAAAAGCAATGCAAGAGAACTGCTATAACATCAAAATTACCTGTATGTCATCATTGAACATACAAAACCTCTTGCGATACCTTTCCAATGTCTCAAAAGCCCACTTCATTTGGAAATCCTCAAACTGACAATATTCAGCCACAATGTGAGTGCAATTGATGAAACCAAAAGTGACAGAGAGGGTTTACCTTAAGAGAATTTTACCTGCACAATAGCCTTGGGCCAACGCGTGTAAACTGCTTCCATGAATTCATCTATAATTTCTAGATACTCTTCCCCTTCCAATCTAGGTTGACGAAGTCCTAAATCTGTTTGACTAAATCCACATGAGATTATATACCTACAGTGTTCACTGATAAAAACCTCAATGGACGAGGACAATAACAAATGCCAGGAAACCATTCGGTCTACTTAGCAAAAAGAATATTCCAGTTCATGAAGAAAATTAGTAAAGAATACATGTGGAAGTCATAGATGCTCAAAGATTCAAAAGGAAATATTTACTCAATGCTTAGCCAAGTTCAAGGACAGTGGACTTTGATCCTTTTTTTTTTTTTTGGGGGATGAATGGTGGACTTCGATGTTTGACTAAGCAATATATAGAGAAGTATTCAAGAAGCCAATCTGGGCTAGTAGGGACATGAATTTCTTATTTTCTATCATTGACGTGTTTCCATATCCTTAATGAAGGGTAAATTTCACATCAGGGAAAATGGCATCTAGACTTAACATCTGAGCTATGTTATTGGTTGGAAAAGTCAATATAAGATAATTAGTTGTACAAAAGTGAGATTATGTCTAGTTGTTTCAACATCATTTCAACTATTCCACATCAGGGAAAATGGCATCCAGACTTAACATCTGAGCTATGTTATTGGTCAGAAAAGTCAATATAGGATAATTAGTTGTACAAACATGAGGTTATGTCCAGTTGTTTCAACGTCATTTCAACTATTCCACATAAAACATGTTATCTACAGTGACAACCCATAGAAGACATTACACTGCAAAAAAAAAAAAAATTACTGAAGAAAGTGATTAATTGTTTAAAAAAGGTATGCAGCTTCTGCTGAAAAGAGAAGGTTTTGTACAGCAGCAGCAGTCAGGAGGGATGTATTGTGCTGGAGTCATTCTTTAGGCAGCTAAACGTTTATATTGCATGGCCACTGCTCAGATCTACATTTGGTTAACAATCCTAGTAGCAAATATTGTGCAAGAAGCTATTTTCATCTACCCTCTAAATGTGTTACTATGTGTTTCCGATGAAAATTCCTTTCTTGGACAGTCAGCAAGTGGCATTTTCTTATGGTAAGTAAAATAAATATAGTATTGAACAGCATATTAATCTTGAAAATTTGTATTTGTAAAGTTACAATCTATCGAAGTCTGATTTTACTATCAAAAGTGAGATTTCCTGTACAAGAAGGTATCTCAGTAGAGCTTCCAACCAAGGAATTTGCTCGTTACTGCCAAGGGTATGTTAAATATGCACAATAAAGTTTCTTAGAGCATGTTTCATTCAAAAATGCAGCATGCCCTGCAACTCTAGTTATTGCTGCATCTTCTGCAAAAAGTAATTTGCACCTGCCTGACTGTGAAGAAGATTATTCAAACAGAGTCTCAGCCACCAAAGCATTTAGTTATATAAGATATCTGCATGAAATATAAGAAAACTAGACCATAAAGTTATTACTCACAAAGGCGATCCTCAAGTAACTTCTGATTATTGGTACCCACATCCAGCATGACTGGGAGTATCTGCCAAGGAGAGACATTACATGAAGCATCTGTTGTTTTTATACAATTAGAAAATACTGTTGCCTTGAAAAAATTATAAATATCTGTGCTACATGCCATATGAGACCCATAACCATAATATTTGACAGTCTCAAGGCAATTTTCTGAACCGAGGAGCACATAATGCAGTTAACGTCATTTTATACAAAATATCTGTGTATTAACAACCAAAAGCAAAAGGCAATTATTATGACCAACAGGAAAGCATAAGCCATTATACAACATTAGGTTGAAAACACGAGGAAAGAAAGGAAGTAGGCTGGGGTTAGAGAGAGAGAGAGGGAGAGAGAGAGAGAGATTACCCTCTGTGGGTTGATACCAGCTGCAGCCACATACATATCAAGTTTGCCGATGGGTATTCCAATTCCCTGTACTCCAAGGTCACCAAGGCCAAGAATCCTACTGCCATCTGTTAAAACTATCATGTCTACCTGAAATTCAGACAGCCGATCAAGAGAAGAGACAACTACAACAACGAAAATGAAAATAAGCAGCAGCTAGAGTTACATTGGTACATCAGCAAATACATGCACAGTAACAATACCAAGACTCCTATAAGCAGAATATCATATGCAACTAAATTGGTGATATGTCATTCTGATTAAACTACAAATATGAATTTTGACCTTGTACACATAAATCTGGAGTTACTCCTTTGAAAGATGTCGGAACTTGGAAAGACAGAAAAGAAAAAACAAAGTGAAATAGCATCATGCTTCAACCTTAAAGAAATTAGCAAGGTGTTCCTATCTCTATGAATCATTAAAACAAAAACAGAATCAATGTCCATCCTAGGAGTGGTTTGCTCTAGTTTCATCTTTTGTATACTCCCTTTTGCTTTATGTTTTTATATGGAGTATTCCATGTAATCCTATCCCACTGAAGTGGTTATATATCCTTGATCTATTAATGAATTATTGATACACCCAAAAAAATTGGAACTAATGCAACAAGCTACTACTGTGAAATATATGCAAATACTGCATAGTGCACAATATGAATGGCAATCACAATCAAATCTGCTAGATCATGTCATGGTAAGATGTTATAAGACACAAGATATTAAAGAAACCTTTTCTTAAATTTTCAAAAACGTCTTAAGAAGTGATATTCAAGTCCCAAAATACAAGCTAAAATCTGTCAGGGCAGAAGCTCTGCTCTTTAAAATATTGTCCCATCCTTAGTAGAAGATTAGGTCTCCAAATTTCCCAAAAAAGATGATGAAAGGAAAAGAAAGGGGCCAAGTTTCTAGCAAATTTTTGGGAGTAGAGAAATCCTTTCAATAATCAAGACATGGTTAGCACATCTTTCAACACACGATGATTTCACACATCAAAAACTGCTCTTCACATTCATATGATGAGATTGCAAATCAAATTATTATTCCGCACAAGTACCAAAAGTTGCCGAATTGTACTGATCCTAAGCTTCCACGAATCAATTTCCTTTTTCCCTAAATACAACAAATGTTTTGAGCTAAAAGAAACAATTTTTCTGTAATATCAATTCATATATAGTGAATAGTCTCTATTATTATCGCTGAAGGTTTGGCTTTAAAAGGTTTTATACAATGAAAAACTAAATCCAGGTTGCATTGTTCAGTACCTATTATGATGATGCTTTTAGAGACAGTAAACATAAAGCACTATGTGACTTTTGCATTATGTAAAACATTGCTGTGTACATATTTGGCATTTCTTTTATTTGACTTATCTTTGTCTTTTCAGTTTAAGTTACTGCTTTCAAGTGGATTCATACTCCATTTTTTCTTTATTTGCAATCAATAATAAATGTGTCTACACCAGTACAAGCATGGAGGTGATAGGAACATGAACCGGTGAGCAGATACAAGGATGATATAGACCATACCTTCTGAGCAGGCCAATTGTAAATCATTGACATCATTTCACCTTTATCCTTTGCGCTGAAGTACATGCCACGTGGGCGTCTATATAAACCTGAGTAATTTTGACACACTAATCCTACAGTAGGAGTGTAAATAATTGGTGCAAAAGCTTTAATGTTATCAATAAGAACCTGCACATCAAAAACAGGGGTCATACAAGACGTAAGTTAGGGGAATCATAACTTTGAGCAAGACAATAAGAAAACATACCCTGTAATATAATGTCTCATTCCGGTCATGCAACCGATTTAAGATCCTCCATTTTGCCAAGGAGACAACACCATCTGGTTGTCCAAGAGTATTTTTCTCCAGAGACCCATATGACTCCACTGAAATTCAAAAGTACATATTCAAAATCACTTGTAAGTATTTCTAATCCAACGATGTACGGTACTTTGCTATAGGTGTCAAATTTAGCACTGGCAACTGCTTCTAAATGAGATGTATGATAATACATTCAAATCAAGCAGGCTCCTTTGATGCTTCAGAACTCCTATTCAGGAATTATCTCAACAGAAAAAGAATCAAAACCTAAAATGAAGAAAGAAAAATGAAATTTGAAGGTATAATCCACATCAGCTGCTCAGAGATGCCAACACAATATAATGCCATTGCATTCCCACCACTCCATTATTAGCAGATTATATATACGCTTACTGTGACTGAGAAAGATGATTTCACTTGCTATCATATCTGCTAGACACACTCCAAAATTGGTGGACTTCAACACAATGATATTGTAGAGCATATTCACTTTCCAAAAGAAAAAGGATTCTCAGACTACAGCTGATGAAAAGAATTAATAATGTTGCACAAAACCACATCATCTCTAGCTCTTACATTGAACAGTAAAATCCCCTTATCAATTTAAACCACTAACAATATTATTCCAGAACTCGAAATTTGTATCTTATCTAGAATGCAAAGTTCAACGACTTCTTTTACTGTAGAGAAGCTTACTGAATCGAGCATATTGATGCTCAAAGGATATGACCCGTGGTGGAAGCAGTCCCCGTAGACCAAGCCTGTCTCTCTCAGTCAGAGGAAAGCCAGTGTCCTATTCAAATGTTGAACAGAAAAACACAGTATCAGGAAAGTACTCTCCTTTTCTAATTTTTTTTTCATTTAAAGTATATTAACCAAAAATTGGATCATTCAAATTTTAATTACAAATTTACAACCCAAAAGGATAACAACATGAAAAACTCATTGTGTAAAAGACAATACGCTGTAACACCCCTACAAATCATAACCATAACAAGAAAAATTCACCAGAAAGTCAGCTTCAAGGAATAATAAACATGCTCTATCATTAAATAATCAAACTTATGGACAGCCACTTGTCTGTCATAAAATGCAAGGAAAACCTCAAGTCCCGCGATTTTGAAACATTCCTCGCCATAATTCAAGTCATAAGCATCATACAACACAAGGCAATGGGAATTTCCTTCATCCCCAAATCAACATTCACTGTATACAGAGTAATTCTTGTGTGCACAGCTCTATCTAGACCATATCAGAGCAAGGTACCCGTCTTTTATACTCACACGATCTGTAGACCGTGTCTATATCAGAATCTTTCTCTACAGAAGAATCAAACGTCCATAGATTATATTAAACAACCATAGCAAAAATTCAAAAGACAATGATCAGAAAACATGACACCAACCTTATTGAACCACGGATCGTGGAGAATATCAGCACCACGTTTGTGCACAATACAAGGACCAGGTATTGCAGTTGACAAGAACCTCGATCTAACTCTACGTAAACTTGATAGACCTGCAAATCGACCTACTCTCCACATAATGTGCCCTAAACGAAGAAGAATAACTCAAAGTACGAACACAGTATCAAATCCTGTATCGTAACACAATTTCACTTCTCTCTATAAGATCATGTTTTGTTTTCTTTCTTTTCTTTAGGGGTTCCTTTCTCGAATATTGATGGGAAATGGATCGATGTGAAGTCAAGCAGCGGACTTATGAGAGGGAGAGAGAGAGAGTGTGTGTGTGTGTGTGTGTGTGTGAGTGTGAGCATGTTGTCTCTTTATATCTTTCTTCCAAGCTAGGAGGTTAACCTTTTTGGCTTTTTCCCCAGCATAGCTTACACTTGGGAAGAAATGAGTTTGGTTGGTCCGCAATGGTTGGGGCCGCAAATGAGATAAGTTTCTTGTAGCTATTTCAGTTATGGTTGTGATTTGTTCGAATTTAAGTTGATTATAGATAGTTCAAGGTCAAGATTAAGTTACTCGATTAGCTTATTAATTCAAGTTTATATTTTATCATATTCAATTTGATAAGCTTTAAATATAATCAAATTTAAATCGAATTTAAATATTATTTAAGTTTAAGTTAAGTTTATATACTATTATTATTATTTAAATTCATAACATCTTTTATAATTATCATTAAATTTAATTAAGTTGAGCTTAAATTTATTAAATATCATTTTTAAATCGAATTCAATTTTAGCATTGTATTATCTCAATTCGTTTATAATCTATAAAGACTGTTATATATTACCTTAATAAAATTATTACTATCCTTAAAGTCATTATGACAATTAAAGCATTAATCATATTTTCTATATTTTGAAGACGAATGTATAACCAATTGAGAATTGTGAGATGCCAATAAAGATTGTAATGATTATAAATATGAGATTACATTTCAAGTTCAATATGATATTATTAAATTTTAACATACAAACAATATGGATATTAAGTTTTCATATGATTAATCAATTTTGATTTCTTTTTCTCAAAATAGCAAAGCAATAGTATTTTACAAAGGAAAAAGAAAAACTTCTTAAAAAGCCTAATCCAAAATTTATAATTTTCTCCCATTTTGTTTCGATTTCACGAAATTATTGGAGATTTTGTGATATTATTTGGTCACGTGCGTGTGTGGAAGGGGAGAGGAAGCAACTGGGATAATGCTGTCGAGAATGATAGAGATAGAAAGAGAGAGAAAGACTGCCCGGGTTCTTTGGGCACGAAGAGAATGCAGGAGAGAGAACGAAGGAATTGACCGAGAAAAGTTAGGGCAAGAAATAGAGGGTATTTTGGGGAATTCGAGTAGTAAATAGTAGGTGAAGAAAAGAAGTGGTGTGTGTTAGCACGTGGAATCCTTTGAGGATTGTTTGGAGTGTTGGCCAATCAAGACCGAGGGTTATGTGTGTCTGCCTTCCGCACGTGGACCTTGTATGTGATTGGTCATTTTGATCAACGATTTACATTTGCCTGTAGTGATTCGTTCTACGATTTTGGAAATTATTCATTTGGATGGCTCCATAAGTTTAAAATAGGATAGCTATACATCCCAGCAGATTTATGCTTGCATTTTATTGGTAAAGGTAGTTATTTCAGTAATAAAATGAAAATCTGTAATTTATTTACAGAAGTAAAGGAGTAAACTCTTTTCCTATATATTTCCATATATACCAAAAAAAAAAAACTCAAAATAATTATAATGAATAATCTTTATTTCTTTTTTACACTTAAAAATTACAGTTTTATTTTCACTTTATTCCATTCCATAAACAAAAGATGTACATATACCTTATGGAAAATGTTAAGATTGAAAAATACCTTGTCAAACACAACACCAAGTTAGTTATTTACATGAGTGTATACTTGGAACTTATGATGATTCATCATATGATTCGAATATCTTCTTAATTTATTTGATATTTTAATGGCCAATACAAGTCTTATTAGATGATAAATCAACCTTAAAATATAATTGTAATTATCTTCTGATATAAAAAATTGACTCAGTAATATATTGGAAAAAAAAAGTCTACAATATCACATATTTTTCAAGGATTATAAGTGTTTCATTTTAGAAATTCAAAATATCATAATAATTATGACAAATTTTAGGGAATGCTATTGTAATTTCACCCTTTCTTTAATGTGGAAGGTACCAAAAATGGTTCCTAAAAGATTTTCATTCTCCAACCTCTAAAGCTAACCAAGTCTTTTTCTAAGTCAATTCAAAACTAACATATGTTGGCGAGTAAGTGTTGCATGCCGTGTATATATATAAATGGTTAATAAGAATTAATAAAACTCTGCATGGATAATTATTGGAAATGTAATTAATAGTTGCTCACTACTTGATGTGACCACTCGACAATCCTAAATCACTCCATATTTAGTTTCCAATAAACCGACTATCCCTAATATCTCTAACGTATTCCATTTAATTTAAATATCTGTTATCTCAATAGAATTTAAAAATAGCAATGATAGTGCATATAATAGAACAACAATGGCAAATAACTAGATTGATATGATACAAACCCATGTAAAGAGATTATGATGATCTGATGTGACTCAAAGAAATTCAATAATCTACTATAAAATAACATCACCACAATCTGCCTAGTAGTATAGATTGATAAGACAAATTGTTACAAGAGAAAATCCACTTTGTTAATGGGGTTTTTTAAATATAAGCTCCTTAAACTTATGCCAACCTGATATGGCTCATAATATAAGTTGTGCTCCATAAAGACTCGAACCTCTTCCTCATGGTTGACTTTAGTCTAAGCCTATCTAGCGACCTTCCTAGTTAAAATGGCCTCTAATGGCTATAAGGCTTTGGATAAAGCTAAAAAACTAAGTTAAACAACTAACTCTTATATTTGTGGATCACATCGAACATTGTGACCTCACTCTCCAACGCTTGCGGATATGGTTCTGTCCATTAATTTCTCTCCAACTGCTAGCTTTACTCCTTTATAAATATAAGACCATCGCTCAAAGTTAAATTATTTAATAATTTACGCACTTAAGTTCATGTACTGCTCTTAAGTACTCATACTCTTTAAATACTCAACTAACTTAAGTATCGAGTAGTCACACCAAACAACATTTTAACACCCTCTTACTAAGCTTTTTCTTCTTTTTTTTTTGCAAGTTCAATCATTTACGCAAAGCATAATCTCTCTTAAATCCGTACTTCGTACTTATAAATATACCAAGAAGACACGGTTGTAAACAATGTGACCAAAAGCTCAATGGTACAATGAATAACAAATATTTATATAAAACCCCAGCTTATAGAATATTAAAGGAAAAAAACAACTGAAAAATAAAATAATCTAATAACGCAACATGACTTCATGGGCTAAACTAAAGATACACGACGTGGGCTAAAGTACAAGGCGTGTACTTGATCTTCTAAGTGTACACATGGCGTGTCCACCCAATGGGTGGCCATGTGCTGGAGCTTTGGGCCTGTACACATCGTGCGTTGGCTCCTCGAATGAATACACCGTGTGCTTCCTTTCTTTGTGGCTGTGCACTTCTTTGTCCTTCATGGACACGACTGCATCGACTTTTGTCTAGTTTAGTTCCCCCCCTTTCTCCTCGTCTAGACTCGATTTTCTTATTGTCCGGACTTCCAGTCTTGGTTTCTTGGCTTCCTAGGTAATGATTAGTTGTTGTTGTAAAGGAATGAAAGATAATTAGACGTTTTGAAAAATAGAAAGCATATCTGCTATTGAGTAAATTATTGTAATATTCCCTTCTTCTTTTTTTCCCAGATAACACTCCTTGATTTGTTGATATTTTTAAGTCAATTAGCAACCATCTTCTATCCGTTACAACATTTCTTCTAAACGCCATTAATGATTTTAAAGAGCTTGTTAATCAGGTCAGTTGATCATTGAGAAGATCCCAAAAAAACCCCTGATTTTAGATCTCAAAATTTTGAGATTTCATATTTCAAATATGAAAATGGAAAGCTAAAACTTCTCGAAATCAAGCTCGAGAGATCGAATTCTACAAAAATTTAAACGTTCCGGTGCATGGACTTGATTAAAAAACAGGTTCTTTCTATCCAGTCCTTCTCTATTTCATTATGCTCAATATGGCATTTTAAGTCACAATACACATCTCCTATCAAGTGAACAATATAACTCACATTATATATATATGTGATACGTATATAATAAATCTCACATCTATAATGTATAATGATTTATTTCTTTTTTTATAATTAATGCATTTATCTTTAAAGAAGATAAAAATTGTTTGAGTCCATAAGTTTGTGCGGTTGCAGATAGAAAACAATTCACATGACTAACCTTTAACCGTTCTAAGATAATTTTATAAAATTTCCCATGTTCCCACTAATCTTCTCCACGATGAGCATCCCCGAAGCTTTTTTTTTTTTTTTTCTTTCTTTCTTTCTTTTTTAATTAAACTTATCATTACTCGTGAGTGGTGACGATAAATTGGGTACATGTAGATTCAAAATAATCTTTTTTTTAGTGTTTGATCCCAAACCCACCC